>VDFB02360295.1:0-252413 GCA_007258455.2 Sequoia sempervirens
ACCATCCTTGACATCCTCCTAGCTTTCTTAGGTTTTGAAGAGCTTTGAAGTAACTTTGAAACTGTATCCACTCCAACTGTTATTATAGGAATATGCTTTCTCTTCTTCTCCACTAATTTTTTCAGACATCCTAGGGAGGCTACTACCAGACCTGAATCTTCATTTACACTAATAGTTTCTTTAGGAGTGTTAGGACTGATAGGTGGATTATCAACCAGAGGTGGAGAAGAGGGAAATTCAGACAAAGGAGGAAATATATTATCTTCAGTGATCTGTTTAAAGATAGCTTCAGAATATGCAGCCACAAGTTTTTCTTGATTAGTCTTCTTAGGGGTAGGAGAAAGCACACTGTCTTGTTCAAAGATGCTCTTCAACTTGACTATTTATTTTGGCCTATCACCATCACCTCCTAACTGATAGTTTGCACTAGAGGACCTCATAGAGGGTTTCACCGATGATACACTTGTACCAAATTCTTACATAGACCCATGTTCATTCTTCTGTGATGACTCAGGCTCCTGAACAGGACCATCTATGTGCTGCCATTTCCCATCCAACCAATCCTGGGTTCTTTTAAGCACTGGGTTAGCACGCACCCTCATTTATGAAATTTCAATTTGGCTCCAATCAACCCTAGGGGGGATTTATCAAGAAATTTTTCATATGCAGGATCTATGATTGTTGAATCCTCAGATACATTTTCAAGAATGTGAAATGACAGACCAAAAGCCTATATCTATTTTAGTGTTAGCCTCAAATAATCTCTTCTCAAAACTTTTTTCTCATCGACACAATCTTCTCAGAAATCTTTGATAGATGGGTGATGCTGATATAAGCTCCCTCCATAGAGATTTTGCTTCACAAAACCATTACTGTCAAAATTAGCTCTCATAGGCAGATTTTGGAGGTTATATTCCTTGAGAATTCCTTCAGCTCCCCTGGCCATTTGGTTTTTTTTTCACATAAAAGAAGGGGTCTCCAATGGGAATACATATCCTTATTTCCCCATGTTCATATACTTAATATTAACCATGGCCATTTGTCGACCAACTTCCAAAAATATCAGTAAATCTTTAGGATACCGAGGTAATTTAAATGGGGCTTTCTCAAAACGCCCTATTCTCAAATAGGAAAACTTATCAAATTGGATATAAAAACTCCCAAATTTTGATTCTAGAGAAATTGATTTAGGGGAAAGGCGCATTTCTAGATTTCTATCTAGCTTCCTCACAACCGCCATTAAAAATGCATCATTAACACAACAAAAATCACCCATTCTAAATTGTTTAGTGAACTAAATAAAGCGTTTATACATAGGCATATCAAAAGCTAGGGTTCCTTGTGGCTCCAACCCAGGCCAAAAGGACCTCTGACTACCTATAATGTATGTCAAGCAAGAACACATACAGAAAGTATCAGTCTTATGGAAATTAATTTATTGCTCATTCAAATGGAAGCAAATAACTTCAGCCTAGTCAATGAAAATGTTCTCATCACAGATTATCAAGATAAATCAGCACATCTAATCCTCAAATAACTCAACTTGGGAATTCCCAACAATGCGGTGCAATAAACTAATAGCATCTACAATTTCTCCCTTAAAATGCACTTTTTTGAGTTTACTCGACAGTTGCAACTTACCTTTCTTTTCAGACTTCAACTAGGTTTTGGCCATGGAGTTCTTACACCAATATTTATTCTCTTTGAAAAATTCACCTACCACTATGATAGACATGTCTTCTACAGGTTCCCTTTCTGGAATCCCCAGCGCATGGGAAACAACTTCAAGAGAAATTTTTGCAATTATAGTCTCATCTGTAGCTTTAATTTCCCGTTTATGTGGAATGTACCTTCTCGCACATGCACTTATTAGATCCACACTCAACACAGCTTCTGGAAACCCTCTAGCATGAGCTAGCCCACTTTCTAAGAGTTTTATATCTAGCTTATACTTGTCATCCCTCTCCAGGCACACCCAAAATTTATCTAACTTAAAAGGTCTGAGCGTTGTATCCTTTATGCCGACCCAACATTCACTCTGCATGAGCACAAATTCACAGAGAACAAATGTTTGCACTTGAGAAGTACTAGCCTTGGCAAAGAATGAGAATGCAGGCTAAATGTCTGAGTAAAAATAATGTTTTCACTTGAGAAGTACTGGCCTTGGAAAATAACAAGAATGTAGGGTAAATGTCTGAGTAAAACATCGCCACCCACTTATGTCATTATTTTTTATAGGATGTGCTTTAAATGTGGCATTCAATTTCATTCATCCAAAAGATAGCCTTTAAACCTGCATGCTTTTGGAAATTCCTAAAAAGACAACTCAAGTTTAGTTCTTACATAGCATTTAGTGAGATGTTAGATGACGACACCTTTGAAAGCAAAGATAAGTCCATAATGTCGCGTGGTCACTGAAACTTGGAACCTTAGAACCAAAGTCTAAAGTTTCAAAGTTTTCAAAACTTCCAACCCACTGACTAAATCCACACACCGTAATTCAAAGGTTATGTATGCATGAACTTAAGTTACTCAACAAAGTAAACCAAGTCGGGGAATTGGGTAGTTATGAAAATTTAGAACTCTGCGACATGGTTATAAAACTCAAAGGACTAGCGACTAAGAAGTAAGCTTTCTTTGCTCCCTTATTTTGAGTCTAGAACCATACATCAAATATTCATCGAACAGTTGAGAAATTTGTGATATAAGTAATTTATTTTTAACCATTAATGTGCTCGGATTGACATCAAGGCATTTATAAAATGAATTACAATGTCATGTTAATAGCACAACCATTAATAGCACTAAGCACAATAACATTTAACATTGCAAAGGACTTAATAAAAGGAATTACAATGCCACATTAATAGCACAACCATTAATAGCACAGTAGCACTTAACGTTGCAAAGGACTTAATAAAAGGAATTACAATGTCAAATTAATAGCACAACCATTTATTTTATTACAACTAAATTACAATGTCACATTATTACATAGTACAAATACAAATGTAAGCACAAGCACCAAGCTTTTGTTGTACTGCTGGTGAAAATGTAAATATAATACATGTGTGTCTAAAAATAAATGGGACTTGTCGGGTCAACCATGCGCTCTGAAAATAAACGTAGGGACTTCTAGGATCAATGATGGTGTCTAAAAATAAATGCAAGGGGGAAGGTGAGCTAATCAAACCGAGGAAATGGGAGTTGTGAAGACACAAAATGTTCTCCCCTTTCAAAATCAGAGTCATGCAAAAGATGAGGGGTTGTAAAACTACTCCCATCTTCTACTTCCAACTTCCATGCACTAGGAGAGAACTTATCTCCGTCAGAGCTCCTCATCCTGGCTCAAAATTTGTCTGAGAAGTAAGGTGAAAAAAATCAGCTTCTTTCCAATTCCACCCATTCTAAACTTGAAGGAAATTGGTCTTTTACTTTGTAACTACATAACTGCAGGCAAGAGAATTTAGAGTATCCCCAAATCTAATAATTCTGTATCATCTTCTTCATGAATCATATTCCTTATTAACCCTACAAAATGAAAACCCTTATGGAAATTTGAACATTGCACTCAATAGTAAAGCCTTTAGCCCTAAACAAATGATTTCAATTTTTAGTTGTGCTCACTATCCTTATTTATGGGCCAATAGTGCCGCTAATAGTGCCATTACCATCCTGGTCCCTGTGTACACCTCACACGTGTCATGTATGAGGTTAGGTATAATCATGATTCATAATCGTGATTTGCGCAAACCAAAAAACCAACTTAAATTTTAATTGATTTGTGTAACTTAAGCCTTACATTTATTTAAATGTTTGATTTGATTGACGTCTAGACTCTGACAACCTCACTACATGCAAAATGTACCTCAAGTTAACAAGCTGTCAATTGTCAAAATCATTAGTGCCACTCAAATTTCAAACGATATGAAATAATTACAAATCTTGTTTCACTAGCCATTTAGTCCTGCATTGGCAGCAAATTCTAAATTGTTAATCATTGTAAATATAACGATTAAAGGGTAATTCTAGAGGTTTAAGTTCACAAGACTAGAGCTCTCTGCATTTCATTTCAGAATGCAACTACAACCATACATCAAATGTTCATCGAACGATTGAGTAATTTATGAATTATGATATAAATAATAAACATGTGTTTTAAAGTTGTTTTAAACTTTAATGTGCTAGGATTGACATCAAGACCAAGGGGCCGGTAACTTAACGTTGCAAAGGACTTAATAAAATGAATAATGATACCAAAAACTGGGGGAGAAGTTCAACGACAAATTAGAAATAAATAACATTTCGGTAAACCCTAACAAGAGTGACAACTTTTAGTGTTTATAAGGTTTTTTGTCAATTTGATGGCAACTTTCTTTTTTCATTTGTATTCCTCTATGTTTTACTTTTAAATCTGCATGCAATTATTTCATAAATAGATAATACTTAATTTATTAAGGAAAAAAAATTAAAGATTTAGTGTTTATAATGTTATTTTGTCAATTTTATGGCAACTTTCTTTTTTCATTTGTATTGCTTTATGTTTTACTTTAAAATCTGCATGCAATTATTTTCATAAATAGATAATAATTAATTTCTTAAAGGAAAAAAAAATTGATTTGAATAGTTCATAGACATTGAACTCAGAAAATAACTCTTTACTATAAATTTATAACAAAAATTAACACAAAACAACCATTTATTTTATTACAACTAAATTACAATGTCACATTATTACATATCTTTTCAAAGATGAGTAGCTGTAGAGTTAAGAGCAGGAAATCTCATGTTTTGTATAAATAACATAGACACAATTTATTCCAAGTTGTTGCTCATGACAATGGATTACAAATTGATTCCAATTTCTAAGGTTTTGTCAGTGACAATGTAATACAAATGTGACACTAAAAATAAATGCATGATTCCAAAGCTTGTTCTAGTGAGAACGTAGTACAAATGTGTCACTAAAAATAAATGCAAGGAACTCTCCTAGCCAAAAATGTTGGGGAAATGGGAGTTGTGAAGATACAAAATGTGCTTATCCCCTTTGAGAACCAGAGTCATGCAGAAGATGAGGGGTAGTAAAATTGCTCCCATCTTCTACTTGTAGCCTCCATGCATCGGGATAGCACTTATGTCCATCAAAGCTCCTCATCCTGGTTCAAAACCTATCTAAGAAGTTTGG
The DNA here is from genome assembly GCA_007258455.2 of Sequoia sempervirens. Lineage (NCBI taxonomy): Eukaryota > Viridiplantae > Streptophyta > Pinopsida > Cupressales > Cupressaceae > Sequoia > Sequoia sempervirens. The sequence continues at coordinate 5,186 of VDFB02360295.1, forward strand.
TGAACCAAATCAACTTCTTTCCAATTCCACCCATTTTAAACTTGAAGGAAATTAGTCTTTTACTCTGTAACTACATAACTAGAGGCAGGAGAATTTAGAGTATCCCCAATAATACCACAACATCTTCTTCCTGAATCCTTATTAACCCAAAAAATGAAAACCCTTATGATACTATCCACTATCACTAACCCTATTTATAGGCCACCAATGCCACTACCAACCTGATTTGCGCAAACCAAAAAACCAACTTAGACAATCCATGTATCTTAAGCCTTACATGTACAATTAAAATGTTTAATTTGATTGATGTCTGACTACATGCAAATTGTACCTCAATTTGACAAGCTGACAAAATTTCCAAACTCCAATCACCACTACCAGTGCCACTCAAATGACATGAAATCATTACAAATCTTGTTTCATTAAATCTATGAGTTGTCCAATCAATCACTTCGGATGTTCAAAAGATTGAGAATTTCGATTAAATGAAATGTAATAAGTCAAGGCATTGAAAAGAGAGAAATGAGCCTTGATATCGCCATGTGTCTACATCTAACAGTTCTAGTGTTATTCTAGAGGTTTCAATTCACAAGTCTACTGCTTTAGAGATTTACTTTCAGAATGGAACTATAGTCGTCCATCAAAAATTCATCGAATGGTCATGGTTATATTGATTTTCCTTCACATCCTTTGTGTAAAACATTCCTAAGTTTTTAAGCCTTGGTCCTATGTTCTTCCTAGGTGGTCCCTCTTTTAAAACAAACTTTTTGCATGTGCATATTTCTGCCACTTAAGTTCTTCTATCGCTCATCACCAAAATCCAACTCATCAGGTTCTTTACCATGATGATGAGCCTTGATCTCCCCACGTGTCCACATCTAACGGTTCTAGTGTAATTCTGGAGGTTTCAATTCACAAATCTAGTGCTTGAGAGATATACTTCTGGAATGCAACTATAGCCATCCATCGAAAATTCATCGAATGGTCATGGTCCATAATGTTGCATGGTCGCTGAAACTTGGAACCTTAGAACCAAAGTCTAAAGTTTCAAAGTTTTTGAAACCTATGACCCACCAACTACAAAGCTGACCAAGAAATACTTGCAACTAAGGTTAGGAAAAACATCAAAACCTTGACTTTGGTGAATTAAGATAGGAAAGGGGGCAAGGATGGTGCATTTATGAAGTGAAGATCGTAGGCAGATTTGAGTCAGTGGACATGACTGGACGATTGATGGGTAATTAATATTAGTATGTGTAGAGTTTGGAAAATTATTACCTCTCGACTCTCAGCCCTCAATTAGCAAAGTTAATAATAGAGTTTGGCATGGAGAAGAAGGCACATAGAAAGTCTAAAAGAGTGGTGGTGGTGGCGGTGTAGTTGCAGCAGTTTTCAAATGGAGGCCAACTTCACTCTGCATTCGAGGAGGCAATTAAACCCATTTTATGGTGGTGTTTCTAACCAAAGATTAATGGGGATGTTTTTATTCACTAATGGGAGGTTGGTACAAAGTGTGTGGATGATTTTGGGAAAATCCTTTGGAAATTTGAGGCATAGATACAGGACTAACATGGATGTATACTCCTTGATTATGGCATGGGGTTTGGACTTGGGGGAATCAACAAGCACAGTGAGAGAAGTGATGGAGATGATTGTGCATAGAGATTTCTTGGAAGGATTAGAATCAATACTTGAATGGGTAGGTCGAGGTGAAGGTTTTGACTACTAGGAAGGCTTTGAAAATGTGGAACTAGAAGGGGCAGAAGGATGCACCCCTTCGTGCATTGGCCTGAGGATGAGATTAAAAGTCAATGCAGGGAAGAAGCAAGGTTAGGCTAGAAAGCATTGAAGCTCTTTATAGATTTGATGAAGGTGGAAGCAATTATAGCACAGTTGAAAGCATAGGAGAAAGCAGAGGCAAGGCACATGGAAGCATAGGTGAAAGCGAAGGCAAAGTGTATGAAATCAAAAGGACAGAATGTGAGGAAGTAGAAGATGAAAGCAAAATGACAAAATGTGAGGAAGTGGAAGATGAAGGGAAAAGCAACAAAGAAAGTTGTTTATGAAATGGGTAGCACTGGTTGAATTTATATTTTTTGTAGGGTTTTTACATAATTAACGCAAGACTAGTACTAAATTTTTGGCTTGTTGGGGATTGAACCCTATTACGGTTGTATAGTGTGAATATTAGGAAGGGTAAAAGAATGATTGAAAATATTGTTGAAATATGTAAGGTAGTTACAGATAGTTGTGGAACTAGTTTTAGTTGGGCAAGGTTACTTTTTCAATTATGAAGCATGTTAAGATGCTTTTTTGAAAAAAATATTATAGTTGTAGGTGATTTTTGGATGGTTGATGAAAAGTAAACAATGAGGAAAATGATGTAATCTTTATTTTCATGCAATACAAAATACTATTACTGACCAAAAAAAAAAATCTAACGGTTCTAGTGTTATTCTGGAGTTTTCAATTCGCAAGTCTACTACTTCAGAGATTTACTTCTAGAATGCAACTACAACCGTCCATCGTCAATTCATCGAACAGTCGTTGTTATATTGATTTGCACTGACACTTCGCCACTACATATTTTTTATTAGTTTAATATTATGTTTAATCCGCCAATGTTTTTTTCTTAATCATTTGAAAATAGGTTTAATTCGCCAATGAATTTTATTTTTTAGTTTGAAAAAACGTTTTAATCACCAAAAAAAATTTTTTTTGAAAATAGGTTTAATTCGCCAATTGAAATATTTTATTGGTTTGAAAATAGATTTTAATTTCCAATGGAAAAATTTTAGTGGTTTTAAAAAATTTGCATTTCACCAGGATTTTCCACAGACTTCTAGCGATTAGAAAAGATTCACCAATGAACATTATTTTTTTCAGTAAAAACAAAAAAAATTCACCACTAAAATTAATATTTTTATTAGGAAGTATACAAGATTCACCAAGATTTTACACCTTCGTCGAGGGGGGGGTTTCTTAAAGTTTTCCCTGGTTTAACTACTACCTTGATGGTTTGTATAGGTGCTTGTCACTCCAGAATGTCAACATGCTACTCTTGTGGAAGACTGTGCTCTAAATGCCTCCAATAGGCAAAATTTGTAAAATTTGAATTTTCAAATGTGAAACAATGTAAAAAGGTCATAACTATGTATGGGCATAATCTATATCCAGTGATCTATTTTTTGAAATATGGGTCAAATGTTTGGCATTGTATAAAGGGTATGTTTAAAATGTAAAGGGTTCTGTATTTTGGAAACTCATAGGTTGAAATAGTCATATAGGTGTATGCTTTGTTACTCTTATTGGGACAATTATGTAAGAGTTTTTTGTACTTGATCAAACTACAACCGGAGGTTTTCTTCTTGGTTCTTTCCTACTGGTATGCTCGTTTGAACTAGATTTTGTAATATCTCCTATTTATATATAATAAATTACAATGGCTTGCCACTTTTTCCAAAAAAAATAATGTAAAATGGTCATGTGAAGGTAAATGGAAGTTTAGAGTCAAGGTTTTGATGATTGGATGCTTTCTAGCAAAGTGGAAACAAGGTATTTGGGTTTGCATGATGTTCAAGTTGATTGGGTAAGAGTTTTCTAATGCAAGAGCTAGGTGGATTTAAACAACACAATTACAATTCAAGATGATTCAAACTCCAATTTGATCCTCAAACCCAAACTTGGGTGCAACTTCACTAAAACGGTTACTCTTCCTAGTAGGTCTGTAGACCTCTTTTGCTCACTTTTCACACCAAGGACTAGCTCAACCAACCAACCCTTGACACTTTCAAATACCCTTTATGCCCAATTATAACATCCTTCAAAACTTCAATAGGTTCCTTTGAAATTCAAACTAGCACTCTTTTATTGCCCAAGACCCCAAAATAGGCCCATTTTACAAAGAGACTCATATTTAAACACTTCCCAAACTTAAAATTTTTATGGGACAGCATCAAACAGCCTACCAAACTACCAAAACCACAATTTTTTTGGTGAGATACGCTTTCTAAAGCTCTATTTCAACAAACCCTCATTTTTAGCAACTTTCATGAGGTTTTTAAGGAAATCAATGTTTCCAACATTTCCACACCCTATAAACTCATCATACATGTATATTAGGACCTACACAAGCTTGATTGAACCTTAAATCTTGCTTCACCCATGTTTTGTTGACATGAGCATGTTGTAACCACCATTTTTCACCTAATTTCACTCATTTTTTCCATGCATGGCAACTACCCAACTCAACTACAAACCTTTCCAACTCTTTAAACTCACATAGTCACCTTATACAGTCCTAATAACATCTACCATGGCCATACCATCAATCATACAATAGATGGTATGGCCATTTTTACATGTTTAAGGCTTCAAAAACCTTGTTTCAGACTCTCAGACCCGCAGGATTATATTTTGCTCTCAGTAGCTTAATATTCTATGAAACCACACAAGGATGGAACCAAAAAATTGCTATATTTTTTCCCCTCAAGATCAAATCAAACTTAGAGCAAATAACAATTGTACAACTCTGTATTTTTTGACTAGTAAAGTGCAAATTTTGAAGAAAATACATAAAATTTTAGAGCAATTCCAACGATAAGCTTTTTAAGATTTAATATTATTGAATTCTCTCCATTAAAAAATTTCTACAATACTTTTAAAAATGAATTCACACCTTGTCCATGCAAAATCCCACTAATTCCATTGGCTACATTATGGAGAACATGCAAACTTGCTTGTCATAAATGCAAGATTTTGAATGTCTTGCAATTTTAGCACTATTGACCCCACTAACCTCCAATAAACCAAAAATATGACATGATGGCAATTATGGCCTTATTCCAACCCTTGAACTACTTTGACCCATGTAATTCCTAAAAAAGTGCATTTTTGCAACTTTAGGCAATTTTAGCAATTTTTACATTTTTGAACAATTTTTTACAAAAATTGCACTAACATACCTCATCACTCCTAATTACATTATAAATGGTTCCATTAGACCTTATTTATGACAAATAACTCAAATCTACTCAGAATCCACCAGTATTGTGTACACTTTATTTGTATTCAAGTGTATAATTTACAACCTATGTGTATACTTTGTCACTTATGAGTATTCCAACATATACTTTACGACCTAGATGTTTAATGTGTATACTTTATATTCATGTGTGTAGTTCATGACTTAAGTGTATTTGAGTATTCTAATGTATACTTTACAACCTATGTGTTTTAATGCATATACTTTGTATTCATGTGTGTCGTTCACGACTTAAGTGTATTTGAGTAAATGAATCACTTTTTCACTTACTCACGAGGAACAAAATGAATCCTAAACCCCTTTGCACCTTTACATCTCATCCATCTAACCCTTTTTCCATCAACTAAATTTTTTTTACCACGAGCAAACGCCTTAGAGATATCAAAAACAAAGATAGGCTATTGTAGAGGGTCCCAAAATGATCCCATAGCCTCAAATAGAGAGTTTGTAACTGTCACAGTTTTTGAGAAATAGCCCTTCAAAGATTGTCGTCTTTTAGCACTTTGGACTCTTAAAGGAAATTGTCGGTCCAATGTAGCTCAAAGTGATTCGGTGTATTTGGGTGCAAAAGAGGACCATCCCTAGCGTAAACATACCCATCCAGACATGTTGGAATAGTTTGTTTGGTCGTACAGGTTGTAGAAAAAAAGTTGCACTACTTTGCAACTTTATACTACTTGCATTTGACAACTTTTCCCTCAACTAAAAACTCGTCACCACAGGAAAATGCTTCTGAGATAGAAAAAACCAAGAGAGGTTATTGTAGAGAGTCCCAACACGATCCTATATCCTCAGACAGAGAGTTTGTAAGCATCACAGTTTCTGAGAAATAGTCCTTCAAAGATTGTTGTCTTTTAGCACTTTGGACTCTTAAGGGAAATAGTTGGTTCAATGTAGCTCAAAGTGATTCAGAATAACTGGGTGCAAAAGAGGTCCATCCCTAGAGTAAACCTACCCATCTGGATGTGTTGGAACAATCTGTTTGATTGTACGAGTTGCAGAATGAAAGTTGTACCACTTTGCAACTTAAAACTGCTTGTATTTGATAACTTTTCCCTCAACTGAAAACTTGTCACCACAAGATAAAGCCTCTAAGATAGCAAAAACTGAGAGAGGTTATTGTAGAGGGGCCCAACATGATCCCATAGCCTCAGACAGAGAGTATGTAATCATCAGGTTTTTTGAGAAATATCCCTTCAAAGATTGTTTCCTTTTAGCACTTTGGACTCTTAAGGGAAATTATCGATTCAATGTAACTCAGAGTGATTCAGCATATTTGGGTGTAAAAGAGGACCATCACTAGTGTAAACGTACCCATCCTAGTGTGTTGGAATAGTTTATTTGGTCGTACGAGTTGCATAATGAAATTTGCAGCGCTTTGCAACTTTACACTTCTTGCATTTGACAACTTTTCGCTCAACTAAAAACTCGTCACCACGGGAAAATGCCTCTAAGATAGTGAAAACTAAGAGAGGTTATTGTATAGTGTCCCAACACAATCCCATAGCTTTAGACGAAGATTTTGTAACACTAGTACATTTTGACCCATTTTTCGATGAACGTTCGTTGAAATTTTGATAGTCGTTCGTCGGTATTATTTCGTCAGAATTTTGACGACATTTGAAACGTAAAAATTCCAATGAACATCCGTCAAAATTTTGACAAACATTTGTCAAAAAATGGGTCAAAATGTACCAGTGTAAGCATCACGGTTTCCAAGAAATAGCCCTTCAAAGATTGTTGTCTTTTAGCACTTTGGACTCTTAAGGGAAATCGTCAATCCAATGTAGCTTGGAGTGATTTGGCGTATTTGGGTGCAAAAGATGACCATCCCTAGCGTAAACGTACCCATTCGAACGTGTTGGAATAGTCTGATTGGTCGTACAAGTTGCAAAATGAAAGTTGCACCACTTTCCAACTTTACACTGCTTGCATTTGACAACTTTTTCCTCAACTGAAAACTCGTCACCATGGGAAAACGCCTCTGAGATAGCAAAAACTGAGAGAGCTTATTGTAGAGGGTACCAACATGATCCCATAGCCTTAGACAGAGATTATGTAAGCATCACGGTTTTCAAAAAATAGCCATTCAAAGATTGTTGCCTTTTAGCACTTTAGACTCTTAAGGGAAATCATCGGTCCAATGTAGCTTGGAGTGATTCAACGTATTTGGGTGCAAAAGAGGACCACACCAATGTAAAAGTACCCATATGGATGTGTTGGAACAGTCTGTTTGGTCGTACAAGTTGTAGAATGAAAGTTGCACCACTTTGCAACTTTAAACTACTTGCAATTGATAACTTTTCCCTCAACTGAAAACTTATCACCATGGGAAAACGCCTTCGAGATAGCAAAAATTGAGAGAGGTTATTGTAGAGGGGCCCAACACAATCTCATAGCCTTAGACAAAAAGGTTGTAAACGTCACGGTTTCCGAGTAATAGTCTGTCAAAGATTGTTGCCCTTTTGCACTTTGGACTCTTAAGGGATTTTGTTGGTTGAACGTAGCTCAGACTGTGTTGGCCTATTTGGGTGTGAAAGGGGACCATACCTAACCTAAACATACCCACCCATACATGTTGGAACAGTCGGTTTAGTCATATGAGTTGCAGAACAAAAGTTGCAAAAAAAATAGCTTTCAGGCTGCTAGTGGTATAATTACCATAACTTATTCAAATCTCCATAAAATTTGATAAAACCAAAGGAATTTGAAAGCTAACTCAATTATCTAACCATACCACACATGTGAAAATCATAATAAGGTCGTACAGACCATACAAAAGCAAAAGAACAGCACAGGACATTGGAAAAACACAAAAACCTTCTTCCTCAAAGATGCAAATTCTTATTTTCAACTTCTCCAACCCTGAGGTCATGTTTACAAGATATATTTATGCCCTTACAAGTAGTTTTTATCCTCCAACTGAACTCCAACGCTGATTTTCGTATGAAAAAAATTCATGAGACCATAGCTTGTTGCTTACTATTATACTTTGATAGATTTTTTCCAAGCATCCACAGCTTGTTTGAAAGTACTTGTTTTAGGCTTTTAGCCATAGTAGCAAGGAAGTGAATTGTTTAATAAAATGCTATGGTAGACATGAATGAAAAATGTGGTAGCATAGACATGGCAGTGTACTATTGAAAAAATGCCTCAAAGAAATGTGGTCCCACGGTGATAGAATGGCATGACGAATGCCATGACAAGCAAATTGCTATGGATTGTCATGGCATTCCACCACCATGAGACCGCATTTCTTTGAGGAAATTTTTCAACCAGTTCACTACCTTGTCTATGCTATTGCTTACTATTATGCTTTAATATATTTTTTCCAAGCATCCATAGCTTGTTCGAAATCACTTGTTTTAGGATTTTAGCCATAATAGCAAGGCAATGAACCTTTTGATAAAACACTTTGGTAGACATGTATGAAAAATGTGGTAGCATAGACAAACTTTTGAAAAAATGTCTCAAAGAAATGTGGTCTCATGGTGATTGAATGCCATGACAAGTGAATTGCTATGGATTGCCATGGCATTCCATCACCATGAGACCTCATTTCTTTGAGGCATTTTTTCCAACAGTTCATTGCCTTTTCTATGTTATTGCTTACTATTATGCTTTGATAAAAAAATTCCAAGCATCCATAGCTTGTTCAAAAGCACCTATTTTAGACTTTTAGCCATAGCAGCAAGGCAGTGAATTGTTTGATAAAATGCTTTGGTAGACATGTATGAAAAATGTGGTAACATAGACAAGGCAGTGAACTATTTGAAAAAATGCCTCAAAGAAATGCCATCTCATGGTGATGGAATGCCATGAAAAGCACATTGAGACCACATTTCTTTGAGGCATTTTTTCAAATAGTTCACTGCCTTGTCTATGCTATTGCTTATTATTATGCTTTAATAGATATTCTATAAGCATCCATAGCTTGTTTGAAAGCACCTGTTCTAGGCTTTTAGCCATAGCATCAAGGAAATGAATTGATTAATAAAATGCTTTGGTAGACATATGAAAAATGTGGTAGCATATACAAGGAAATGAACTATTTGAAAAAATGCCTCAAAAAAATGTGGTCTCATGGTGATGGAATGCCATGACAATCTATAGCAATTTTCTTGTCATTGTATTCCATCACCATGAGACCACATTTCTTTGAGGCATTTTTTTTAAATAGTTCATTGCCTTGTCTATGCTATTGCTTAATATTATGCTTTGATAGATTTTTTCCAAGCATCCATAGCTTGTTTGAAAGCACCTGTTTTAGGCTTTTAGCCATAGCAGCAAGGAAATGAAATGTTTGATAGAATGATTTGATAGACATGTATGAAAAATGTGGTAGCATAGACAAGGCAGTGAACCGTTTGAAAAAATGTTTAAAAGAAATGAGGTCTCATGGTGATGGAATGCCATGACAATCAATAAGGAAGACAACTGTTTGAAAAAATGTCTCAAAGAAATAAGGTCTCATGGTGATGGAATTCCATGAGAATCAAAATTGCTTTTGATTGTCATGGCATTCCATCACCATGAGACCTCATTTCTTTGAGGCATTTTTTCAAACAATTCATTGCCTTGTCTATCATATTGCTTACTATTATGCTTTGATAGAATTTTTCCAAGCATCCATAGCTTGTTTGAAAGCACTTGATTTAGGATTTTAGCCATAGCAACAAACCAGTGAACTATTTGATAAAAAGCTTTGGTAGACACGTATGAAAAATGTGGTAGCATCGACAAGGCAGTGAACCGTTTGAAAAAATGTCTCAAAGAAATGTGGTCTCATAGAATGCCATGACAAGCAAGTGCAATTAATAGCTACTCCTAGTTATTAGTTATGCAATGTGAAGTAATTGCATAACTGCTTAGGTTGCCTTTGTAAAAACTATATTGTAATTGAGATTTTTTCATTTATCAACATCTAGTTGTTAGTTATGCAATGTGAAGTAATGCTTTAAGTTTAAAAGATGTGCAGTGCAATGCAATCAACAATATGAATATAAACTACAAAAATCTATTTTTTACAATTCATTAGTTAAACTCATTATTTTATTTTCTCTCTATATCTCTATGCTATGGAAATACCTTTCAATTTCAAAATAAAAAGTTTTTATCTCTTGTTCTACAATTTTTTTAAAATCTTATACTTTTGGTTTGCCAATTTTTTCCCCAAAATATTTTTGCTACTATGGTTTAAACTATATAATATAACCATAATATAACTAAGAAATTATTGATATAATTTAACTAGACTATTCATTATTTTTTATTGTGAACTATATAATATAACTGTTGTCACCTAGAAATGCACCCTATGCACAGAGATTGAAACTGAGCTTTCTAGAGCAACATGGGATCATTTCAAGGTTGTGGGTTACCTATAGTTGAAATGAACCTCTGAAGAAGGCCGGCTTCCTTTGGTGTCACCTGACTACTGATTCTTGTGGGGAAAAAGGGAGAAGGAATACATGAGATAAAGATTAAAATCTAAGGTAATACACCGAAATGATAAGGAATTATGAAAAGAAAAACAAGATGAACATACATTGGGAAACCTAACTGTAAATGTCTTATGTGCTCAACACAACTTCTTCTAGACTTAGGCATTAATCTTAACAGGTTCGATCTACAGACACATCTCAAGAAGGAAAGATTAATTTCAAAGCTCTGAGATATAAGTGTAGAATTATAAAAACACAATCAAAGGCTTGCATAATCAAAAGAAAGATGCAAAAATGAGAACAGTACAAACATGAACACTAGCTTCCAAGGTGAACTCTATGTTGCATTCCAGATTTCGATTGAGTTATAAAATATACATCAGTTGAGGAAGGATGGCTAAAAATCACTAACTCTTCTAGATGCATTATTGCGACTATTTACAAAAAGGAAAAAAATGCCTTATATATAGACTGTGTCGGCCCCTTAGGGCTTACAAAATATCAGTCCTTAGGATAGATCTTTCCTTAGATATTTTGATTGGAATTAATGCAGAACCCCTGCGTGTCCATGATAGTGAAAATTCATCCCCGAGGAAGGCTCCTTCAGATATTCCACAGCTACTGCATTCATTCTGATCCTGGCATCGTGTCCTGTTTGAACCACCTCGGCTAAACGCCTTGAATGCCCTAAGTTCAGAATAGATACGTGTTGCATTCACATTCTGTCGACGTCATTCATCCTGGTCAGACCACCGACAATTCACCTGTAGCTCTCCCTAATTCACTGGGCACACGACACAGACTCCCGGGCGGTCAAAACTTCTCCTATTGAATCGCATATTAGTGAGACACTAATCATGTCTCCCTGATGCAATTGAATCTTCCCACAACCGTCGACATAACATGGAGCTATTGCTGAGAGTCCTATCGAGCCCAATAGATCATACCGATGTCGCCTTCGTGGTCGCCAAGACAGCCGTTTGTCAGTGAGACGATTTACCGAAGGAAAAACGTTACCTCGAGAACCCCCTCATTGCTTCAGCAAGAGCTTATTGATGTCACCCAGAAAGCATTTCACTCCACCGGGTTCCATATTTCCTTCAGCAAGACATTGGCCTGTCAGCCAGACATCACAGCGAAGCTCATCATCTTGCCAATGCTCCTCCTTTCGCTGAGACTACAATGTGTCGACAAGACCTTACTGCGACAGCTAGGAGCTCTGCCGATGTCATTATTTCAGGGAGACATTTTGCATCGGTGAGACTTCTGGGTGAAGTTTCCAACTCTTGGTGAGCTAAGCTTGCTTTTGATGAGACATTGGCGTATCGGTGAGACCCTCCACCGAGCTTCATTTCATTTCGGGGAGACCTTTTGTAGTCGTCGAGACATCTCACCGAGATCCCTTAGTCATACCGAGGGCCCTCTTTCCTTTGGTTGGGGAGACTTTTTCTGTCGGCCAAACCTGTCCCAAAACTTGCTTCTTTCTATCGATACCGCCTCACTAATGATCATCGGGGAGACCTTTTGTCCTTGGTAAGACCTCTTAGCAAAGTCTATTGACATAAACCGAAGGCTATCCTTTCAGCGAGACCCCCCATAGATCGACGTGACATCCTGGTGAAGGCTTCTTCTTATGTCGAGAGAATTCTTTTTTGGTATGACTCAACTCCCTCAGCTAGACCTCTTGGCGATAACCTCCATCCTATCGCGCGAGCCCTTTTCATTTGGTGAGACCTCCCTTTGATCAGCAAGACTGTCTTCATTCGCCAAGACCTTTTGTCGAGCCCTTCGCCTCTTGCCGAGGTATGATCTCGATGAGACATGACGAGTTGGGGAGACCCTTCTCCGATGCTTGCTCCTTATGCCGACAGTGCCTCAACCTTGTCATTGTCAAGGAGACCTCAATGGTCGCCGAGACTATCTGTCGAAAGACAACTCATGCCGATAGGATCCCTGGTTTGAAGCACTCGGACTTAATGGAAACCCTGCTAGTCGGCGAGACCTCTGAAATGTCTTGTCGACTTTCTCCTTAGATGATTTTCATGTCGAACCTCCCTTGGGAATTTTCTCCCATTGAGTTCCCCATGACCTAGCAACAGATGTGGAGTCTTTTCCCTCATTTGAATGTTCCATTGGCCTCTCAAAGATCTAACATATGATTATCTTGCCTAATTTAATTGTAGGTGAAATATAGGCAACAATTCTAGCGACCTTTGCGGGATGTTTGCCTGCTAAACATGAGAACCAATGACTAGTCTTATCCATTGGGCATGGAGTCATTAGAAGGCTTAGAAAACAAACAAAATATCAGTCTTGCACATGGCCTCAACTCCCTAAGATCCACGGGTCATAACAGGTTGCCAAAAATGGCAAGACAAGGGAAACTGAAAAGAAAATATTTACTGTGCTAAAATAGCACCTATGGAAAACACAAAGCCTAAACTAATATGTACAATAGATGGACCTGTCAAACTTGGAAATAGGGCTTGAGGTGTATCCCATTAATTGGAATAGGAAGCACTTCACCTTCTGTTGTGGCCAGTCAATATGCATTGTGCTCCTTACAGCCTGTGATAATAAATGGACTAGTCCATATATTGTCAAACTTGGTGTGATGGCTTGGCCTGCTTTTTAGAACATCCCATTTGAGCACGAGATCTCCCTCCTTAAAATATTTTGTTGTAGCCCTCTTGTCAAATGTTTTCTTTGTTTGGAGCTAATGACACTCCAAAGTTTTCATTGCTCTATCCCTTGATTCTTTGAGCTCCATGAGCTCTGCATACCTTACAGACATTGGGTCATGTTCCTCAACCATCTCCAACTAGTGAACAATGTCAAGAGCTGGAAGCTTCACAGATAGGGGTAATATTTCCTCTTTTCCATAGACCAACATATATGGTGAATTGCCAATGGACCTCTTAGGGGTCACTCTGTCTGCCCAAAGTGCATTCTTTAAACTGATGTGTCAGGTCCTTTGATTATCCTCTATGGTTCTTTTAATAATTCTAATGAGGTTCTTATTTGTGCTTTCAGCCAAACCATTACCCTGAGGATAATAATTTGAAGATGTACTCAAATGAATACCATGTTTAATGGCCCAATCAGTTACTCTTAGACCCATGAATGCAAGAGCATTATCAGATATGATGGAGTCAGGAACTCCAAATCTGGTGACTATATCCTCATAGAAGCTCAAAACTTAAGACTCTTTTGCTTCTTTCAAAGCTATTGCTTCTGTCCACCTTGTGAAATAGTCTGTAGCTATGAGCACCCACTTGTGACCAGTACTGGAAGGTGGATTTATTGGTCCAATGAAATCAATGCCCCATCTCATGAAGGGATGCTCCACTTGAATTGGATGTAGAGGCATAGCAGGCAGTCTTTCCTTTCCTGAAAATAGAGTGCATTTGATACACTTTCTTGACCAAGAATATGCATCTTTGAACAAGTTGGGCCAGTAGTAACTAGCTCTCATGATTTTCCAAGCAGTAGTTCTAGGAGCAAAGTGACCCCTTGCAACTCCATCATGAAACTCATGAAGCACTTTTTCAATTTGATCAATGTAAATGCATCTTAATAGGACACCGTTTAGATCCTTTTTGAAAAGAACATTATTCACCAATATATATGGTATGGACTGCAGTCTAAAGTATCTCCTTTTGGCTTTGTTCAAACCTAGTGGACACTCGCCAGTTTGTAAAAATTGGGTCATATCTTGAACCCAATTAGTTATCCCCACAGACGCATTATCTTGAGCATTCTAAGGCTCATTTGTATTGGCAAGGATAACATCCTTTTCGAGTTCACCTTCACCACTTGACCCATTAGCAAGTTTTTCATAGAGACCCTTACCTCTAACCAATTTGGTGATCTTAATATCCACGTCATACTACATGACCTTGGTGACCCATCCTGCTCTTTTTTCATTCAGGTCTTTATTCAGCAGAAACTCCTTCACACTTGAGTGCGCCACCAGAACATGAATTTTATTATGAGAAATCAAAGGCTTAAACTTCTTCAGACTTCTAATCATAGCAAGAACATGCCTTTCTACAAAGGAGTATTTATGTTCATAATCAACCAAACTTTGACTGAAAAAGGCTATTGGTTGTTCTAAATTCTCTCCATTTTTTTGAACCAATATTGCAGAAATGTTACTTGTGCTACCATAAGCATACAGATAAAAGTATTTAGAAAAATTGGGATTTACTAGCGTAGGAGTGGCTGCTAAGGCCTCCTTGACCTTTTCAAAACTATTCTTGGCATCTTTCGTCCAACTAAAGACTGCATTTTTTTTCAACATAGTTTTTCAAGGTTGTAACAGGTTTGCTACATCAGGGATGAATCTTCTTAGAAAGTTGATCTGACCTAGAAAGCTCTATAGACCCTTCTTGTGATTAGGTAGCGGCAACTCAAGTATGGCTTTGACTCTCTCAGGATCAATAGTAATTCCTTGCTTTGACACTATGTGTCCTAATAATTTCCCTTCATGAACAACAAAGATACTTTTGTTTGGATTAAGAGAGATCTCAAACTCTCTGCATTTTTCAAAAACTTGCCTAAGATGTGACACATGTTCATCAACATTCTTAGAATATATTGTAATATCATCTAGGTAAATCAGTATAATCTTATTGATCAAACATTGAAATGCCATGTCCATGGCCCTCTAAAACGTGGCACCAGCATTGGACAAACCAAAAGGAATCCTTTTGTATGCCATGGTGCCCCACTTAATTGTGAAAGTGGTTTTGAACTGATCTTCCTCTTTAACCAGTACTTGATTGGAGCCCAAAAAACCATCCAATAAGGAAAATCTTTCAGAACCAGCAACTTCTTGTACGATTCGTTCCATGGTGGGCAGCGGGTAGTGGTCTTTCAAAGATGCTCGGTTAAGATCCCTAGAGTCTACACAAAGTCTTATTTCACCACTTTTCTTCCTAACTAGTACAAGGTTAGAAACCCATGAAGTGTGTTTGATAGGAAAGACAATACCCCCCTCAACTAGTTTAGTCAGCTCTTTAATCATTAGGGGCTCAAGTTTAGGATTCAAGGGCCTTTGTTTCTGTCTTACTGTCTTAGCATCAGGCTCTAACTCAATTGTGTGTTGAGCAATGTGGGGATCAAACCCTTTCAAATCCGAATATTCCCAAGCAAAGACATCATAAAATTCTTGGCATAAAGCAACAAAAGCTTGTTTATCTTCAGGTGAACAAATTTTTCCTATCTTAAGGAGCTTACCTTTGAAGATCTCCAGCTCCTCATAGTGTTTTTGTTTGATCTACAAGCCAACTTTACCCTTTTTAAGCTGATCATGAGTACTGAAAATTGACTCTAAGGTAACAAGGCCTTTGGGCAACTTATTTGTCCTCAGCTGTATGACTTGATCACCATACTGTTGCTTGAGTTTTGTTTGATTCACCATGGAGAACTAATCTTCTTCGAGCAAAAAGGAAAGAATCTTTTCATCACTGTCAAAAACTTTCCAGTGAATGTTGTTATTAGGAATTGATGGTCTGACCACAACCTTCACATACTGTTGCACTTTCTCTTTCCTAATGTTACCTGGAATATCAAATTGTGCCCCAATGGCTGCAAGCCTATCAGCATGCTTGTTCTGATTTCTTGGAATAGACACTAAGTTAAAGGCTCCAAACTCCTCAAGCATGTTCCACACTTTGTTTCTATAAGACTTTAATGTGTCATTTTTAGCAACATTCAAGCCCCTTACTTGATTAATAATTAATTCACTATCCCCATAGACTTTCAAGCTGGTTATTCCTCTCCTTGCCCATTCTAGGCCTTGAACAAGGCCCTCATATTCAACAGTGTTATTAGAGTATGCAAAAGCAAAATGGAATGCAATGTAGTACCTATCACCTTGTGGAGAAATCAACATTGCACCTCCTCCTACTCCATTCTTACTTCTGGAACCATTGAAGAACATCTCCCAAAGTCCATTTAGTGGTTGCAACAACTGATCTCCATCTTTCTCCAAGTTTGGAATCTCTGTGTCAGGCTCAAGAATGACATAGTTTCCCATACCAGCATCTTGAATGAGGTCCTTAGGACTGTCCAATACATTCTCGACTGCCCATTCATGTAGCAGCATGTCAGGAACAGCTTCTGATTGGAGTTGTTGCGTGACAGCTAGCCCATTGTCAGTAAAAGCAACACAATTTGCATTTACAGTAGAAGGAGCAGCATTGATGGGACTTGGGTTATATGGCTCAATGTGATCCTTGGCCAACCTTTCAGATCTAATGGTAACCTTGGTTCCATATCTGGTTCTAAATAGCATATGTGACCAATCAGCTAACACAAAACTACCTATCTTGGTTGTAAAGTCTCTTGATAAGCACAAGGAAAAGAAAGGTGGAAGGTCTATGACACATATGTCTTGGAGAATTGAAAAATTAGGACAAGCATGAAGGGTAAGACTTAAATTCTTAATAATGCCCATTGTATTAATAGAGGTACCATCCAATTCGATTACTCCTTTTTCTAAAGGCTGATACTTTAGCCCAAACTTGTCAGCAATCTACTTTGGCATCACAGAGCTACTAGCTCCACTATCTACCATACAGTTATGAACTAACTTATCACCAATGATCACTGACACGTAAAAAGGAGGTGGTTTGACTTCTTCTCCTGTCTCTTTATTGGGCTGCTTATCATTTTCTTGAGGATTATTTGTCAAAACAGTCCTAACTTGACTTATTGGAGACTCAAATTGATCAAACATTTTCAAACTTGTCAAGGCTGACTGTAACATATCCTTTTGACCTGGGATGACTAATGAATCCCACATAGACATCATTACATTTGTCCTTTTCATACTATCAAGAATGTTGTACAACTGGATTTACTTTATTATGTACCTTTACGCTAGTGTGATCAACTTGTAAGCGTGGTTGCTCCCTCAGTGGGAGTTGTTGATTTCTTTGCAAACCACTAGTCACTTGAGATGCAGATGGTTCAACAGTTGATGCCTTTCCTTTGTTGGTTGCATTATCAAGCTCGAATGCTCTCTTTTTTGCCCTAGTGTTAGCTGTGACTAAGGAATTTTCTACATTCAACCCACAAAATTCCTCACCTTGCCAGTTGAGCAGGGTAGCATCATTTGCAAACTAATCCTAGTGTTGTGGAGATGGCTCATTAAATGCACTCTGCTGTGAACTTGAGGCATTATGTACCATAAGTGCCTGATTGATGACGCCATTAGAGCATGTAGCTTGATTATGTGGCTAATTAGATGGATAACACCATTCATAATCAGCAGCCAGATTGTTTTGAATAGGAACAAGCTCTTTGACAGCACTAATTGGAGTTGGATTATAGGCCTGAAAAGGCCTTGTGTTCACATTTTGTCTTGCGCCTTGATAATTTCCTTGGTACTGCTCTCTATTCCCCTGGAATTGTTGCTGTTGACCTTGAAAGGGCTGACTTGAGGCCTGATTCTATTGTTGATAAGGCCTAGAGTAGGTATGTTGTTTCTCCAAGTTCACCAGCTTGTTACCAAAAGTCTACAAAAGATTTTTGATCTCTTGTAGCTCTTGTGATGAGCCTGAAGCAACATTCTCTTATCTATCAACAGCTGGAACGGTAGCTGGAAGCATTGGTATAGCTAGTAGAGGTGTGAAAGGAGGTATTTGCAAAGGAATGTTTGCATGAATTTCTAGAAATATTGGCATTGGTGGCCTGGGAGAAAGCTTACTAGCTTGTATTAAGCTATTTTCAGCTCTGATAGCTATTTCAAAGGCATCTGGCAAAGACACCCCTCCCATTGACTGTATCATGAGAGCTATGTCACTGTTCAGATCCCTTAAAAAGTATAAAAATGTGTATTCTGGAGGTGGCCTTACCGTTGCAGGGATTATATCCCAAGTTCTTTGAAATCTGAAGTTGAAGTCATTCATCTGCTCTTGTGGAGCCCTCTTTATTGTGGTCAATTTCTCCAATAGAGATAAGTTGTCAGACCTGTCTTGAAATTTCTTATGCAACTTGTCTCTAAACTCGTCCCATGTTGCGATTGAACTAACTGGTAGGCTCCTATACCATTGCACAGCTCTTCCTTTCAGTGAAGTAGCTAGTAATCTCACTGCAACATCCTCTTGGGTTATGTGATGGACTCCGCATAACAAAGCCACATCTCGCATGTGTTCAATGGGAGTAGTCTGGTCTTCCCCTGTAAAAATTGGCAGACTCTTCAAGGCTTCCATTGGGATGTCGTTGTGTTGTGCCAGATTCAAGGGGCTCCCTCTATCAAAAGCAACAAAGGGTTGATTCCTTGGAGCGGTCATTGGAGGTATCTGAAGTGGATTTTTTGGTGCAATGAAATGAGACCCTACAGGTGGAGGAGTGGACTGAGTTCTTCTAGAATAGATAATTTTTGTTCTTTGCCTCTCCTCTACTCTGCCTTGTCTTCTTGGTGGTGACAGCTACAAGTATTCAAAAGGGCCTGAGTTGCTTCTTGTTCGAACTCTTTTCATAAACTAGAGAAAGCATTGATTTCTAGAGTTCTTCCTCTTTGTGGAGTCACCAAGTATGCCAAAGGACTTCCATAAAGTCTAGAATTCACTAGTTGCATACTAAACCAGTAGTTTAATATAATTTCTATCCCACCGGGCGTGCCAGAAACTGTTGTCACCTAGAAATGCACCCTATGCACAAAGATTGAAACTGAGCTTTCTAGAGCAACATGGGATCATTTCAAGGCTGTGGGTTACCTATAGTTGAAATGAACCTCCGAAGAAGGTCGGCTTCCTTTGGTGTCACCTGACTACTGATTCTTGTGGGGAAAAAGGGAGAAGGAATACATGAGATAAAGATTAAAATCTAAGGTGATACACTGAAATGATGAGTAATTATGAAAAGAAAAACAAGATGAACATACACTGGGAAACCTAACTGTAAATGTCTTATGTGCTCAACACAACTTCTTCTAGACTTAGGCATTAATCTTAACAGGTTTGATCTACAGACACATCTCAGGAAGGAAAGATTAATTTCACAGCTCTGAGATATAAGTGCAGAATTATAAAAACACAGTAAAAGGCTTGCATAATCAAAAGAAAGATGCAAAAATGAGAACAGTACAAACATGAACACTAGCTTCCAAGGTGAACTCTATGTTGCATTCCAAATTCTGATTGAGTTACAAAATATACATCAGTTGAGGAAGGATGGCTAAAAATCACTAACTCTTCTAGATGCATTATTCTGACTATTTACAAAAAGGCAAAAAATGCCTTATATATATAGACTGTGTCGGCCCCTTAGGGCTTACAAAATATCAGTCCTCGGGATAGATCTTTCCTTAGATATTTTGATTGGAATTAATGCAGAACCCCTGCGTGTCCATGACGGTGAAGAGTCATCCCCGAGGAAGGCTCCTTCAGATATTCCACAACTACTGCATTCATTCTGATCCTGGCATCATGTCCTATTTGAACCACCTCGGCTAAACGCCTTGAATGCCCTGAGTTCATAACATATACGCATTGCATTCACATTCTATCGACGTCATTCATCCTGGTCAGACTGCCGATGATTCACTTGTAGCTCTCCCTGATTGGATAGGCACACGATACGTAGACTCTCGGGCGGTCAAAACTTCTCCTATTGAATTGCATATCAGTGAGACACTAATCGTGTCTCCCCGATGCAATTGAATCTTCTCGCAACCATCAGCATAACATGGAGCTATCGCTGAGAGTCCTATCGAGCCCAATAGATCATATAGATGTCGCCTCCGTGGTCGCCAAGACAGTCGTTTGTCGGTGAGACGATTTACCGAAGGCAAAACATTACCATGAGAACCCCCACATTGCTTCGGCAAGAGCTTATTGATGTCACCCCGAAAGCATTTCACTCCACCGGGTTCCATATTTCCTTCGGCGAGACATTGGCCTATCAGCCAGACATCACGGCAAAGCTTGTCATCTTGTCGATGCTCCTCCTTTTGCTGAGACTACACTGTGTCGACAAGACCTTATCGTGACGGCTGGGAGCTCTGCCAATGTCATTATGTCAGGGAGACATTCTACATCGGTGAGACTTCTGGGTGAAGTTTCTAACTCTTAGCGAGCTAAGCTTGCTTTCGATGAGACATTGATGTATCGGTGAGACCCTCCACCAAGCTTCATTTCATTTCGGGGAGACCTTTTGTAATTGCCGAGACATCTCAGCGAGATCCCTTAGTCATACCGAGGGCCCTCTTTCCTTTGGTTGCAGAGACTTTTTCTGTCGGCCAGACCTGTCCCGAAACTTGCTTCTTTCTACTGACCCCGCCTCACTAATGATCATCGAGGAGACCTTTTGTCCTTGATAAGACCTCTTAGCAAAGTCTGTTGACATACGCTGAAGGCTATCCTTTCGGCGAGACCCCCCATAGATCGGCGTGACATCCTGGTGAAGGCTTCTTCTCATGTCGAGAGCATTCTTTTTTGGTATGACTCAACTCCCTCGGCCAGACCTCTTGGTGATAACCTCCATCCTGCCCAGCAAGCCCTTTTCATTTGGTGAGGCCTCCCTTTTATAGGCAAGACCATCTCTGTTTGCCAAGACCTTTTCTTGAGCCCTTCGCCTCTTGCTAAGGTATGATCTCAGCGAGACATGATGAGTCAAGGAGACCCTTCTCTGATGTTTGCTCCTTATGCCGACAGTGCCTCAACCTTGTCATTGTTGGGGAGACCTCAATGGTCACCGAGACTATCTGCCGAAAGACAACTCACTCCGATAGGATCCCTGGTTTGAAGCACTCAGACTTAATGGAAACCCTGCTAGTCGGCGAGACCTCTGAAATGTCTTGCCGACTTTCTCCTTAGATGATTTTCATGCCAAACCTCCCTTGGGCAGTTTCTCCCACTAATTTCCCCGTGACCTAGCTATAGATGTGGAGTCTTTTCCCTCGTGTGAATGTTCAATTGGCCTCTCGAAGATCTAACATATAATTATCTTGTCTGATTTAACTATAGGTGAAATATAGGCAACAATAACCATTATTTTATATGTTATTGTACATTGATATTTAACCATTGCTCAAGCTTAAATTTTCAAAGAGTTTAAACATGCACATGAGGGACAAATTATTTTGATTGTTAACTTCTATATATCAAATTATCCAATAATCAAGTGTATGTCCATATACAAAAATGGCATCAATTCCAACTCAAATAAAGTTTTACAAAATGTGGCATATGCCATCTCGATATCTATTCAAAATATACATGCCAAAATGTCTATCTCATCCTAAACTATTGGTGGATCATCAAAATGGAGCCTCTTTGAAGCACTCTTTGGCTCTGAAGGTAGGTGCACAAGAAAAATTCAAACCACAATTTTGAGATTAGTTATATTATATAATTTAAAATTGAATAATTCACATCAAAATCAATATACATTGAATTATAATTGAACTCTAAAATTGAAATATTGATTACCTCATATATATGTCTCTTCAAAGGGTTAGGAGTCCTAGAATATGCCCCTCTTAAAGAACCAATCAAACCAAATTTTTCAATGTCAATCTATATATGTGAACAAAAACATAAAATTGATACAAGTTAGCATACAATTGTCAATAATAGGAACATATTTATCAAACACAAAATAAAATAAACACATACCTCTTTAGGAATCTCTTTTTCTTTATCTCCTTCAGGTGTTTCGACACCTACTCCTTGAGGTGCTCCAACACCTACACCTACTCCTTCAAGCATTGTGACACTTTTCAACAAGGATGTGTAGCTCATAACCATCTGTACATAAAAATGAGAAGTATAAGAAACTACCAATCTATGTCGATGTATGTATAATCACTATAAGATCTTTAAAATCTTGATTCAATTGAATTTGAGTTCAATTACCTTTCCCTTATCTACCATTGCACCTCCATAGTCTAGACAACACTGCACCTCGCTCGCACTAGTTGTTTCCTATAAGAGTAAAATAAGATAAACATATAAGTTAATATATAATTTTATTAATGAAAATTCAAATGAGAAGCAAGTATATAATAAAAAAATGTAAACGAGTTTGAAAATCTATACCACGTGCATGTCAAGGAAAAATGAAATGGCCCTGAGAGTGTTATCAGTAACTTGTGTAAGCTCCTCATCAGACATCAACTATTAAATAGACCATGTAAATAAATATTAGTACTTGATACTATCTCTTATTAATATGCAATTAAAAACAAATTCAAGTTATGAATTTACAACTTAAATCTTACCTGTGTAACTATTCCAATGTCCCCCTCTCTAGCAAGAGAGGACTTTACAAGGTGTGCTCCAATCCCATGCGTTTGATCTCCTATAACATCCACATCATGGAGGTCACAATCAGAAGTGTCCAAGGGATGCTCAGTAGTCTATATAAGAGGACCCAAGCATATCTAGTGTCACATAGTGCAAGTATGTGGCACATAGATATGTAGACCTAAAGAGGATGATGCAGCAGCACTCAATCCATTGCCAACATCACCAACATGTGGTTGAGCTACTGTAGCAATATGGGAAACCAAAAGATCACTCAAAGAGTGAATAGCTTGAATAGTATGTGTTGTTGCATCCTTGATAATATATGGATGATGTCCTGGAGGTGGCTAAGGAAGGGGAGGAGGGGGAACATATGGGCCCTGGACTACTCTAACTGCCCCTGGTCTATCCTGGGGCATACCTCCACCAACACCCTAGAAGGGTTTAATGTCAAAGTAATTGACATAATGCCCTAACACAAACTCAGCATATAATTTTTTAATAAATTAAAATGGTACATCACTATTGTTTTTGGGTGTTTTATCAAAAACCATCCACCAATGATCCCAAAAGTTATCTACAGTGTCCTTATTCGTGCACCATTTTATAGAAAGTTTTGGTTTATTAACATTAACTAGCAGACCAGTGCGAGGGCTAACAAATAAAGAGGCTATTTGGGCTTTTGTTATTTTGAGATCTTTCACCTCTTCGTAAGACAATCCATAGGAGTAATATTCCCTCATGGTTTCTCACCACGAAAGAATAGCATTATGTTGGCTAGAGAGGGTTTCTATATTTTTAATTATTTCTTTCAATGTGTTTGTCATCTTGGATAATCGAGAGATTGTCTTATAAACATCACAAATTCCCCTCAATTGCTCTAGTTTTTCACCAATTAACTCTTCAATTGATGGGCGCAAAGGTGGTGGAGAGTTTGTCATTTGTGGGTTTTGGTTCTCAGCCATAATACCTGATTGAAGTTCAAAACTAATTAATCTAATTGAAATTACACAATATAAATAAAATTACTGTAAAAAACCCTAGTTTTTAATAAAAATCCATAAAAAACTAGTTAAAATTATACAAAACTAATACAAAAATTGATTAAAACAAAAAAAACCAAAAACTTACCTTGCAAATCAGATATCAACTCAAATTCGATATCGGATACGCCTCACGTCACTCTCACTATGCTTTAAAATGGTTTAAAATGGTTAAAATGATTTAAAATGGTCGTAGTTCGGTATATATACCCAACCCAAATCGGATATCCGATTTGTGCTACTTTGGCTTAGTGGGCAGGCATTTCTTTGGAGCAATGTACTGACACCCAACCCAAAAAAAAGTCAACTCAGGATTTTTGCATTTTTTGGTGAATGCAAAACGCTACTTTTTTCATATCACCAATTTTTGGCCCATCATGATCCTGCACATACCCCTATGTGTTATTTCTTAATTTGACGATGACACATAGTACTGAGACAACCTTCTACATCAAGGTCTCTTTTACTTTGATGACTCAAATCCTTTAGTTTTTTGTGTGCTAATATTGTTGTTTGGTGTAGGTTTTTCTTATAGAATGCATTTATTTTGCAAATCCTCAACCTAGGGGTATGGTTCCTTGGTTCGAAGAGTTATATGCTTCCTCTACAATGTCCTTTTGGCATAATGATGTTATTTATGTTTGGTAAATTTCCTTTAACGTGCATATTAGCATAAATTCATATGCCCACTAAAGTGGGGGCAAAATGTATAGTCATAAAATTGCACCCCTAGAAATTTTGCACACATTCTTGCATCTACTTCAGTGTCCACTCCCTTAGCATCTTGTGTAGGCTCATTTTATCCCCTGCATCAACCTTTTTCCCCTCTCAAGATTCTCTGAACCCCTTTTCAGTAGCTAACCTTCGTGCGCCAGTTGTGTATTAAACCTTGTGCTTTTCCTGTTCCCGTTATTTTGTAGCGTGATGTGTCTGGGCACTAGCGCGCCGTGTGGACTTCTGTGCGCCGCACTAGCATCCTATGATGTTTCAACATTCAAACAATCATTTCTGTACATTTTTTCTACTTGGCACCCGCTTTTGTCGATGCTAATGGCTTGAGACGCCTTGTAACAGCTAAAGAAGCTTCTTTTCCCTCATTAAATGTTATTTTTTCAATTCATTTGGCCCTCTAGCTTCATTCTATCTTCTTCTCCTTCTGGGCTTCTATCTTGACACATTCTCCCATCTTGCTATTTTTCTTGCACAACTCGATATAGCTTACTACAACAACTTCAAGCTCTCACATTCTTACAATACTCTTTGCAGCTCTATCTCCTTTACTTCATGCTTGTGAGCATCCTAGGATTCCATATCCCATATTTATTACATCTACATATTGTGATACTGGTTCTCCTCCTCGAGTGGGGATTGATTTTATCACCTCTTTTGTGATACGGGTTCTCCTCCTTGAGCAGGGATTTCTTTTATCACTCATACTTGGTGGTGCGGGTTCTACTCCTGAAGCAAGTTTTTCTTTCACCACATGCTTTGTCCATTTCAATTACATTCTTTCTTTCTATCTGGCTATCTGCGAAGGTGGGAACACCAAAACGGGGGTTTGACTGAGGCAAATCCCTATATAGCCCCAACACTTTCTCTAGATCTTACACATGCAGGTATTTCAAAAGAAATTCACATGTTGGAGGCTTCATCATCTGTGTGGTTGTGAGCATTTCCTTTCTTCTTCTCATCTTTATCATTCCTACTTCACTTTATTTTAGTTATGTTATATTTTGTTGCTTTCTCACATTCTAAGATCTCTCAATAATTAGAGTAGAAGTAGCCACTTTGTTATTTTCTAAGATATTCTCATTCTCTATTCTATACAAGATGCCAGCGTGTCTCTGAGACACCAGAGCATTGTGTTTTCGTTTGTATCCTGCAATGATGTTCTTTGGCCAAGAGCTTATCAGTTTGTCCAAAAAAAATATTTGTGACCTGCTCTTTCTGATTCTAGAACTCTTACGATGTTCCTTGAGGTAGTTTAGGGAAGTTCACCCCATGAGGCTCTCTGAATGAACTAGAGAACTCGTGAGTAGCGAATCCCGCTTCTCTACATACACATGCAAGTGCCAAGGATGCTTGATGCTCAAGCATCCTTGACTGCTTTGATGGAAAATTTTGATAAACTAAAAGAAACCAAAGAGATGTACAATGAAAAAGTTGAGCACTATGCTTCTAGGTTGAGGAGAATCATAGAGCCTTCAAATAATGTGCAACCAGTGGCAATGATCTAAGTATTGAAGAACTCGTGGTCCAAAAGGTTGAAAAGTATTATTCAAAAGGAAAAATCATATCTGAATTTGTCGATAGAATAATCAAACAAGGTTCACAATACATGACTATTGCAGTGGAGAGGATTGCCCAGATATCCAAGATGAATCTAGAGTTGGACAAGATAGTGCATACACTTTCTATTGAGAAGAAGGAAATGGATCAAAATCTTGAATCATGGGTGCAGTTGAAGGAGATGAAACTAGGTAAGTTAGTGGAGGTTGAGATCATTCCCAAAAAGGAAAATTATGTGGAAATTTAAGAATCTATCAAGAATTGCATACAATTCATCAAAAATCTAATCAAGGATGCTCAACAAGTACAAGAGGATGTTGAAGGACATCGTGTTGTCATGGTGAATAGAATTGAAGAGTTGTTGGGGAAACTCCTTCATGAAGATCACACATTTCTTTGGGCAAGTGAAATTGTCCCAGTACTCAAGGAAACTATTTAGAAATAAGTGGAAGATGAAGCATTCTCATTGGCTTCAATGGACACTTTGTGTGATGTGCAGTTGACCTTGGACAATCTTAAAACACATCGAGATAAATGTAAAAAGGTTTGTTCTGCAACAAAGGATTTTGTCACAAAGGTTCGCACTATTGTTGACTACACTTCTGGACCAAATGAGACAGTAATGTAGGAAGTTTTGAAGAAGTATGAATATTTCCAAGCACAAAGCAAGGAGCCATAAATCTTTTATATTTCAAGATATATTTAGATTTCATGCTTTTTATCATGCTTTATGTAAATAGGCTTTGGCATTTTACATGTCATTTTGCAATGATGTAATTACATGTAAAAACGGAGATGCCCTCCTACAATCATGGACATAACGTTTGAATAAGTCAATAGTTAGTTAGTGTTTTTCCTAGAATAGCTCATTGCTCTCACCTACAAATAAGAGAGAGCTATATTGTATTATTGACCTTAAATCCAATGCAATGAAGTGTTGCTCATTTGTAAAACAATTTTGAAATTTTGAGTTCATATTGTGAAACTATTTTCAAATCAATAAAGAAGGCTAAATTGCATACCAAACTTTGTGTTGGATCAATTTAAATGAATGTGAATGTTCTTATGTCTTTCACATCGGTTTATCTTATTATATTGGATTGGATTAGTAGTGTTTTATTAATTGAGATTAGAGGGATTTCAAGTTGATTTGTGTAGACTTTGTGTTACACCTTTTGCTTGAAATTGTGTAATTGTGTAATATTTGTGAAGTAAAAACGTAATTAAAACTGAAACAATTTCACCAATTCCAAATGTATTTCCATGATTCATCTTGATTGCCCTTCTCCATTTTGCTTGTGTAGTATAATTGCCCTCAGATTTGTAAGTAAATTTGTGCAAGTATAGCCTAATGATAAAGATTAGCAAAATATCGAAGATTCAAGATTGAGTGCTCTCCAAAGTTACAAAATTCGCGAGAGAGATTGGAATGAAGAATGACAAATCAATTTATAGAAAATTGATTATTCGAACGACAGGTCAAGATTGAAAGATCAACAGACGATTGAGATTGACTGATTAGTCATGCATTCTGTTAACTGACAGTGATGACATGAGTGATTCGAATTAGAAATAGAATTAAAGATTAAATAAATGATTCAATCTTCAGTTCAGTATTCGAAAACATAAGAAATATCTTTGAATGACAAAGATGAAGATTGATTAAAGCAACTCTCTGTTCGAACACACACACAACACTTAATTAATTAAATAAGAATATTTAATTAATCCGCATGTACACGCAATTGAGTTAGAAGTGGACAATTGCATGTTTAGACGAAGAGATTACTCAAAGACGCCACTCAGACATTAAATCAATAGTTAACTGAACGATTAAAATAGATGTCGAGTTGAGTAAAAGTAAATATTTAGATAACTCACATAATTATCTAAAATATAGAAGAATGCGTTAAAATAGAATTAATGAATTAAATAATTCATTTAATTCAAGACTCGATATTCAAAGGATAATTAAATAAATAAGATTTATTTAATTAAATGACGAAGGGTATTTTAAATGAATAATTAAATAAATAATGACTTTATTTAATTATAGTTGAAGTGCAATGAAGAATAAATTAAATAAGAATTTATTTAATATGACAAAACGGATAAGGTTAATTAGTAAGATAATTAAATAACAAGCGTTTATTTAATTAATTAGATAGAATAAAGAAAAGTGTGAATTAATTAAATAATTAAGATTATTTAATTAATAGAAGAATTAATGTTAAGATGAATAATTAAATAATTGACATTATTTAATCATGAACATGAAGAATATTGAAGTCGCAGGCTAATAACCAGATTTCGGTGTCTACATTTTCCCCTCTTTGATACAATGTCATTTCGGCGTTGTGTCAAAGAAAGTCGATGAAAATATGTCCCAGTCATGCTCCATATTAGAATAGGTGAAGGTATGCCCCCTCGGGAAAAGTGACAAATTTCTGAAATGTGCAGTAAAATTTGAAAATGCGCCCAATTAGTCCAGTAAATAGGCAGAAATGCAATGCAGTTGATGGAATTGGGTTCGGAAATGGGAGGGATGGGTACGGGATGATAGAAAATGGAAGTTTACATGGCCAGTAGGAAAGAAATGCCACCTAAGCCCTAGGTATATATTGGAATTGGGGTGAAAAACTATTCATTTGCACCCACCCAGCTTAGAGATTTCAAAGTTTGCTCTGACTTTCAGCATGGATGTCTCCAGTTCCAGCGACCCATCATCATGCATACAGGATCCGAACGTTCCAGAGACCAGCTGGCGCGGACCCCCCGGTATGGACCTAAAACTTGCCTTTTGAAAATTTTTAATTTGCGCGTATTTTAAGATATTTATAGCATAATTAGTTATGCGTCGCTTTTCATTTTGCACCGCATGTGTATGCGCAAACGACGCATGTGTTTGCGAAAAGCCGCATTTGCATTTTAACGCCGGTCGATTAGATTAGGTTTAGAAAATAACCGCATGTGTTTATTTTGTTACGCATCTGATAATTGTGATACGCATTTGAGCTTTTGCAACGCATGTGTTTATTTTGTTACGCATCTAATAATTGTGATATGCATTTGAACTTTTGCAACGCATGTGCACATTAATATACGCATTTGTTTATTTTGATACGCATGTGATTTCCTGAAACGCATGTGCATATTTATAGCCGCATTTTCTTATTTAGAAACGCATTTGAGATTATGCAACGCAAATGATAGTTTTAGCATGCATTTGATAATTATTAACCGCATTTGATGAATAATGACACACATGTAATTTGTGAACCGCATTTGTGGAAAAGCGACACATGTGTAAAAAAAATGACGCATTTGCAAAATAACGATGCATTTGCATTTTATGTTAAAATAGTCATTTTTCACTAGAATAGATGATTCAGGCTGACATGAGGCATGTTGATGCAGGTTGTACTTGACCCTATCTATACACGTGAGTCGAGACCCACGAAGTTTCGATTCAAAGACAGCCTACGGCCGGCTGAGCAACGGACTCTATGGCATTTGAGTTTGTTGCATGTGACCGATATGCCCCAGATTAGGGCAAATCGGGGATTGCTGACAGCACTATGTGAGCGGTGGCACTCAGAGACATCGTCGTTCCATCTTCCGACTGGAGAGGCTATAGTGACTCTAGAGGATGTTTATAGGATACTGAGACTACCGATTAGAGGCACATGGGTAGTCTATGATACCCAGAGGGGTATAGCTGAGATGTGCAGATACTACCCCCATGCTGACATTAGACAGCTAGGGGTGGATGATTATGAGATTAGATGGCGGACATTGGCTCAGAGGTATAGACAGTTAGACTGTCTAGTAGTGACCTTGATAGGCGGTATAGTACTACCAGACCGCTGAGGACATGGATTCCCTGTGGGATGGGGTGAGATGCTAGTGGGCATGTTTGAGCGCTGAGTCGTATATGCTTGGGGTTCGTGTGTGCTAGGGATGTTATACTTCCACCTGCATGACATTGCCTATAGAGAGGCGCAGTCGATGAGCTGCGGTACCACGCTTCTGATGGTTTGGGCGTGGGAGCATATCGCCATTTTCAGACCGCCTGTTACAGTTGATGTACCTCATGGAGCGCCATACGCCTTCTGTTATGTGGGGGCTACCACACAGCACCATATTGGGGACACAGGATATTTCAGACACATGATAGATTTGATGCAGGAGTTCACATGGAGACTGTACTTGGGCTGCGAGGTATGGTCAGATGAGGACGAACACCTGCCATATTCTAGACAGACACAGTATCTAGTGGGACGGACAGTGTCCCATATGCACATTATATAGCGACAGTTGCCGGACCAGGTCCTGAGACAGTATGGAGAGGTACAGGATGTACCTCGAGGGAAAGCAGAGTTTGCTCGGTCTTCGCGAGAGGTCCTATTATGGGGGCCAGAGATTCCAGTCGCCACTGCAGAGGTGGATATTGATGGATTACAGGCACAGCCATGGGGATGGAGGGGTGGACCAGCAGATCCAGGGATGACCCCAGCTTATGATCAGTGGTGGGCATTGCACAGGCCGATTCCCTTGACAGATCCAAGGCAGCCCGCACCAGTAGAGCGACATGGTATAGGTCCCAGAGGCAGACGAGGTAGAGGAGGTGGCCAAGGAGGCAGAGGTGGCCGAGGTGATGGTGGGGATGATGGCAGAGGTGGCCGACGTGGAGGTAGCAGAGGGAGGAGTGGTCGACAGGGATGAGGACCAACCTTGTCACCGATCTGAGAGGAGAGAGGAGGAGAGGAGGATGTGGCCATGCTAGATGTGGCCAGAGGTGGCGAGGAGGAGCAGCCGGCAGAGGTAGTTATCCTAGACATCCCTGACATCCCAGCAGAGGCAGAGGTAGGTGTCAAGGAGGCCGTTGCAGAGGAGGTCGTTGGA
Source organism: Sequoia sempervirens (assembly GCA_007258455.2). Lineage (NCBI taxonomy): Eukaryota > Viridiplantae > Streptophyta > Pinopsida > Cupressales > Cupressaceae > Sequoia > Sequoia sempervirens. Next base: position 36,171 of record VDFB02360295.1, read on the forward strand.
GAGGAGGCAGTTGGTGAGGAGGCAGTGGGAGAGGAGGCAGAGATCGATGCCCTTGGATTTCTAGGTGCCTACCAGGAGGATGATGAGGAGGAGGATGATCATGAGAGAGAGATCAGGGATCAAATCCTAGAGGAGATGGACGAGGAGGAGGATGGGCGAGATAGGGTCCGTTAGGATGAGACAGAGGCAAAGGTGCCTGACACTGATATATTACGAGCCCAGGTTGCCTCCTTGGAGGAGTAGATGAGGGTGTTGATGGTTGAGAGAGATTCCTACAGGGTGGAGAGAGACAGAGCCTTGATGGAGAGGGATCAGGCAGTAGCCCGGTGGCAGGAGACTGAGCATAGATTCACAGAGCTCAGGTCATTATGTACAGGACCATCAGCAGCATTTGCCAGAGAGTTGGTCAGAGCCAGTGAGAGGGAGAGATACTACCAAGACTTGTATGAGGCAGAGGTTCCCCTAGAGAGATGAGCTCCCAGTTTTTCAGTGGCACAGAGTAGTAGGTCCCAGACTAGGACCCACACACGGACAGTGAGCACAGAGGGAGTGGATCAGCCACGTAGAGCGGGGCCCTATGACAGACCTCCCACAGCTCTGAGATCAGCCGGTTCTTAGCATCAGTCTCCCACACACTCCCGACATGATGGCAATGGCAGTTCAGGATAGAGATACAGTTTTGAGGTCCATTTGAGACATTGTATTTTGATCTGATAGTTTGCGGGCTTCCATGTATTTATGATACATTATGACATTGTGATGTGACACATATGAGCGATATATATATATATGATTTTGGCAGCGATTTTCATGATATGCATTGTCTATTTATTGATTATGTAGTCTTGATTTATACATGTGATGTTTATATGATATGCTTATGTGATGGATGATTATATGTTTTGTATGATTCTATATGATTATGAGATGCAATGTGATGTTATATGTATGATGTTTTTAATGATTATTTGTCTATTATGCCATGATAATCTAAATGTGAAATATTCCTATATGTATGTATGTTTCTAACATGTATGTGGATGCAGGATGATGTACACCATTTTGTGTCACAGGACGTCATCATAATGCAAGAAAGAAGAACTGTTAATGCGGAAAGAAAGATCGACACAGAAGGAGAAGATAGAAGATAGGTGTTAGTGTTAGGAATCTTTGATATTTTACCATATCACAAAAGGTATTGCACTTTATCATCATTGGGCGGGACTAATACAAATGGAGACAAACCCCAGGATATCACATAAATCAAGGTGTGCAAGGTCATCCACTTGCTAATAATAGATAGTTGTAGACAAGGATTGTCATTAACTCATACTAAAGGCACAAGTTGCCCCAGTCTTTTTGTCAGGACAAACCATAGACAGCAATCAAAAGAAAAAGACGGGTCATGAGACGTCATCGCTCTTCTAAATCCTTCATGGGACATCCTTGAGGAAACTAGTAACATGAATCAAAATCAAATTGAAAAGACAGTCGACAGACAGCAGTCAAAGAAAATAGAATTCTGATACGTCGTTGCTTCTCTAAATCCTTCATGGGACATCCTTGAGAAAGCTAGTAACATGAATCCTAGTCATCAATTCAAGATAAATGATAAGATAAATAAGCCATAAAGTCAAAAAGCCAGTAAAATTTTTGCCAAGACATGATTTGTTTGTTTGATTTGTTTGATTGAGAGAGCCGGATTGCAGGAGATACACATACCGAATAAGACTTTGAGTCTAGTTTCGATGTTATGACTATCTGTATAAGGCATGACAAAGCCTGGTTTCAGAAAGACATGTATCGTATAAGACGTTGAGTCAGATGTCATTGATGTGATAACCTGTGTAAGGCTACGTTTGATTGTTTTGACCTTGTCGACTACGCAGGAAGGACTCATCCTGAATAAGACATAGGTTGACTATTTTGATAACGTCTATTTCCAAGAAGGACACATCTTGTAGCAGACTGTAGTTGATCTGTTTTGATTTGTTTTGTTTGACAAGTTGTTTGATTTGACTCAGAGACATTGTTGTCTTGTTCACCAGAGTAATGCATGACTTGATATGACACGTTGACAATTGACTGTGCGTGGTGATAAACCCTAAAGGACTGACCTAGTACGGCCGCGGGGACTCATCGATTGATGGCCTTGCCTACGTTATACACGCAGAGACCTCGTAGTTCAACTTGACTGCGACTGACAAGACTGACTACAAGTAAAAGACGTGTGTGAAAGTGAATGTGATGAACCCTAATGGATTGACCTAGTGCGGCCTCGGGGGCTCATCGATTGATGGCGTTGCCTACGTTATACACGCAGAGACCTCGTAGTTCGACACGACCAATGACCTTGTCATATAGACATATAGATTGACACATGACTTTATATAGACAAACCTAAACAGACTAACCTAATGCCTCGGGGGCACATCGGCAGATGGCCTTGCCTACGTCCAGTCACAGAGGCAACATAGTTCGAAAAAAGACAAAGACTGACAAGTGCGACTAACTCTGACTCTGTTTTTGGATTTTCGAAATGTTTTTATTTTTTTTGTTTTTTTGAAGTTTTCTAATGTTTTTGTGTTTTCTCAGGTCATTTTGTGATGTTTGTGGATTGTCCATGGTTTTACTTCTTCAACACAACCAATGTAAGAACCAATCTGACGCACGTCAAGTGTTTTCCCCCAGTCGAGTATAAGACCAATTGATTATGAATAGAGTGAGATGGGGGATATGAAATGCTCTTGATGTCAATCGTTCCAAGCTATGGACAAGACTACCACTTATTAGGAATGATATATACAAGTGATGGACACAAAAGGTAAGGGATATGTACAGGATAGTGGACTATGTACACGGATGTGGGCTATATACACGGTAGAGACTATGTACAGGGAAGTGGGCTATATACATGGTAGGGACAATGTTCAAATAAGTGGTGTATGTACAAGATAGATTAGAATAATAGTAGACAAAGGAGCAGAGTTGAGTACACATGGCGCTTGTTTGCCAGGTTTTCACCATGGTACCTATCCAAGGCGCCACCGAAGTGGTTTTCACCGTTGGACGAATGATTTGTCTTTACTATTTTCCATATTAACTAATTTTTTTGGTGTTAGCAAGATGCCTGTTTGCCAGGTTTTCACCTTGATAACAATTTTTTCGGTTTTCTAATTTTTTTGTATTTTTTGCTAAATAAGACAAAGGCTCCCAGAAGCTATGCGTAGAACTTCTTCAGATGCATACTATTGATTGGTGAGGATAATGGTTCGCCTTCAGGAGTAGAGAGTTGGTATGCTCCTGATCCAAAAGCTTTTGTAACAACATAAGGTCCCAACCAATTAGGTTCAAATTTTCTTGGTTTGTCTCTTTCTGCTTGATTCTTTGGGTTCTCCATTAAAACCAGGTCACCAATGTCAAAGTTCCTGTTCAAAACCCTCCTGTTATAGCTACGACGAAGGCGATTCTGGTATGCTTGAAGATGGTCTAGTGCCTTCTGTCGTCGCTCATCTAAAAATTCTAGCTCATGGAGTCTCGACCTCGGTACTCTTCATCATCAATGTGGCCTTTCAGGGATACCCTTAGGGAAGGAATCTCGACCTCAATAGGTAAAATGGCTTCAGATCCAAAGACAAGTGAATATGGGGTAGCACCAGTGGGAGTACGGATACTTGTATGATAAGCCCATAAGGCAGGGTTAAGCTGTAAATGCCAGTCACGACCAGCATCATTGACAGTCTTCTTGAGGATTCTAATGATGGTCTTGTTAGATGCCTCTGCTTGGCCATTACCTTGTGGGTAGTATGGGGTGGAAAAGTGATGTTGGATATGAAATTCCTCACACAGGTGGCGGACTTCTTGGTTCTTAAATGGGCGGCCATTGTCAGTGATTATGGACTGAGGGACACCATACCGACAGATGATATAGTTTAAGATAAATCTAGAAATCTGTGTGCCGGTAATGTATGTCATAGGAATGGCTTCAATCCACTTCGTAAAGTACTCAGTGGCAGTGATAATGAACTTGTGTCCATTAGATGAGGTGGGGTGGATCTTACCTATGAGGTCGAGTCCCCATTGGGCAAAAGGCCATGGTGACGTGATAGGACGAGCTCCTGTGCTGGGGCATGTATCAAATCTCCATGAACTTGGCATTGGCGACATTTTGTTACAAAGACATATGAGTCTTTTTCCATAGTAGGCCAATAATAACCCAGTCTCATAATCTTTTTGGCCAAGGTAGGACCGCTAGAATGGGAACCACATATACCCTCATGCACCCCACGCAAGGTTGCTTGTGCTTCAGTAGAATCAAGACATCTCAGTAAGGTATTGTCTAAAGCGCGTCTATATAGGGTGTCTCCGACGATGGTATATTTGGCTGACTTGTAGAGGAATGTTCTACGTTGGTTATTGGATAGGCCAATGGGTATGACTTCAGCATGAAGGTAATCATAGATTTCTTTGTACCATGGGGAATTGGGACCAACGATGTCACACACCATTTCAGAATCTGGGATATCGTAGGCTAGGATCAAAAGTTGTTCTACCAAGAACTCAAACTTAGGCACGTTGTTAGGAATGTCAAGAAGTGATGCAATTGTAGCCATAGCGTCTGCTGCCCTGTTTAAAACATGAGGTATTTGATGAAATTTGACTTTGTCAAAATACTCTTTAAAACTATCTGCCATGCGCTTGTATGGAGTAAGCTTCTCATCCTTAGTCTCATAATCATCATTTACCTGCTTAATTACTAGTTGAGAATCACCATAAACCTACAAAACCTTAATTTTCCACTTGACCGCCATGCGTAACCCTGTCACTAGAGCTTCATACTCTACCATGTTGTTAGTGCATGGGAATGCAATCCTGAACGACTTAGGGATGGAATCACCTTGTGGTGTGATAAACAATATCCCAGCCCCTGAACCATGATTTGTATGTGAACCGTCAAAGTACAGTTTCCATGTTATGTTTGTGTCAAATGTGAATATGAACTCATCAGGAAAGTCTGCAACTAATGGGTGATCTGCCTGTATGGGTGCATCAGCTAACTGATCAGCAATGACATGTCCTTTAATAGCCTTTCTTTCTACATACTGTATATCATACTCACTAAGTATCATAACCCACTTGGCTAGTCGCCCTATTAATGTTGCCTTGCTAAGAAGATGTTTCAGAGGGTCTATTTTAGCAACCAGTATTGTTTGATGGTTTAACATGTAGTGCCTCAGTTTTTGGGTAGCGAATACTACTGCAAGACAGGCACGTTCAATGTTACTATAGTTGAGCTCATAACCAACCAAAGTCTGGCTGATATAATAGACTACCCTTTCATGACCTTCATCGTCATTCTGTGCAAGCAATGCTCCGAGTGATGAATGGGTTGTTGTGATATAAAGAATCAATGGTCTCCCTTCAACAGGTGGCATTAAGACAGGTGATGTAAGTAAATATTCTTTAATCAGTTGAAAAGCCTCCTCGCACCTAGGTGTCCATGCAAAGGGTACTCCTTTCTTAAGTAGATGTTGAAAAGGGTGTGTCTTGTCTGCTAATTGCACTATAAATCTTCTGATAGATTACAACCTTCCATGTAATGTCCTTAGTTGATTGAGATTGTTGGGTGGTGGCATGTCCATGATTGCTTTTACCTTAGCAAGATCTACTTCAATGCCTCGTCTAGAAATGATATAACCTAACAGCTTTCCTGACTTGACTCCAAACACACATTTCTTTGGATTGAGTCTCACATTATACTTCTCCAGCCTCTAAAATACCTTGTATAAAACTTGTAAATGTTCTACCCTTGTCTTGGATTTGACAATAAGGTCATCGACATAATCCTCCATACAAGTGTGTACTAAATCATGACAGATAGTAGTCATGGCACGTTGATAGGTTGCTCCTACATTCTTGAGTCTGAAGGGCATAACATTCCAGCAATACATTCCCCAAGGACAAGTGAAGGCTATCTTAGGTTGATCTTCAGTGGCTATTCTGATCTGGTTATATCCTGAGAATCCATCCATAAGGGACAACATCTCATATCCTGCTGTCATGTCAACTATCATGTTTATATTAGGCAAAGGGAAGTCATCCTTAGGATAAGCTTTGTTGATATCTCTAAAATCAGTGTAGATGCGGATGCCCCCAACTGGTTTGGTAACTGGTACAAGATTGGAAATCCAATCTGCATAGTCAATAGGTCTGATGAAACCAACGTCCAAGAGTTTCTTGAGTTCTGCCTTGACTAATAAAGCAATTTGTGGATGCATTTTTCTCAACTTCTGCTTTACTGGTTTGACACCTGGTTGTAAAGGAAAGTGATGTAGAACAAGTTCAGGATCCAACCCAGGCATGTCGGCATATGACCAAGCAAAATTTATCTGTCTCTATTCAAATAAGTCATGGAACTTTGATTTCTCTTGTGTTGTTAATGACACTGCCAAATAAATCAATCGAGGATTCTCTTTTGTGCCTATGTTGACTTCTAATAATTCCTCAATGAGCATGGGTGACTTTTCTTGTGCAATGGGGAGAATGTTCAAACCTCCATCCTTAGGTACCTCAGAGAGGTTTTCACCTTTGGATGCATCCTTTCTTTTTACTTTTTCATTGTCTAGAGGTGCCTTTTGGTTTTCACCTAGAGACTCATCCTTTTTATCTTGTTGATTCTTTTTCTCATTTTTGCGACTGGAGGGTTGAACAGATTCCCCAAAATATGCTTTATTGTCCAAGTCAATGGTAAAACCATCTTTATGATCCCCATTAGGTATGCCTTCACGTAATCCCATGAACTCAGCAATTGCTTCATCATTCTCAAAAGTGTCTAAAACGGGTGTATCTTGTTGATCCCAATCTATGAGTTGGGGATAAACTAAGGGCATGTCATCGTCGGAGTTATCAAAGTCTAAGGGGGTCAAGGTAAAGATTGAATTATTCATGTGATTACAAAAGTCTTGTACCAAGTCCGTTTTGCTCTTGGGTTTAGGTCTAGGTGGATGAATAGGTGGGCCTAATGCCAAGGTTTGACAATTGGAAACATGTGGCTGAGGTTGCCAAGAGGTACGATCAAGTGATTCCCAATAGTAGTGTTTAAACCACTCCTCTTTTGTCATTTTCTTTAGTGGATAGGAATTTAGGGGATTGGGTGAAGAACTTAATAGCAGGTCAAGTTCTCCAAATAACTTGTCAAGATCCATGGAGGAAGTAGAGGATAGGGAATCCCACTCATAATCGTTAGAGTCGGGGGAGTCACAATGATGTTGGTCTACAGGTTCGTGAGATGTCTTGGTATCTTCTGAAGCACGTACTTCCTCAAGTAAGGGTGATGGAGTACTAGGAACGCCAATCTGAATCGGTTGAAACCCTAGCCCTACTCCTTTTGGCCATTGAGAAACAAATATTGGTTCCACTCTGCCATCTTGGTTTAAACCTAAACCACTTTGTCCGTCATATCCTTTGCTTTGCATGATTTTGAAACCCTTTCCATATAGACTTGTAGGAATATGAGCAAGTAAAAGGGGTTCTTGATTATCTTCCTTGTACAGCCAGGAAGTGAAATCTTCTGTATCCACAGCCTCTTTGCTTAATTCACCCCATTTAGTGAAAGTTGTTGTGGGGGGAACATGTATAGTGATCATAGATTGTCCCCTACCTGCTATAGGTAAACCATATGACTTAGGAGGAACCAAATGGCTAACACAATAAGAAGTCTTCATGTAATACTCTCCACAACCCTTGTCTTGGATCTCGACCCTAGGAGTGGTAGGAAGTGAGGGTGAAACAGATGTTCGAGTGAGTGTGGACGGGTCAACATAAGAAGATGGTTTAGACGGTGAGGCCTCTTGGTTGACTGGCACTTGACATTGAGGGATCTCCTTTAGATTGGTGCAATACTGGAAAGGATCGGGATCACCATCTATAGTTATTTCGGTGCCATTGTAAGGGAATTTAAGACACTGATGATATGTGGAAGGGACCACCTTCATGGCATGAATCCATGGTCTACCTAGCAGAAGGTTATAAGGGAGGGTGAGATCCAAGACCTGGAACTTTGTCTCCATTACCGCAGGACCAATTCTGATAGGAAGTGTTACCACCCCCTTTGATTTGCGTTCTTCATCATCATAAGCCTTAATGACAATACTCTTAGTGGTGTCCACGCATGCTTCTGAGATACCTAATGCCTTAATTAGTTTTAAAGTGCATAAATTTAACCCTGCTCCTCCGTCTACCAAAACTCGTCTAACCTTGGTGTCATCGACAAGGACTTCTAGATGTAAAGGGTCATTGTGGTTCATCTTATCTGTGGCATAGTCTTGTTCAGAAAATGTGGCATGATGATTATTGGTCAAGTAGCCCACCATTTCCTGGAAACGATTGACATCAAGGTCAGTAGGGACCGTGGTGTTCTGTAAAGCCTTATCAAGGATAGACCGATGCTCAGGAGAGATACACAACAATTCCAAGATTGAGATTTGGGCTGGGGTCTTCCCCAACTAATCAAGTAGGTTATATTGTAACTTGGAAGGTTGAGGTGTTTGCTGTGATGGAGGGCCTGGGATAGTAAACTTAGTACGACGAGTATTGACTGCACACTCAGGATTAGCATTGATAGTAATGGTATTGATGTTTTGATCAGCGGCGCGAAGGCAATGAATGATTTTTCCACTATCATAATCATGTTTGATACTCGCATAATTGGCGGACATATTGGTCTTAGTACTCGAGCTGGGGACAGTTCCTTTCCCATGGTCATGTAGTGGGTCTGAGAAGACTTGATGGTCAGTGTTAGATGTCTTTTGTTTTTGTCCACTAACCTCAATAATTCTCTTATCAACAAGATCCTGTATGATATTCTTCAGTTGTCGACAGTTTTGTAGGTTATGCCCCTTTGTCCTATGATAATCACAGAAGGCATTGTCATCCCACCAAGTTGGTTTAAACTGTCCTGGATCGTATTGTCTTGGTTCCTGCAGTTGTATGAGGTTGTGTTGTAACAATTGTTTGAACACCGACTCAATGGGTTCCCCTAAGGGAGTGAACTCACATTTCTAGAATCTCCTTGTTTGTGGACGTTGAGTATTTGAGACCATGTTAGGAGGTTGATTGACAGCATTAAGGGTGTTAGCAAAGTTATGTGGCCCTTTTAATGTGAGGAGGGGTCCTGCTTGTAATGTTTTAGCATCAACCACCCCATCATTGGTGACATTTTTGTTGCGAGACTAGAATCTGTTTCTATCAGTGGGGGTGTTTTGTACGATTGGGTTTCTATTTGATGTTGTCATTTTGATTTCACCCTTTTCAATGAGGTCCTTCTCTATTATCACCCCTTTTTCTACTAGTTCTAAAAAAGATATGCAACAATGTACCCTTAAGTTACTCCTGAGTTTTGGATGAAGGTTTTCTTGAAACATGGTAACCTTTTGTTTTTCAGGTATCTCGACAGGACACCTACTTGCAATAGTTCTCCAACATTGGAAGAAAGCAATGAATGTTTCACCTTTGTCTTGTGTTGTGTGGCACAAGGTTGCTATATTTATCTCATGGTCAATGTGGAAGGAGAATTGCTCCACAAATTTCTTGACTAGTTCGCCCTAAGATCTAATGCCAGAATCTAAACTTGAAAACCATTCTAGTGCCACTCCTACAAGACTTCATGGAAATAGCCTCATAACATACGTGGGATCGTAAGTGACATCTATGCATATGGTAGAAAATTCCCTGATATGTTCTACTGGATTGTGTTTGCCATTGTACTTAGGAAGATTCGGTATGACATATCCGTGAGGGAAAGGTGTCATGTACAATGATCTATCAAAAGGGAATGGGCATATGTCCTTTGGTGAAAATGATTTTTTAGTTGAGACTGACATGTTATCCATTTGCGTTTGTAATGTGTGCATTTGTGTTTGCAGGATGTCAACTTGGGTCAAAGATGTGCTAGGAGGATTATGCGGATCCATGTATGTATTCTGAAATCCAAAGTCTCGTGATGGGTTTTGATTCAACGTTGGCATCTGAGGTGGATTTGGATTTAGAATGCTGGTAAATGTATTCTGGTCTGGTATCTGCATAAATTGGTGTTGACCTGGGTTCTGTGTAAATGGATTCCGAGCACCACTCTGTGAAAAGGGATTCTAATTCAGAATCGAAGTGAATTGGTTTCGAGTTGGAATCTGTGTGGACGGATTCTGATTACCAATCTGTGAAAAAGGATTCTGATTTGGAATCGACATAAATTGGTTTTGACTTGGAATCTGCGTGGATGGATTCTGACTACCAATCTGTGAAAAAGGGTTCTGACTCAGAATCGATGTAAATGGACCCTAACTGCTAGTCTGGAAGAGTGGATTCTGATTGCCATATTGGAAGGAGGGAATGCCTCCTGTCTGTGTAATCCTTGGTATAGTACTAGTGGTTTGAGCACTAGGTATGGCCATCGACTGTGGTAAGGTACCCATGATGCTAGCAGTAGGTGTGGTTGTTGATTGTGCACTTGTGACACCGACATATGAGGTATGGGCTGACGTTTTGGGTCTTTTACTCCCAATAAGAGGACCAGTGGGAGTGGATGAGGATGCCCCTGTAGTGAAATTAAATCTCGATGTCATGCTAGGTATACCAAATGGGGATGTATGGACCGTTGTACTCTGTGTAGATGTGCTAGATGGCATAGTTGTGCTGACCTGAGGTATAGTAGTACTAACAGTCGTGGTATTTGTCCCTTGTGTAGGTTGAGATTGTAAGGTGCTAATGTCAAATCCTTGAGGTAAGGTAGCACCTTCAGCTAGCAATTTTCCTAAGAACCGTTGACGATCATTTGCTAGGTACTCATCTACAAAAGAGGCAAACTCAGGGTCCTGTGCAGCAGCCTCTATGTCTTTTGTTGTAACATGTCCTTGAATGTTTCTAGTGGTGAATTTGTCTAATGGAGTTTTATGAGGTCTTGAAGAAAATGGATTGATGAACTCGTTTGGGTTCGACATGTTTTCTCTCTCTTCTCTTAGACCTAGTTTCAACCATGTAAGACAAGCTCAATATGTGGGAAATGCAAGACTATATCTAGAAACTGTATGACTGTATTCTATGTTTTTGGGGTTTTCTTATGCAAATAATGAATGTTCTAGGATGACACTAGTCTAGACTCTAAAGATGCAAAGTCTAAGCAATACCCTAAAGTGATCAACTCTTTAAACCCAAGATGAAGGGACCAACTGCCTAAAGTCAAACCAAGGTGTCAATTTAGTTAAGTCAAGGAACCACTATAGGACAAAGATCAAAGACAAGCTGAGTTTCCTAACTAGACTGATGAGCTAGGATGAGACTCTGTAGGACAAAGTCATAAGATGATAAGACTAGGTTCAATGAAAGATTTCGTTGACACTATGACCTTTCTAGAGTATAGATGGTGGACTACTCCTAAAGTTTGTAAAAGTGACCTTTCTAGAAGTCTAATGCAAGCTGATATATGCCCTAAGATGAAGGTAAACTCTAACTGAAGACAACTATGGTAATGACTAAATGAACCTAAAGGATGTAAAATTGAGCAAATTGTTTTAGGTTTCTGTTTCAAAGACTGTTTGTGTGAAGACCACTGAAACTGGTATAACCGTGTTGACTAGACAGTGACTGTAAATTTTGGTTTTCTGGTAATCAGACAGATGCGTCGTTTAATTTTTAGTTGCGGCTCAAAATTAACAGTTGTGGTTCAAACTAACAGATGCGACTCAGAATATACCAGATGCGACTCAAATTTACAGTTATGACTCAAAATATAACGCATGCGGTTTCCTGAAAGCAGATGCGAGCCAAACTGACAGATGCGACTCAAGATTAATAGATGCGACTCGGGATTTACAGTTGCGACTCAAAAATAACAGATGCGACTCTAAAAATCAGATGCGTGTTTCTAGTGAACAGTTGTGACTCTCTGTGAATTTTCAGTGACATGAAATTTAAACTGACTCCATTTTCTGTGATCAAATTCTGACAATCAAAGACAATCGTAAGACAAAGTGTTTTCAGTTTCAATTTTGGACTCAAAGAGCGTTTAAAGTGATAGAGACAAGCACACATCCTAATAGGCCAAAGGCCTAGGGTTTATACTTGGTATAGCCCACCTATTATACCACGTTGGTGATGAACACCTTTCCTTCTCGAGAGCGGATAGCTTAGGAATTTGGTGGCATTGGCTCCCCTCCACGGCTCATTAACGTCTTTCGAGCACACCAATTCTGAATTCTTTGGGCAATGACCTCCCAAGAACTACTATCTCTACTCAAGAGGGTCAGTAGTGAGTATCTTCGGGCATGATACTGTACCCTGCACTGATACCAAGCAACGGCCACAAATAGGTTGGTCTCTACAACAAAGGGTATTTAATTCGGGCATTCCGTTCATGGGGTGTGATCCATACGGCGCAAGTCCCCTTTCGGATCCATCTCGTCGGAACCACACTCGTGATTCTTGGGGTTTCCCCAAGAACCCAATTTTATATACTGACTGGAAGTCCCTCGGGTTCAGGGTGCTACTAGTCTGAGTCATCCTGGGGTGAGTACTTTTTTCCACCAGAACAGGCCCAAGTTCTAGAGTTGGTAATCGTTTCTCTTACACCCAGGATCGCACAGATGCACAAGGGGAGAGGATACTTCGATATACCAAATCGTAAGGGTAACCAGACTTGTGCTTTCACACCAAACACAGTAGACACTTGTTAATTTTAACCAAATGAAAGATTTGCTACGCTACCAAATAATCTATTTCAAAATTTAACTAGGGTCTTCGACAAGCGTCCTGCAGAAGATATCATTAGTAGTTTTCAATTTTGTCTTCGTCAATCGTCCTACAAAAGCTTGTTAACTCCAAATGGCCACACGCTGAAAATCAAATATCAGTAACACGAAAATCAATTGAAAATTCGAGATTGCCGAAAGCAGAAATAATTTTTTTTACCAGTCAATTGCGTCATTTCGTTACCAGTCAGATGCGTCGTTTATTTTTCACTTGCGGCTCGGGATACCAGTTGCGGTTTAGGAATTGTCAGATGTGTCGTTTATCTATCAGATGCGGTTCATAAAACCAATTGCAGTGCAGAAACTTCACATGCGGTTCATAAAAGTCAATTGCGGTGCAAAAACTTCACATGCGTCGTTCCGTACGAAAATTTGCAAAAATGAAAATTAAAAGATCTACGGATTCGCGAAGATGGTGTCTTCACGTTGGGTTCACCAAAATGTAACGCCTGAGAATGAAACAAGCTTTTGCACAATAGACAACAAGGAAGATCGTTAGAAGCACACATGCAATACAATACTAAATCTAGAATGCAAATTCATATGTTAAGCAACAAAGAACATGGGAGAGTAAAAACGTAATTAAAACTGAAACAATTTCACCAATTCCAAACGTATTTCCATGATTCATCTCGATTGCCCTTCTCCATTTTGCTTGTGTAGTATAATTGCCCTCAGATTTGTAAGTAAATTCGTGCAAGTATAGCCTAATGATAAAGATTAGCAAAATATCGAAGATTCAAGATTGAGTGCTCTCCAAAGTTACAAAATTCGCGAGAGAGATTGGAATGAAGAATGACAAATCAATTTATAGAAAATTGATTATTCGAACGACAGGTCAAGATTGAAAGATCAACAAACGATTGAGATTGACTGATTAGTCATGCATTTTGTTAACTGACAGTGATGACATGAGTGATTCGAATTAGAAATAGAATTAAAGATTAAATAAATGATTCAATCTTCAGTTCGGTATTCGAAAACATAAGAAATATCTTTACATAACAAAGATGAAGATTGATTAAAGCAACTCTCTATTCGAACACACGCACAACACTTAATTAATTAAATAAGAATATTTAATTAATCCGCATGTACACACAATTGAGTTAGAAGTGGACAATTGCATGTTTAGACGAAGAGATTACTCGAAGACGCCACTCAGACATTAAATCAATAGTTAACTGAACGATTAAAATAGATGTCGAGTTGAGTAAAAGTGAATATTTAGATAACTCACATAATTATCTAAAATATAGAAGAATGCGTTAAAATAGAATTAATGAATTAAATAATTCATTTAATTCAAGACTCGATATTCAAAGGATAATTAAATAAATAAGATTTATTTAATTAAATGACGAAGGGGATTTTAAATGAATAATTAAATAAATAATGACTTTATTTAATTATAGTTGAAGTGCGATGAAGAATAAATTAAATAAGAATTTATTTAATTTGACAAAACGGATAAGGTTAATTAGTAAGATAATTAAATAACAAGCGTTTATTTAATTAATTAGATAGAATAAAGAAAAGTGTGAATTAATTAAATAATTAAGATTATTTAATTAATAGAAGAATTAATGTTAAGATGAATAATTAAATAATTGACATTATTTAATCATGACCATGAAGAATATTGAAGTCGTAGGCTAATAACCAGATTTCGGTGTCTACAGGTACTCTTAGACTATGCTTTGACAAGTTAAAAATATTAGAAATTACTACTTAGGTTTTATTTAAAGTTGTATCACATCAAGAAATAAAAATTGTGGAACATTGTAAACATATTCTCTGAAAGAAGAGAGAATCATGAATGTGACACACCCTCATATGATTAGTGTAGCGTAAATATTGTAAATACTTCAATAGTTTATTTAAGTTCCAGTAAACAGTAAGAAGGGTGCCTCCCCTTTCTGAGAGGAGAGATTTTATCTCACAGCAATTGTGGCTGAAATTCAAGTTTTGTAATCTATAAAGGGATTACATAATTTTCACCCAACACCTTGGTCAAACCCTATTTTGGTAATCAAACCTTGAAATAAAATGAAATAGAATGAAGGAATGATGAATAAACAATATATAATGTTACAACTCACCAAACCCTTGAAATATAGGTTGCAATTTTGTATGAAATGGTTCCAATGGATGTGGATCTTGACTCTTGATCTTGATATGAGATAATGTCTTTGAATGCTTGCTTGAATCATGAAAACCTACATCACAAATGTTAGCTCAAGAACACACATGATGCATGAAGACTTTGACATAATGCACGAATCTTGAATGTTGCTCCAAATGCTTGATAATTAGCTCTTGAATGATCTTGGTTTCATAAACTTGCTATAATGCTTGAGCATATGAAAGCTTAGATCATGTTAGATGAAATTATGTAAAATAACCTTGTATTTATACTTGTTTATGCCATTTTTTTTTAAATTACAACACTACAAGCTAACATCAAATCTAGGATAATAGAATCCCGCCAAGAATTTGATTTGAAATAGGTCTTGGTTAAAGTGGGACTCATACGCCAATTGGGGCCTATGAGTCCTAGTTTCTTAAACATGAGACACAAACTCCAAGAAGTGTTAAGTTCAATGCAATATTTGAAGTCATGACCCAAGACCTAGGTGGGACCTGTTAAATGAATATTTGAGTAGCTCCCTTCAGGTTCATCTTTTGTATTGTGTGCGCCGGCCTATGCATCACCGAGTTTGCTCGGCCTTTTTATCAAATTTTTGATATGTCGCTTTGTGCATCTACTTTTTGCAGCTTCAGGTATCGGCATTTCCTTTCGGATCCTGGGAGGCTCCGCTATGCTTCCACGTGTCGCAATTACAGGATACGTTTGTTTCTTATTTCCTTGAGGCCTCGTCAGGCTGCGAAATGCTTCCACAAAGTTTTCATTCCTTAAAGGTGTTGGCGGGCCCCACATCTTGCTATGTGGCAACCCTTCACAAATCTTTTAATGCGGGGATGAAATAGTGACCGCGGGCAGCAAAATGTTGCCATGCGTCTTTTACCCCCGGCCGATGGAGGGTTGCCTCCGCTATGATAAGGTGCTTGGTTCATTTGACACGTGTTGCATTTTCGCAAACCCTCTAAGGCGATGGGAGAAAGGTTCATACGGGCAGCGAAAGGTTGCCACGTGTCTATGTAGTAGATCTGTTAAGCGGGCAATGAACCAGATGAACCAAACAAGGCTAGTGGTTGCTGCTTGTCGTAATCCTCGTAGCAATGGATGACACTTGTCTGATCGAGCCTGGCTGGGACCACTACCATCATTACAAAGAATGCACTTGTGCCTAGGATGACTAGATGTTGTGTTCTGGCTCGATGTTGTTGTAACGGCCTTGGGAATATTCTGATGGAAGCATCACTGCAGAGGATGGCGAGATCTTTTCTGTTACTGCTCTGCAAAGTGGTGGGAGTTTTTCCTGCTATATATACCTTCTCTGTTGAGGAGAAAGGGGTCGACCGAAACTGGAAAAAGTACGTTGGTTTTAGCAAAAGGATGCTAGGCCTCTCTTACTTCTTTATTTAATTACAAAACTCTCAGACTGTGCCAATTGTTCGACCTTTCTATTTTTTTCATGCTTTTGATCAAATCGTGAACTATGCTTTATATTGTCTTGACAATTCATTTTAAGAACTTCTATATACATTGAATGCAAGTTTGCTTACCTAGACCATGTCTAATGACTCTTCTTGGCAGTAAAAATGTATGCAACGTTATTTTATGTTAATAAATGAGTTGTCTATGCTATAACCCTAAGTATCTAATGTTTTGGAACACCACAACACCATTCAGGCCCTTAAATCTATGATTTATCATGCCTATCATCAAATCTTGGCGAATCGCCTTAGGTTAGACTTTGTTTTATTATATTCATTTCCTTTTCCCTTTCCAAACCCCATTATAGAAGAAGTCGGCTTCTCTAAAATCTGGAGGTTACTCGGTTTAGCACAAAAGGTCCCCCTTAAACTGAGTTTCTCATAAGACTCTGTTACCTTGTCAAATTTTGGCGTTAATAGTTTGCTCTTTTTCTGGCACACCCGGTGGGACCGAACTTAATGAAATTGCATTTTAGGAGAGTGTATGAGCCATCGGCCTGTAACTAGATCCCAAATTGCAGACAATCCCAGTTTACTAGTACCTCCGCTAGAGACAGTCTAGGTCGCTAATCAGCTGGTAACTGTTCCATTCCCACCACCCTTGCCTCTCACAATGTTGTCAGCCACCAACAAAAACTACATAGCATGGGACACCGAAAGTCCCTTGGTAGCCCCAATAGCACCCGCTATCTGGGGCACTATCCTGGTTTCGGCCATGAAAGCTATTCCCAAATTTACCGGAGACAGCTCAAGGACACCCACAGAACATTTGCAGGATGTGGTGGACATATGTCTGGTACATGGTATTACAGCACAGAACGTAGCTCTGAGGCTCCTCGCTACGTCTTTCAAAGGCAAGGTTATGGATTGGTACCGAACACTGACTCCTAATTCAATTCACACCTAGGATGAGCTCGGAGATTCATTCTATGAAAGGTTCTTGAATGACGGAGATCATTCTTCATTATATTATCAACTTTCTATCGTAAGATGAGCCCCTTAGGAGGATCTAATGGATTTTAATGCCTGATTTCATGCAAATTGGTAGAGGATCCCTGTTACCATACGCCCGACTCCCGAGTTGGCATTTATATTTTATCTAAAGTCCATCAACTCTGACATTTCCGTAATGATCAAGTCTTTGGGAGGAGCTACTCTGCCAGATGCTTATGGTACCGCTATGAAAGCCGAGAATCATTTGATAGATTATGGAAAATTGCCTCCTCGACCTATTATGCCGATATTTCCTAAAATATCGATCTTCACGCAGGAGGTCACGTCAACTAGTGCGCCCGCAACTGCCCAATCAATGTACACATATGCGGCCCCCCTGAAAATGTGGCTTCTACATCAAGATCTTCCAAGGATGAAATAAGCGACCTCAAGGAGATGTTTTGAACCATAGAAAATGATATAGCCACTCTTAAGCGAAACCAAGCAATGCCTCCAAAGCCTGCATATCAAAACTATCAAGGCGAGTGGTCCTCTTATCAGCTGAACCAATACCAAGGTGTGACTCGCAACAATCCACCAGCCCTGACGGCAAACCAAATGGTATCGGTGCCTACTCCGCTGACAAGTGCATCACCAAGCTCGAGTAGGGAATTAACAGCGGGACAAAACAATCTTGTCGATGATATCAATCCATGGTGTTTCCCCTACAACGATGCACATATGCCCCGGAACTATCCACGTGGAAACCTACAACAGAAGGTGGCAGAGCAACGCAGCTAAGGCATAGCAACAGAAAATGGAGGTTACATATATGCCTCGCCAATGGAGAGTGTGGTCCTTACCGCACAAATGCAATGAATGTCTTTAGAACAAGAGTCTGATATTGCTCCTGATCATGCGCTCTTCTCCTACATGGAGGAAGAAGAAATAGAGTTTTCCAATGATGCATTCATATCCAAAAGATTGCAAGTACAGTCTGATTACAACACGTGCTCAAAGAGGAGATTCACCAGTGAGCCAGTGGTTTTGCATCTAGATAGCCCACCACTCAAAGGCATTTCTGATCAGATTCCCGGTGCTTCAATTGACCCTTCTCCTTCTCAGCCACGAAAAGAAATTATTATAGCACGAACCAAGGAGCAGAAATCTTTGAGTTTGTCACCTTTTAATGTGGCAGAGCAATTGAAGAAATCATCTACTAATGTGTCTCTATGGGACATTATAGCTATCCCATAGCAAAAGACGCTATTACAGAGGGCGCTTCAAGAAGAGGTCAACCCGACACCAACAGGGCCGTTCGCCAAAATAGAGGAGGTTTATCAAATACTGCTAGCTAAAGTTCTTACAGAAAAGACAAAGGAATCCCCTGCCGAGGATGGAAGTAGGTTGAAGCCACAGCCCTTCTTCTTAACTCTCATTATCGGAAAGAAATTATTGCACAATGCCATGATTGATTCTGGTGCTAGTACAACGGTTATGCCTAAACAGATAGTCGAAGCTCTAGGACTCAGCTACGAACCTATGAAAAGAGGGGTGATGCAGCTTGATGGAAATAAAGTTGAGACCGTAGGTGTTATCAAGGCGCTTCCATTAACTCTATTTTCTTTCCCTAGTATCACAGTCCCGCAGGACACAGTGATCATAGATGTCCCTCCTATGTTCGGTCTCTGCCTATCCCGCAAATTTACTTCAAAGGTAGGTGGGTACCTATCCTTAGATTGGTCACATTTGATACTTAGGACCAAACACGGCGCAAAAATGAAGATAGAATCGGAGGCTCTACATTTTGAACATGTGGAAGATGAGGCTTTGATCAATTTTGAAGCCGCGCATACTTCTATCACCAAGCAAGAAATGTATTGCGTTGAATTGCTAGAGGAAGAGAAGGTGAGCAGAGATCGGAATGATAAAGAGGATGCTTTGCTAAGTGAACACATAAACATGAATACTTTCAGAAATTATCATGCTACAGGATTGGGCACATATCTAATTTATGAAGAAGACCAGGTGCTTCCGAGGGTTGCCAAAGAATCTAAGGGTAACCAAGCAAATGAGCTATGGAGATTGTACTTTGACGGAGCAAGAAGCAAAGTAGGTGCTAGGGCAGGGGTATATCTAATATCCCCATAGAATGAAAAATTGTTGAGGTATTTCCGCTTTCACTTCGCCTATTCAAACAATGAGGCTAAATATGAAGGGTTAGTCCAAGGCCTAAGCCTTGCAGAATGAATGGGCATTAAGCAATTAATTATGTTCGAAGATTCCAAACTGGTAGTTAACCAGGTCCGAGGAATTTTCGCAGCAAAGAATGTCTGCATGAGATCCTATCAGCACCGAGTCTAGGACCTGATTGATGGTTTTGAAGCTTTGAACATCCAAACCATTCCCCAAAGACAAAATAGTGATGCAGATTGCATGGCTGCGATTGGTGCTCAGTTTGATCATGTTTCTAACCTGCTTCATAACGAACATGCAATACGAGTACTATTCCAACTAGCCATCCTTAACAATGATCAGAGTTGGCAAGTCTTTAAAAGCGATGAATACATCACTTTGTTTATCCAGCACTCAGGGGAGTTCGCCGATTAGCTTCAACAAAAGATCGCCGAGGCTTATGAAGGACAAATTATGCAACTCAAATCTAATAAACTTTCGAAAGGATTGGTTACTCTCGAAAACTTTTCCAATTGTGATGATGCCTGAAATGATAAACGGAAGTTTGCGATAGACAAAGGTGATTATGAGAACCTTCGGGTGTCCGATGGTAGGAATCTCCGAGTCAAAAAAAATGTCCCGCACCATGATAAGGAAAGGCTCATCAGTTTCTGCAAAAAATATAGAGTAGTGGCCTAGTCCTACAATGATCTAGAGGGATACGATCCTGGCATCATTCAACACACTATTGAGCTAACAGAAGGTGCAAAACTAGTCTGACAGAAGCAGAGGTCAGTCAACCCTAAAATTGAATTCCTAATGGCATAGGAGCTAACCAAGCTCATTAAATCATGCATTGTATTCCCAATCAAACATAGTACTTGGGTATCGAATCTAGTCCCAATCCGAAGGAAGAACAGGGATATCCGCTTGTGTGTGGACTTCCGAGACCTGAACAAAGCATCTTTGAAAGACCACTATCCGCTGCCTTCTATGGAATTGATCCTACAAACTATCGCAGGATCGGAAATATTTTCTCTGCTGGATGGTTTCTTTGGCTACAATCAGATCCGAGTTAAAGAGGAGGATCAGCACAAGACTACATTCACCACAAAGTGGGGAATATTTGCATATGCTAAAATTCCTTTTGGTTTATCTAATGTAGGGGCAACATTCCAGCGGGCGATGGACATCGCATTCAGCGAACTAATCAATAAGTTTATTCTAATCTATTTGGATGACCTTATTGTTTTCACTAAATCTAAGGATGATCATTTTGATCATTTGGAATTAGTTTTTCAAAAGTTCCAGGAGTTCATAGTTTCCCTAAACCTGAAGAATGTGTATTCGGGGTGTCGCAGGGTAAGCTATTAGGACATGTTGTGTCTAGAGAAGGTGTTTCAATTAACCCCGAACGAGTAAAGGCTATCAAAGAACTTCCCCTTTCGGTAAATAAGAAAGGTGTTCAATCTTTCCTAGGCAAAGTAAATTTTGTTAGTAAGTTTATTTCTGATTTCGCGGGAATGATTAGGTCGATCACCCTGATGCTGAAGAAAGATCAAACATTCAAGTGGACAGCCGAAACTCTGGAGGCTTTTGAAACGGTCAAGGAAGCTATTTCCATAGCCCCAATTCTGGTTAATCCAGATCAATCCAGAGATTTTATAATGTATGCTTTCAGTAGCAAGTCTAGTATTGCTACTGTTCTAACCCAAAAGGATAATGAAGAAAAGGGAGAACATCTAGTGGCGTTTTATTCACGGACCCTAAAAGAATATGAGGAAAATTATAATTTTGTCGAAAGACAAGCCTTTGCAATAGTAAAGGGACTTAAAAATTTCTACCATCTAATTTCCTACAACAAGGTGCTAGTATATGTCGCACATTCCAGTGTGCGTGAATATATCATGGAGGGGGAGATCACGAAAAAAGGGCTAATTGAATCACCAAGATCCTTGAATATGACATTGAAGTCAAGCCTATTAAGACTATTAAAGGAAGAGGATTGTGTGATTATATGGCACAAAACGAGGAAGTACATGTCATAGAGGAGCAACCAGAGCTCATCTTGATAAATGAATCAGAACCAAAAAGCGGTTGGCTAACTAATATAATAAGGTTCATGCAAACTGGAAAGTATTTGCCAGGCCTCTCATCCCAAAAAAGGAGGTATTAACGGCTTCAGAATTGCGGATATACGCTAATAGAAGGAGTCCTTTTCAAAAGGAATTTCAATGGTGTTCTCCTAAGATGTGTTACTTTGAAGCAAGCAAAGAGGATCGTCGATGCGCTCCACAATAGCGCTGCAGGTGGACATTTCTCCGCCAAAACCACCGCAATTAAAATCATACGTGTTGGCTATTATTTGCCTACACTTTTTAATGACTCCCACTCTGTGGTGAGGGCTTGCAAAAAAATTCAGTTCTTCACTGACAGAAGGAAGAATTCCGCAATGCACCTCAAACCTATAGTGGTGGACGAACCGTTTGCACAATGGGGCCTAGACTTCATTGGAATGATCAACCCGGTTTCTAGTGCTAGACACAAGTGGATTCTGACCACCACGGATTACTTCACAAGGTGGACAAAATTTATTCCCCTTAAAAGCGCAACCGAAATAGAGATTGTAAATTTCCTCGAGGAACTGGTGACAAGGTTCGGCCCTCCAAAAACTATCATTTCAAATAATGCCAGAGTTTTCCTAAGCGCAAAGGTATGTCACTTTGCATTAAAAAATGACATATTCCTTAAAACATCATCAAACTATTATCCACAGGGAAATGGTCTAGCGGAGTCAACGAACAAAAGCTTAGTTCGACTCCTTAAAAAAAATGGCTTAGAACACCAGAGGGAATGGCATAAAAACCTCTGAACAGTGCTCTAGGCAAACCGCATAACTCCTAAGCAAGTCCTTAAGACTTCGCCTTATGAGTTGGTATATGGGAAGGAGATGTTGTTACCTATCTCCATGGAAATTCTGGCAATGCAGTTGTTGAAATCTCTTGAGATAGAACAAAATGAAGCCATGGAGGTTCAGCTTGCTGAACTATTGGAAGTATAGGAAAAAAGAGAATTCCCTAATAGCAATGACAAGCCTTTAATGGGTGGTCAAATGATGGTTTGACAAGAAGGCTTTCGACCAAGGTTTAAAATGCAGGGACTTAGTGCTTAAGTATGATAACGGGGCTGTAAAGCTAGGCCAGCACGGTAAATTTGATAGCCTATGGGAGGGTCCCTTTAAAATCATTCGGTGTAAATAACACAATGTTTTTGAGCTGGAGAACATGGAATAGGAACCGTTGGGAATCTCAATCAATGGGATTCATCTTAAGCTGTTCCATCAGGCATTAAGCTCTACTTTGTACATATGTAAATAAAACTTTTTTATTTTCCATTTCTTTGGCTGGTCTTTTTCTAAAATAGTTTGTACTTCTGTGGAATTAACCCATTATCATTGGCGGGTGGAACACCAGAATTGCTTTACACAGGAACACTCCCATGTGCAGAGAAATAGCAAATAAAATTTGCAAGCCCAGAAAAGCTTAAATACAAAATGAATGAAAGAGCATAGATTTTCTTTAAACGATAGATATTTATTCATATATGTTCTTTTCATTACACAAGTGGCTGGAAAGCCATAATTCAAAATTTACAAGTATATTGAGCTATTATATATATAATAGCCTTATTTAGGCTTATATACAGCTATGGGCAGGTATTTTGAGCAGCAGACAGGGAAACATTTGTTGAATAGGCAAGGGGGTTTTTTATCCAAAGGCATCACTGGTGGAAATTGACGCATTAACTGCAGCATCCACTTCTTCCTCATCCACGGGTTCTTCGACAGCACTAGCAGCATCATTTGGCACAACCGCCAGTGGCAGGGGAAACACCAGGTTCCTGAAGTCATTATACCAGTCTACCTCGTAGAAAGGTATCATGTTGTAGCTGCAAAATAGGAAGTGTAGGGCCTGAGTAACCCTCTGCTGGTGCTGGTCGTGGGTCTGTAGATGGAATCCGCTGAGGAATGGCAGCCAAACGACAACGGCTTCTTCCTTAATGAAGCGATACAGGTTGTTGGCTGATGACAGACCTATCCCATAGGAGCATGAGCGACAACCTCACCGAGACCATTCAAGTACTTTTTCAGGAAGATTTCTTTAACCAGCTTCAAGATGAGTGGTTGAGGAACACTGATGTCCAACATGGAGGCTACAAAGTGGGAGCATATGTTAGTATTCACCTGATACTTATCCTCATATTCTACATAGTCCTTGCCTAAAACCCACTTTATGGCTACCAGGACCAGAGAATGCTTGTTCTTGGTCATCTTTTTTAGTCTCCTAGTTGAAACCTCCCCTAGGAATGTCATCTGCGACTTATACGAAATTAAGTGAACTGAAGTATCCATAACTTTGACACTATCCCTAGGCTTCTGAGCTAATGCCAGAATTTGTCTATCACCTAACCTATGAAAAAAATTGCTTAAGACTCTGCTACTAACCTATCACTACTCAAATGCTAAGTATGTTTTCCTTACTACTTACTGGCCTATTTATAGAAAAATGACAAGACGCATGCTAATCCGCTTTGAAAGAACGTGATATTAAACTAGTTGCTAACATGAAAAGCATGTCTGTGTTTGCTCACATTTTTAGGCCAGTTGCATCTATGATAGCACGGCTCAGTGCGTGCTTGATTAATAAGAGCTAATTAATTAGCTTTTAAAAGGTGCGCTCGTTGGCAGTAAGACGTATAGTCGTAGGCTATTGTGTCATCTCTCAAGCGTGTCCCAGAGCCCAAGGTGATATTCATATCTTTTCAGGCCATGATCATTTGCTTGGCGTAATCATTCTGGCAGGAATATTAATTGCCAGCGCATGCTAACGCAGGGTTAGTGAGCAGATCACAGCGTATCACACGATTTCCAAAGGAAATGATGAACTCCAGCCACCTCAGAATAGCAAGCAGTTCATTTTGCACGAGTTAAAAAATTAATGATACATGCCAAATTAAATGCAAAAGGCATGCTTTCGCCTACCACCTTGAGAAAAGTTGCTATTATTGCATGAAAAGGTTTAATATTTGATGGTTTTTTCACAAATGCCAAAGGAATTTTTCAAAGTTGTCCTTCTTGTGTGTATCTAGAGCTGAGCATAGTTGCAGCTAACCAAGAACTTGCAGAAATCTTCAGAAAGAAAAATGTCAGAATCTTCATCTCTGCCAATGCAAGAAGAAATTAGTCAGGAGCTATTTACAACTATTCATTCTTTAGTAGAGGTATACGTCTATGAGGATGTGGTGTTCACTACACCTGGTATACCCAGTAAGACAAGGAGAGCCTACACAGAAGAACTGAGTAGACCCAAGAATTGGAGAAACCAGAAAAAAGTTGAAGAAAAATGGGACAATATCTATGACCCAAAGCTCATGAAAAACCCTAAGTCCCTCAGAGAGGCAACTTGTGCAAGGTTATCGGCACCAAAGGCAGACCAATCTACGACACAGAGAGTTTGGTACAGTGGTCTCCCTCAATACATGGTCCCACTGGTGCACTATTGCCCAGAGGTTATTGATGCTATTATCCAGCATTATAATCCTGATACCCACTACATCGAAGGCCGCAACTTAAGGATGTATATCACTGCAAAGGCCATCTGGCACATGTTATGTATCCCAGACCCAAGTAAGAGAAAGGAGAATATTGAGCCTTTTGGCCCAAGCAAAGGAGAGAAAATATGGAGGAAGATGAAAACTAGCTCAAAGTTCTTGTTAGAGGAGACTGGTAAGAAAGGCATCTCAGCCACTAAAGTGCCAAGTATTCCATTGTCACGCGGTGCGTTCCGCGACAATCTCCATGACGCGATGTCCATGCTAGCCTTTGTATGTGGCTGAGACTCTGATGAGAATATAGAGACCTTTCAACTGGGACTGGCAATATAATTTCGCAAGCAGCATGAACTCTTCTGGTATGATTTTGTTGAGTTTATGGTTGAAGAAATAAAATAGAAAATTGAGAATTATCAGGCAGAGGAAAAATTTAGGTTTGTTTCCTTCTTGGTCCACATGTTTCTGCATCAGAACCTGGATTTCTTTGCCAGATATTTTTCGCTATCAATTTTTGATGAGAAAAATAAAAGGAAGCTAGTGTCCGTATGGACGCCATTTCTTTCTGCATCATATGATTATTATGCATTTGCAGACTATTTCATAGCCCCGGTCTTGCATGATTTGATCAGAGAGGGTGATATTATCCGGCTCGATAGGGAGCAAGCCAAATTTATGCAGAGCTTTACCCCTGCTTGTGACTGGTTCTTGGGCAAATATTTTACGATCCTCTGAATGCGGGGCTTTATAGGAAAACATTTCCTGCTCCCATCCTGTGTCACAGATAGGGTGCTCACGCTAGAAATGTTTTGACAAGTGTGTATCATTGATTTCACTTTCTATAGCAGCGAAAAGGTCAAGAAGGGATTCTTCTCTTGTCCAAAGAATTTTAAGTCAGTAACCCTAATAAAGAAGCAATCGGACCAGTTGTTAGAGGACAAGCTAGCACATCTAGGGTTGGTACTAGTAAATGATAAGTGGGAATACAACCCTTTTGATGACTTGCCGAAGCCACATATGAGGGTTACCCATGTTCCCCGACCATACTGGGAAAAGCGGCGTAACCTGCAAGCAGACAAAGATGAGGATTTTGTTGAATTGGCGCAAATTCCTACACCGAACACTAGAGGCCCATGGCACAAATTCTACATTCCTGTGGCTATGGTATAGGATAATGTCCCCATGGAGCGCAGCATGTACAATAGGTTAAAGAATGATGAGGAATGGAGTGATGAGAAAATAAAGGATTTCTGGAAGTATCGCCAAGAAGTTACATAATTGGATGCTCCTTACAATCAACTACGGGATGACCAGGAATTTGAAAGGTGGTGGAAGGAGGGCCACCCCAGCCCAAGCTCTAGTATTGATAGGAGTGAAGAAAAAGAGGACTCCGAGGAGCAGGAGGAGGAAGCGACAACATCGGCTTCCTCTGCGCAAAAGGAGAAAGTTTCTAAACAGTCTTCCTATGTGGCCACGAACGTGCATTTTAATATATCAAGGGGCTCACATACACTCACTTGGGCTGCTAAACTAGCCAGGCTATCATTGCAGCAAACGGAGATTCCAGCCGAAGCTAAAGAGACCCCACCCGTGAAACAGCAGAGCATGAAGAGTATTATCAAAGAGGGTTCGCAAGAACCCGCCGGTGGAGGAGTACTCGCTGCTAGCCAGGAACTAGAGGTTGCGGGGGAATCTTTGAAGATGCCAACAACCAGTCAGTAGGTACAATTCACTCCTTCTCTTGCATCTCATTCCTTGATATCTACCCCTGCCTCACTAGCAACCCCTATCATAGATACTAGCCCTCTGCCTTCTGCTTTTAGTCTGGCTGGTTTAGTGGGCTTCGCCCAATTTTCGCGTGCCACCCCTCTCATAATTACTCCTCCACATTCGCAAACCTCAGCCGCTACCGCTCAGACCTTCTTCACCTCACTTTCAGAAGGCATTCCCCCTGTGAGTGCCCATTCTTTTTTCGCCATGCTTATGGACCCTCTTCCATTACAACAGACAGACACCCCATTGACGACTCCTCCTCAATCCCAGCCAATGAGCCATACGGTTGATTCCCTAGTTCAACCACTACAAATGACTAGCCCTGCTGTTGATTCTCAAACCAAACTATGGAACGTGCCTCACTTCTCTCCACAAACCGTCACTCTCCAAAAGAAACAAATGTTCGCGCCTATGAAGGTCACCTATCCATATGCCCTGCCTTCCAGTGCTCCATTTGTAGGTGGACTAGTTTCATCGCCAGCTGAATTTATAGCATAGATAGATTGTGGAAAGGAGGCACGCGCAAATAGAATGAGAAAGCGCAAAACAAAGGATGACATTGTCCTTGCTGAACCAAGAGTACAAACTCTTTACGATGAGGCCTGACAAGAATTAAAGTTCACGGCCATGTACCCGAGGGTGAGCAAGCCTCAAGGAGAAATGCGACCAAAAGACTATGAGATATACACGGTCGGACTCGACATGAAGGTGGCCCGACCACATGATAAAGTTGAAATCATGGAGGAAACACAATGGGTAATCACTTTCAACTTCCTCAAAAGTGGTTGCCAGCTAAAGAAGAAAGACGAGCAGCTCAAGGCAGCCAGGGAAAGGGTGAGTTTTCTAGAAAGGAAGGATAAATCCTTAGAGGTAGATATTGCCCACATGACTGAAAGGGCGCTAACAGCAGAGGATGAGAGGAACAAGCTTCAAGGAAAAATTGTGAAGACTTAGGTTGCTGACCCAAGCATAATAAAGGAGCTACAAAGGAAGAACTAGGAGGCGAAACAAAATCTACAACAGAAAGATGAAGAGATGGAGTGCCTCCGCCTTGAGTATAGTTAGGGGATGGCCCAAAAAGGGGAAGAGTTGGAATGCCAATAGGCTCAATATAAGCAAAGAACACAAGAGAAAGAGGCTGAATTTAAAGGCCTAAAGGCTCAAATAGAGGAAGAGCTCCAAGAGACAAAGGTTTCTCTAGAAGAGCACTGAGCAAATCACTCCCGAGCCGAGCAGACTTGGAATAAAGAGATGAGCAACTATGCAGAGCAGCTGGCATCTAAGAGAAGGAAAAAGGAAGAAATGGCTGAGGCCATTATTTCAAGAGACATGGAGATTACTTCGCTTAAAGCCTCTCTCCTGCCTTCCCTTACACAACCTGATATCATTCTGCTAGTTAGGCAATTATACATTTCTCACTAGGAGATAATCAAAACCTTTTGCCTAACACTGCAGCCTACCCTCCGATTTATCGACAAGGCATCAAGTCTCAGCCAGGAGGCCCATAATACGATTGAGTAGTTCCCATGATTCATCTTGGAAAAGTTTTCTGAGGCAAAGGACCTGCTCAGTAAGCTATACTTTGTCTCTGATGAGAGCCTTGTCAGAGCGGGTATTGAAGATTGGGATGCTGCCGCTCAAACGGAAAACAAATTTATCTGTTGCTACTCAGCCTTCCAATGCACTAAGGTAGCCGCGGCTATTCTGAGTAAGACACTAGATAGCATACGGGGATGTTTCTCCGAGTTAGGCAGGATGGGACTGTCGTCCCCATTCCTCAAAGATGGCTCTATTGCCATGACTACGTAGATTGCAGAAATTATTGAGGAGAAGGAAAACAACCTGGAGGATTTCAGGGAATTTAGCCATCCTCCCATGGTAGCCGACATTAAGGCAGTCATTCATCCGCTCTCACAACTGCTATTTCATATATAAACAGGGGTCGGTTTACCTGATGTGCTTCCTCACAAGGAAACTATTGATCTACGTGGAGTACAGGAGAATTTGCGCAACATAGTGAAGTTGTCTGAGGATGAATGGTCACCTTTGCAAGCGGCTATTTCCAATCTCTAACTCCATTAGCCCTATGGATAAGGCTTTGGTCTACAGAACCAGATAAATTTTGGGTTCTTCGTTCCTTAGTTGAAACGCCCCTGTTAGTCGCCAAAAGTTGTTAAATAAATATTTGAGCAGCTCCCTTCGGGTTCATCTTTTGTATTGTGTGCGCTGGCCTATGCATCACCGGGTTTGCTTGGTATTTTTATCAAAGTTTTGATCTACCGCTTTGTGCATCTACTCTTTGCAACTTCAAGTATTGGCATTTGTTTCAGATCCTGGGAGGCTCTATTGTGCTTCCACATGTCACAGTTATGGGATGCGTTTGTTTCTTATTTCTTTGAGGCCTCGTCGAGCTGCAAAATGCTTCCACAAAACTTTCATTCCTAAAAGGTGTTGGTGGGCCCCACATCTTGCTACATGGCAACCCTTCACAAATCTTTTAACGCAGGAATGAAATAACAACCGCAGGCAGCGAAATGCTGCCACGCATCTTTTACACTCGGTCGATGGAGCATTCCCTCCGCTATGATAAGGTGCTCAATTCATTTGACACGTGTTGCATTTTTGCAAACCCTCTAAGGCAATGGGAGAAAGGTTCATATGAGCAGCGAAAGGTTGCCACGTGTCTAAGCGACAGATCTGTTAAGCGGGCGATGAACCAAATGAACCAAACAAGGCTAGTGGTTGCTGCTTGTCGTAATCCCCGCAACGATGGATGACACTTGTCTGATCGAGCCTAGCTGGGACCACCGCCATCATTACAGAGAATGCACCTATGCCAAGGATGACTAGATGCTATGTTCTGACTCGATGTTGTTGTAATGGCCTTGGGAATATTCTGATGGAAGCATCATTGCAGTGGATGGCGAGATCTTTTATGTTACTGCTCTCCAAAGCGGTGGGAGGTTTTCCTGCTATATATACCTTCTCTATTGAGGAGAAAGGGGTCGACCGAAACTGGAAAAAGTAAGTTGATTTTAGCAAAAGGATGTCAGGCCTCTCTTACTGCTTTATTTAATTGCAAAACTCTCAGACTGTGCCAATTGTTCAGCCTTTCTATTTTTTTTATGCTTTTGATCAAACCGTGAACTATGCTTTATATTGTCTTGACAATTCATTTTAAGAAATTCTATATACATTGAATGCAAGTTTTCTTACCTAGACCATGTCTAATGACTCTTCTTGGCAGTAAAAATGTATGTAATGTTATTTTATGTTAATAAATGAGTTTTCTATGCTATAACCTTAAGTATCTGATGTTTTGGAACACCACAACACCATTCAGGCCCTTAAATCTATGATTTATCATACCTATCATCAAATATTGGCGAATCTCCTTAGGTTAGACTTTGTTTTATTATATCCATTTCCTTTTCCCTTTCCAAACCCCATTATAGAAGAAGTCGGCTTCTCTAAAATTCGGAGGTTACTCAGTTTAGTGCAAAAGGTCCCCCTTAAACTGAGTTTCCCATAAGACTCTGTTACCTCGTCAAATTTTGGCGTCAATAGGACCCATACACCCAAGGTGGCATATGAGTCCCAAATCACCAGATCTACAACACACAACCTCAAACATTGAATCATGATTTGTCAATTGTTAAGTGTTAGGATTGTCCTCAAAAAATGCATTAAATAAGGCTTGTGGATGCAAAATAGGATCAAATAAGGCATAAAGAAGCCTAATTTTAGCAGGGAGGGCCCAAACAAGTGTGAAAATGTAAAGGGATACATTTTCCTACACTACACTTATCTTCCACTATTTTTCTTAGATTAATTATTACCACACCATAGTTCCAAAAGACTTCTACCAACAATTTAAAATAATGCAAGAAATGCTTCAACCATTACTTTTCAATAAGAACTTTGAATACAAACTATGTAAGATGGATTACGAAGCTAGTATCCTCAATTTTATCAAGAAGTTCAATAATGTGATAATGTAAGAATATAAATATAGAAGTAGAACAACATAGCTACTAGAGAAATTTTGTGTTAAAGTTGACTTGAATCAACATTTGGGGCCACTATATAACCCATCATTTGGATCTCTCTGGTATGAATTATGGAATTCATATTCTCAAATATAAAATGTTTTACAAAATCAGATTTGATGTTTCTCATTTATGTAGAACAAAAAGTTCATAAGACCCAACACAACTCATTAAATTACAACTTCAAATATGTATAAAACATTGACATGACCAAATACCCTTAAACTCAAGTAGGATTGTTTCATTACATTGAAAAAGATATCAACAAACTTAGTTTTCCCAATTGCAACATTAAACCATTGATATACATAAATTTGACTGCACATGTTTTTGGTTTATGACCTTTATTGTATAGTTTTTCCTTTAGTTCCATACAGTTTGAAGAGATGATATACAAATAGTCTCGAAACAATTGCCATAGTTAATATATTCCTTTTCAATCTAATTTGACCACCCTTGATCCTAATGATTATAATGTTGAGAAAGTGGTGAGCAAAATATTGTTAGAAATAGGAATAATGAGCAATTAGAGCCCCTATGACTAGAACACTCACCCATGGAGAACACATAAGTTAAACATCAAAAAAGATTAATTATCTATGGTGATCATTGCTTCAAGCTTTCATCTACAAATCTTGCATGTATACACAAGACGTAATAGACATACATAAGAGGAAATATTTGAATGCATCCCATGTTTGTTAAGTGTACTTGTGTGAAAACTTTATTGTTGCATTGTAACAAATGAGTATATATATACTTGTGTGTGAAAATTATGTTTATACATATTTTGTTGGTATTTGGTTATAAAATACTAGGAAGTGACAAGGAGATGTTTGTGTGGATAATGGTATAGAAGTAAAGGAAACAAGAAAGGGTTGACTATAAATCAACATGCAAAAAGAGATGATTTCATGATTATCTTCCTCTCCACCCCTTATGAAATTTTGCATCTACTGTGACATTAGCTAAAAGGAAAACAAATTTTCTTCCTTTGTTTGACATTGGAAAACACTGATTTATCATTTCTAATAAGAATCTACTGTACATGATTTTTAATCCCTTGTTTTTAAAATTAATTATTTTCCAAATAATAAAAATTGAAACATACTTTATGCAAAATAGTATTTTAAACATATGTTTTATTTTGACTCGATTAATATAAAATACACTAGCATAACCATTGCACCTCCTTTTATGAAAATGATAGTAGTATAATCTTAGGTGCGGAAGAGACAGATCTGTTTGGATTCTACAACTAATATTCAGCACAATAACGTTCCACCAAACCCAATATCACATTTTTTAATTGAACGAAGGTACATTGAAGGAGCGAATACACTTTCTATTTTTTTTTTTGGGGGGGGAAATAAGCTTAGATAAACACATTTAAAAAGGTTGACGACCTGCTTGCAAATGGTTGTATAGATAACTCCAAACCAGCATGTTTGTCCAAGTCAAAGAATTAAAAAGGAATACAAGATCCAAGTTTGACTAATAAAGAAACAAAGGACATGTGCCAATACATTTGAAAGGGACACCCTACAGATTATTATACTCATCTCTAATTTTGTATTCTCTCAATTCAACCTTCTTACTCTTCTATTGTGAACTTTTCTTACTTTGTCCACGTTATTACATGAAACCCATCTCTGTGTTTGTGATGACAACCGAACATGATAAAAAATGTAAGAAATTTGAAAAGCTAATTACGTCGAAGGCATGTCACTCTTTGAACTTTTGAAGCTCTTTTTTACCATCAACAGTTGGAAAGCACGGAGGCGCCTGGTAAGGTTGTCCATCTATAGGCAACCATTGATCATTTTAGGAGGCAGGTAGGTCACGTTTAATGTCGATGGAACTGCTACACATTAACTTTCCTTCACCGCCTTCTTTCCTCTCCATACGAGAGTTCGTGTACAAAATATCTGCCTTCTGTTAATATTTTCCTGAGTCTCATGACCTTTTTTTTACTATTAATTTCTTAGACATCATCGACATCAATAGAGATTTGTGAAAAATCTCAAGGTAAGTCGCATGCTTTTCTCGCCGTTAATAGTTTCCGCTCCTCCAAACTCTTCCTCACTGGTATATTTCTCACCGTATTTTATTGCTTCCCCCACCGCTAATGCTTTCTGCCCCTTTACTGTGAATAGATTGAAGCATCAGGACTATGACAATTGGGTCTGGAGATTAAGCAGCAATAGTACAAAAATTGGGGTTTCCTAAAAAATTCCTGCATCTCTGCCCATTTTCTCTCATTGGCATCATTGACAGGTTGACACAAGTTGCGCAGAATCTGTAGGTAAGTCACTTCCCATGATTTCAGTTAATTGTATTTTTTTAACCTTCTGCATTATAGAAACCATTTGCATCTACTTGAAATTTTCTAAGCTTTTTTCTTAAGCAAATCCATTTTGTGCCTATCATGCCATCGTTGTAGCCTATGAGACCACACTTCTTCAAGGATTTTGTCAATAGTTTGCATGCCTATTCTATGCTTCCACATTATGCAGGGTACTTACAACCACAACATCTTACAAAAATCCCCCTTTTGTTTGATGGATGTCCTCAATAGTTGCATTTGCTTAAAGTTTTCTAAAGCCTTTTCAACAAACCCTTTTTTAATATATTTTGCAATCATTGATTTGCATGACTTGACATCTCTTTGAGGCATTCTTTCAAATAGTTTGTGTGCCTTCTCTGTTCTTCCAATGTTCTCATACATGTTTACCAGTGCCATTTTATGCCTTAAATCCAAACCTACTTCATCAGAAAACAAATCTAGCCCCTTTGGTGGGCTCTCCGACTCAAAACAAGGTGATACCCACCGCAGGAAACAAGGGACTTATTTGTGGGTCAGTAGGGAACAAGAGGTTCTTTTTTATAGGATGGTAGTGGATGGAAATTGAAAAAATAGGGAGATTCAAAGGTAAATAAATTTTCAAATATTCATATAACACAGTAGGATTAACCCCTATTGTTTGAATCTTGCTTTTAGTTTTTCCACTCTTATTCATAAGTGATTTTAGTAACTATTAGAACAACCTACAGGAATCATTGTTTGGATTTTTATTTTGCTAGAATTTTTTTCCTTCCTAACCACATATTCTAATTTTTATTTTGAGTTTTCTAAAGAAATTAATTTTAAATTAAAATTTTCCCAATCAAATCAAACAAGCTCAAACAGAAATTCAGTATAGTTTCAACTAGACCTAGTAGCTATGCTTAACAGGACCCTGCTTGTTTCGGTTGTGTATCTTTTAAAAGTGGATTATGTTATCATTTAAATATAGTATCACATCAAGTAGGCCTTAATATTACTACAATTCAACTTAAAAAAACATTAATTTGTTCATTATCTCCAAACACAACATCAAAATCAATATCTAGAAATAACAGGGCGCTACAAACCCTAAAAAATTGCATTGGCTTCAACTTAAAACCAAAATTTTAAAACTCAAATGTAGACGGTCCTCTTGTGTAGAAAAAACTTGAAAGGCCTTAAATTTGACATGGACATGAGAGTTGGGAAAAACTTTGCAAATTTTCTGAACTATAAACAACACGTAAATTTGTAAAATAGTCTTTGAAAAATGCATAAAATGAGCTCCAGAAAACCCTTCACATAACTCCAATACCCAATCAGTGTCTGGTTGTTACTAGTGCCAGAGGTAATGTTTTTGTTGAACCACATCCAACAAACCTTACATTGTCCACATCCTATTCAACATTCTAAATTAGTGGAATGAAAAAAGAATTTTGCTTCAAGTTGAGTTTCATCGGGTTCCATACACTTCCAAACAAATATTGAAATTATAAATTATTTGATTTGGTTGTTACTGAAATGCAGCTCAATGAGTTTAATTAACTAACTGATAGGGAATGACAACAACATTGACATGTTTAAGTGGACAAATAGCTTAGTAAGCACAAGCGATTAACCTGGGTTGTTGGAAAACAAATAAACATGCTATAGCTACCATATTACGGATCTGTTTTAAATGTGTTTTGCATTATCATTCAGTAATAAGCCTATTTTTGAAGAATATTATTACAAATTTATGCATTTATTAATGTTTGATAAATTTGGCAAGTTATTCCAAAGTTTTTCCCCAAGTTTTGGCAAGTCTTGAGTTTTTAATAAATTCTGAGTTCTAAAGTGTTTGTTTCTCTAATTCAGATCAATATAATTTTACAGCAAATGTTTATATTTAACTACAAATTATTACTTTGTTACATTTTAAGTTTCTTTTTTGACTCAATAATTTATACATCTGTTTTATTGTGAACCTACAGTTTTCTACAATTTGTCTACTGAATTCTAGACTTTATTGTATGCAAATTTTATAAGCAAATACATAGATTGGATATCAAATACAGGCATTATGGCTGCAAGTTCATCACAAGCAATTGCATTCAAAAAAGGCTTGCACTTTTTTGGTTATTTTTGAATCACTACCAACCTGTCCCCAGCAAAATATGAGGGCTGCTATAGATGTTCCTACATTGCTTTTTCCTAGACAGCAGTTTCAATCACAAATATTTTAGTTCCTTTATCATTGCTCGACAACTGTTTGTCACTTTATTTCATATCAATATATTTTTATGCTTGTAACATATGAGGGCTGCAACAGATGTTCCTATATTTTTACAGTTTGGCATCTTATGGTATATCATTACAATCTATGTTTGCAAAAAATCATGCGCCTGGTACCTACTGGTAATGTATCAATTTGTTGATGTTAGGAATCCTTAATCTTTGAATGACAAAGTTTCTCTAAAAATATGGGTACTTTTTTCAACTACAGGAATATATGGTATCTTTACATTTTCATTCATATTTTTTTTAAGTCCTCCATTAATTTGGAATCTACTTATCTGAATTTTTGTTCTTTTTTGTCAATCAATTTAGAAAGGATCCTAGCATCTGAAAAAGTTGTATGTTGGCCTATGGGTGTGGACGGCAAATTTTATCTTGTAAAAATTTAAATAGTTCTAAACTATTATTTTTAAATACAATACTACGCTTTTTGGTTTCTGAGATTTACTCTTCAAGTATTGGTACTTTACTGTGTAATAAATTCTTCCTTTTTTCCCTATTCACAAGAAAAGAGGAAAACTTGTATATCATTTGAACACCAAATTATTTCTCTTATAAAAGGAAACCTATTGCTTCTTTGTTTTTCTCTTCCAATGCCAAAAATCATGAGTATATGTTATAATTATTTATCTTTACAAGACATTCCATAAATGAATTTTTTCTAGTATACAATTACATGAAGAGGATGTTGTATTCTTATGTTATTTTATGTTGATGGTTGCCTATTACTGTTATTTGCATAGTCATTTCTAACTGTGCTTTTAAGACTGATGGTATTTTGCATGTACTTAACAAGCTTAAGCAAATTAACATATATACTCAAAATAACTCTAACTTTTAGACATTTTTCAAGTTACTTTATTCAAGTATATGTTGCATTTATGGAGTCCACTGCCCAAATTTTACTTCCAAATAAACATTAATTTGCAGTTCAATACAGAAAATAAATTTTCAAAACAATATTGACATGCAATTCAATGCAGTTCACAACAATTCTCTACTTTTCATAAGTAAAAACCAGAACCTATCACTAATTGACCTTCCACAACTCTTCGGCATACCCATTGCACACGAAGGTGCAACTGCTAGTTATATTTCAATTGTTTAGATAAATGATCTGGAACTCAAATCTAATGCCACTCTTGCCTGCAAAATACATGCTTTATCTTCCATGATTTTTCTTAGACTAATTATTACCACACCACAGTTGCAAAAGAATTTTCTTAGCCAGTAGTAGAAAGATGCTCTTGTACCTATCTATCTCATGTCTTGCACACATTCTAAGAAATCTGTTTTAGGTCATATCTTGTTCAATTTCATTAGGTAAGTTGCTTCCCTCTTTCATACGGTCAATAAAATAAAAATGGGCAACAGTTCAGGGTGCTCTTCAAGCTCTCCTTCCAATAAGTGTTGTGGAAGTGGAACGCCAAGTCACACAATTAAATAATATTGTGTTATAAATTAGTTGTGAAGGAATAATGAAGAAAATAAAATAAAAGTTTGACAATATGTCAAGAAAAAATTCAGGAGACCCTAAGCTTTGGTTCTATTTCACTCTTAGTTCATTAGCAAACCCTAGAGACTCTCAACCAAGTGATTTGATTGAGGAATGGGACACAAGGGGGTTTCCTTAGGTGTGATTAAATAGGGGCTCACCATTGAAATGAAGCTTCAAAGGAGAAATGAAAGTCTAATGCATTAAACCCTAAAAACTTGAAACATAAAATCATATAACTAAACAAAAAGAAACAAAAAAGTACCTAGAGGATAGGAGATATCTGAACAAGATCTGAAAAGCTTGAAATTTGTTGTTTCTAAAGTGCACCGAGACTAATACACCAAACTAGGCGATTTAGTCCTACTATGAGAATTTGGGTGGAATCTAGAATCTTCTACTAGTAAATTAGGAACTACAAAAAATTGGAAAAAATAGGTATACTAGGACTCATATGTCCAGAGGGGAAATGTAGTCCTAGTATTAGGGTTTGACTAAAACCTATGAAGCCTCAAGAGATCTTATGTAGCTTTCATCTTGTTCGATCTCCAAATCTGAAAGTCTAAATTCTATCCTATAGGTGAGTTTTCGTGAAGATGACAACTTCTTGATAACTTTTTCAACTTTGCCTTCAAAGGATCTTCAAGCTCCAATTCACCTAAATCAAACCCTTGAGATGAAAGCTACAAACTTGTGTGAAATGGCTCCAATGGATGTGGATCTTGACTCTTGATTGTTGATATGATATAATGTCCTTGAATGCTTGCTTGAATCATGAAAATCTACATCACAAATGTTAGCTCACAAACACACATGATGCATGAAGACTTTGACATGATGCTTGAATCTAGAATGTAGCTCCAAAATACTTGATAATCAGCTCTTGAATGCTCTTGAATACTTGAATTGCTAGATCACACTTGTTCATGAAAATTGATAAATTGCTAGATTGCTTGTTAGGAGAAAATATGTGAAATAACCTTGTCTTTATACTTGTTTATGCAAAATTTCTCAAAATTACAACACTACAATCTGACATCAGATCTAGGATAATAAAATCCCACCAAAATTTTGATTTAAAATAGGTCTTGATTAGAATGGGACTCATATGCTAGTTGGGGAGTATGAGTCTCAATGTCTTAAACATAGGACAAAAACTCCAAGAAGTGTTAAGTTCAATCCAACATTTAAAATCAAGCCCTAAGACCTAGGTGGGACCTATAAGCCCAAGGTGGCGTATAAGTCCCAAATCACTAGATATGGAACACACAACCTCAAACATTGAATAATGATTTGTCGTTTATTAAATGTTAGGATTATCCTCTGAAAAATTCATTTAATTAGGCTTGTGGGTATTAAATAGGACCAATTAAAGCAGAAAGAAGCCCAAATTTTAGCACAAAAGGCCCAATCAAGTGTGAAAATGTAAAGGGGTATATTTTTCTATGTTATGTAGCTACCCATTGTCCAAATATGATTTCCCCTCATTATTATAGGTTGGCATGATACCCAAGTCTAGGTTGGTGGTACAATACCTAGGACAATAGATAAATTTTATTATTACCATTAAGTACCATCCATGTATGCCATCTACACATTGAAGTAACTATCATAGTGTTCATATTTTAACAAAATATTATGCATCTATTTAATATTAAATAACACACATTAAATGGTATTGATGAGCTAGCAATAAATAGGCAATGAGTGCATATATTCATTCAAAAATAAAGGAAAACTACCTCATCACTAACTCCATATACTTATTTAGAAATGTCTCCAACCATTTCTATGGACCAAAATTTTCCAACACATTGCATTATTGACCAATAGTAAATTGAAACATGAGCATGAACACTACCAATGTCAACAACAAACCTTCAACCTCACTATCATGCATAATTGGTCAATTGACATGTATGTTAGAAAGTTTAAATGATGATTTTGAGATTCCATAGTATCAATTAAAAAAATAAAATTATATTTGGTATATTTTTATTAGGTGAAAATCATAAAAGGGTAGCTTAATGGAGGTGAATTGTAAAAAATTTGAAATATACTAGATGATTGAATCAAATAGTATCATTCACTAAGGAAAAATATAATAGTGGTAACTGTAGACATAAAAAAATTGTCCTCTTACAACACCTGTCTCAGCATTACATCATTTAGGCATCTTGTAGCATGCTTTGCCCTAGGTACCCATGTCATCATCTATTTAATTAAATAAATTTTATTTATTTAATTAAATTCATATTCATAATTCATCAATTCCTCTAATGTTAATTAAATATTTTATATTATTTAATTAATTAAATCATTTCCATCCATTCCTCTAATGTTAATTAAATAATTTATATTATTTAATTAATTAAATCATTCCATCCATTCCTCTAATGTTAATTAAATAATTTATATTATTTAATTAATTAAATCATTTCTATTAATTCTTCTAATGTTAATTAAATAATTTATATTATTTAATTAATGAAATCATAAATTCAGCGTTAATTAAATAAATCCAAAATTTATTTAATTAATAAAATCCTAAAAAGATCTTCTCGCTTTCTTTCCAAAACTGAACTCATGTGCATCTAATTAATTTATTTAATTAGATAATTAATCAATTATCCTTCTCATCTTTTTCAGGATTTATTTCCTTTAAAAGATAATCAAAATCTTTCTATCTTTTTGAAATCTTATCTCATCTCGTCATATTTCCTCTTTTGTCAAAAATCAAATCCTTATTGAATCTTATCAAATCTTATCTCTGTCCACATCAAAAATCTATAAATCAAACCTTTCAGAAGCCATTTGGATCGGATCTTCTTCAGACATCCTCATTCTGCCAAAATCATTACTCCATCTTTCATCTGTTTCTATCATTCTCCATTCGTTATCATATCAAGTTGTTACGCTGCAATAGTGAGCAATCAACATTCCTCCTCTATTGTCAACCCTTTGAAATCTTGCATCCTTGTGCAAGTGGAGAAGAGCAATGGAGATAATTTGAGTTGGCGCAAAGATCAGTTTGCATTTGTACTTTGTGTTATGATTTCCTTGTTATTTCGTACTCTATTGTGCTTGATAGGAATTAGTTAATTTACTGTTTCAACATTAAATCTGATTAATTTTTCCCTATTTAGCTTTTAAGTTTTTAAATTAGATTTTTTTAATTTCTAGTTTCTAATTTTTAAAATAGGATTTTTAGTTTTAGTTTTTAAATTAGACTTTTTAGTTTCTAATTTTATTTTTTTAATTAGATTTTAAATTTCTAATTTAGATTAGATTTTAATTCTAATTTAGTTTACATTCTAATTTTTAATTTAGTTAGATTTCTAATTTCTAATTTAACTTAGATCTTTTAAATTTTTTAATTTAGTTTCAACTTCTAATTTTTAATTTAGTTAGATTTTTAATAGATTGCATGTTTTGGGATCTAATATCACCTTTTTTTTTGCATGTTTGTGTTTTTTTTTTCTTGTCTTGGTGACTTGTCGACGAATCACATGGAGCTGGAAAAACATTGGCATTGTCAGACACATCAAATTGGAAAGCGAAAATAATCAGGTGCATACATTCTAATCTTTCATTTCTTATTGATCATTGCTTGTCACACATTTCAATTTGGGGCATAAAATCAATCATTTTTTGCAAACACATTTGGATTTGGGGCTTAAAACAAATTTTGTCTTCAATCACACATCTTGATTTGGGGTTAAAAAGAACAAGTGTTTGAATTGTTTTACACACATTTCAATCTTTCTAAGGGTCAATTAATAATTGTGAGTGTGAATCAAGTGTGTGTGTGATCACAAACACCTCACTTGGTTTGCTTTTGTCAAACCCTTCATAAGAGGCCTGCTAGGGGATTTCATCACCCCTAGGGATGACCTCGATCAAAGTGTGAATCAAAAGACACGCTTGTTTGGGAGTTAAAATCTTGTCACTCTTGGCTAAGCCCCAAAGAACTTTATACCTTTGGGAAGTGAAGGTGAAGGGTGGGTTACCCCTTTTTCCCAACTATGTGGTAGGATTTTGCTTTCAAATCATTCTTAGTCAACCTTGTGCAGACTAGCTTGAGACCTAATTGGCCATACCCACTTGACTAGTTCTAGGACTTGTTGATGTGTCTTCTTCAAGTGTGTGCTTAATAATCACATTCATAATTTCAAATTCAAACTTGCTTATGTGTCTTGTGTGAGTGATTTATGTGTGTACATGTGTGATCATTCATTTAAATATTTCCAAATCAAGCTAGACACCAAACACATAAAGACAAGTCAATCTACACATTCTTCCAACACATTCATATCCTATCACTTTCATCCTAATCAATTCAATTCATCCAATCTAATCATTCCACATCATCACCATCACCAACCTAGTCCTAGTCACCACTTGTCAAAATGGTCATAATCATAAACAAGCCAAATCCTAATCATAAGTGTAGTACCCCTCCGTTTATGCCTATGCTTTCTGCTGTTATATTTTCACACTGTTAGACTATGATGCTTTGTTTGGATATTTTGTTCACTGGTTTTGAGCGACAGTGAATTTATTCTGTGACATGATGATACATTAAATTGTGATATTTAATTTATGTTATGCTTTGAGATAATGTAGATGTTTACTTTCAGATGATTATTTCTATGTACATGTTTATGATGGATTAACTGTTAATTTATTTCGTCAGTCTGATGTGACATGTATTGGTGTGGAGAACGGAATCGCATCACTCGCCTGTGAGTGCCCTGTGATATCCGTGATTTTCTCTGCATGGTGTGTCTGTTTAATGCTTAATATATATATATATATATATATATATATATATATATATATATATATATATATATATATATATATATATATATATATTTATGCATATTATTGCTTGGTTGTAGGAATTGCAGGTACCTGACACCGACTCCACCTGGGTACTCAGGTCTAAGCGTGTCAAGACTCAACGGAAAAGTTGATCGGGAGATAGTAGTTTGGTTTATCCTAGTCTAATCTGTTATCCCGGTCTTAGTACATTATCAGTTTCAGTCTGAGTCTAGGTTGTCTTGTATTTTCGGTTTGGATAAATTTGTTGAAAGGAGAAATGTCAATTTTAAATAATAGTTTATTATATTTTATTTACCGTTATTTAAATTAATTTATAAATGTTGAAGAAATTAGTGTTTGTTATTTAATTAATTAATTAGCTTATTTGGTTAAATGGTTTGATCTAAAAGGATTAAATTATTTAATTAAATAAATTAATTAATTAAATTATTTAATTAAATAAATTATTTAATTAAATTATTTAATTAAATTAATTAATTAATTAAATTAAATTGTTTTTAAAAATTGTGTGTGTAAATAGATTTAATATTTGAAAATTAAATAAATTGTGGAAATTGTATATTTAAATTAAAAATAAATAAATGCATGCTATTTGAGTTTTAATTTTTAAATTTAAATAAAATTATTATGTGCATGCAATTTGAAAAGAAAAGTTATCCGAGAAGTGGTTGAGATATTTTTGCATCTTCTCGACATGTGGGTAAGTTCCATTTATTGGGTTTGTTAAAAAAAAATTCTCAGAGGAGATTTGGGATCTGGGAATTACGGCAGGGTTATCAAATTTCTTCACGGGGAAATTTAAAAAAAAAAAAGGGTTTTTGCTGTGTAAAAATTTATCCTTTCTTAGAAATTTGTTATTTCTCTGTATCTGGTTGTATATTTGTGGAAGATCCATTGGTGGGGAGATCTTTTGTGTTTGTTGAAGAAGCTTTGGAGGACTGTGTGTTACGGGCAACAGAGGATTTACTTTTTACAGTCAAATCTCAAGCTACAGGTATTCTTCTTTGGATAATTAGATTTCTTTTGAAAAGTATGTTTGAGAAAATATTAGTTTAGTTTTTCTTGTGTTTTGTTTTCTCGGGAATTTCGTAAAGATTTTATTTTAAAAAGTAGGAAAGATTTATGAAGAATTTTAGATGGGAAAGAAAAGAAATTCTTGCTACTAAATATTAA
Organism: Sequoia sempervirens; assembly: GCA_007258455.2. Classification (NCBI taxonomy): domain Eukaryota; kingdom Viridiplantae; phylum Streptophyta; class Pinopsida; order Cupressales; family Cupressaceae; genus Sequoia; species Sequoia sempervirens. The sequence continues at coordinate 79,248 of VDFB02360295.1, forward strand.
AATCTCTGTGACAATTATTTTCAAACAGTAGAAAACCTACAGGTGAAATTAAAAAAAAAATCTCAGAGGGTTTCATGATAAAATTTATCTGTTTGATTTGGAGAACAATTTGGAGATTTATTTTATTAAAAATTTCTATTATTATTTTTATATATGTTATTTTGGAAAATCAATTTATTCAGAATGAAAATATTTCTGTCCATTTCCTGTTTACAGATACAGTGATTTTTTTTTATTAAAAAATATATATATTCAAATATATATAAGTACCAATAAAAAAATTATTGTTTTAAACTCTGCTATACAAAATTTGCATGAAGCGAATTTATTTTAAAATGCCGATCGCGATTTTTAATAATCACTGGAAATTTTCGGAAGTTTCAAATGTTGTATTTTTTTTTTAAATAAAATCGCAGGGTTTTAGGGAAGGGTCGAAGCCCTCCCCATACCCCACGGGGGCGAGCACCACCATGGCAGTGGCCGCACACAGCAGCCGTTGGCTGTTGGGCGCAGCCACGGCAATGGTCCTGCCCTCCCCACAGGGAGCCGCGACTGTAGCGGGCTTCCAGGTCTTAAAACCCTTGTATAAATATTTAATGCAATTTTAGTTATATGTAAAAATTTGGATTTTATTAAATGTCATATTTATATATATATATATATATATATATATATATATTATATATATATATATGAATATATTTATATATATAGATATATATATATGGTTATTACAATAAATATAATATTTGTAAAATTGTGATTATAAAGTTAGAAAAATAATCTTGATATATTATTTAAAAATTGCATGAGAAATTTAGATTGGGAAAATATAAAAAAAGTTTTTATTGAATTTGAGAAAATTGAAAGAGTAGATTAAATGAAACAATTACATCCATTGTTTTCAAAATAGATTTTATTTTTAAATGAATTATATTCATGATGATTACAAACTGATGCAAATGGATTTATGATAGCTGAACTATAGAGAATTACTTTTCTTGATTTAATTTTTATTGTGATCTTTTGGGTAAATTAGGAAAATTATAGTTGTAAAAGTCTTCCAGAATGAATTGTGTAGAAAGGGTGTTTAATTGTTCAAATGTTTTTCTTGACTTAACCTGGGTTGTGCATGCGTTAAATACGGTGTTCTGATATCATTGAAGGTTATTTATTATTGAGAGATAAACTTTTTGCACTTTGTAAACCCTAGTTAAGAAAACTTAGAAACCTTTGTTATGTCTAGGGGAGTGGCTATTTGTAAGGGCCGACACACAAAGTGGTGTCAGGGTAACTTACAAATAGTTAGTAACTCAGTGGTAACTAAATGACACGGTAGTTAGATTAAAACTCTTAATAAGATAATAATGTCTCACTTATGACTCTAGAGCTATTACAGTCTTGAGTATAAGATGAGAAGGCCTGGAATGGCAATCAATGTCTTGTTTCTTCAAGAGACATTCGATTCCACAATAGTATGCAATAGGGGCCGAGTTTCGTAAGAAGTTACCAGGGTAACCCAAGATTGGGGGCCGGAACCTAGGAAGAAACACCAGGGTAACCTTTGCAATGTTGTGATGACACTCCACCTAGAATAACAGTTAACCTTGTATTTGTAAAACATTCAATTGTCTAAATCTGGAAGCAATGTAACCATTAGTTTGTTATGTACTAGTGTCTAGGGTTATTAGATTAGGTTTAGGTAACCTTATTACTATCTCCTAGCATGGGGGGTGGACCTACGGGTACCACATGGTTGGGTGGAATGTGCACCTTACTCCGTTGGGTCCCCAGTTTTGTGATCAAGGCATCGAGAGCTTCATGGATGGAGAGCTCGCACTTGGAAACTTACGTGTACTTCTTCATTGTAAATGTAAACTTTGTATTTGTAATCAACCCTCAAATTGTTTATGAGGTGAACACTTGTTACTGTAATCATTATTGAACTACCTCATCAAATGGATGAGTATTGTATATTCTATCAAATGTGATGTATGGAAACATGTTTGTATCTTATATTATCTTGAATGGAATTCAATGATATATGATGTTTATCTTTATGTTTATGTTAATGATTAATTAAATGTGCAATGCGAAATACTTAAGTCACTTATGGAAACTCAAAGTAGTGTAACGTCGTGTAACTTAACGAATGTATGCAACTAATTAACTTAATATAAATACTTTTAAAAATAATTATTCCACTATTATATACAATTTCAACATTCTTAGGTTATTAAGACGGGGCATTACAATAAGCCCAAAATCCTAATCCAAGGGGGCTATCCCTCTAGGCCAAATCATGAGATAAAACCTAAGCCTGAAGTCATAATTCAAGGAGTCTTTCTCTAGTTCAAATCATGAAACAAAACCAAAACATAAAATCAGACTTCGAGGGGCTTCTCCTTCCACCTCATACCAATCTAATCCATCCACTTCTTCATATGTCAATGCCACATCAACCTATCAAGCCACATCACAAAAAACACATGTGAACTTAAGTTCTACCTTGCAACAAGGACAAACTTCCTCAAGTGTTAATGCCACTTTCGACAAGGGAAACACCACTCTAGTTCATGCACCCTTACCATCATCCAATCAAAACCAAAACCCTAAGCCAACACCTTCCACCCATACACCTACAAAGGATGTGACCCAAAGGCTACTAGCAAGGAATCAAACATTGCCATGTCATCCAACTCATATTCTTGAACATACAAAAGAGTCATCAAACATCATGCCAAGTCCTTCAAGCCAACCATGTCATCCACAATCCCTTGAGCCAATTCAAGAGTCTCCCCTCTTAAGTCCAAGTCACCCTTTGTCATGCTCCTACGTTGTTGAGCATCAAGAACATGACAAGTCTTTCCATGAGAAATCCCCTTCCACCTCCATTCAAATAATTCATGAGGTATGTCAAGAGAAAAATCCTACACATGAGGAAACATTACCCCCTTATCCACATAAAGATCAACACCCTCCCAATGATTCCATTCATAACATACCTAATACTATTCATGATCAATCTTCCATTTTTTATCAAGACCCCTTTTATGATCAAGAAGACCATGATGATCCTCTTAGCCAACTTTATGCATTCCATGGTCAAGAGCTTTCCACCTCACCCATCCATGATGCACAAACATCCGCTTCCCTTGATGAGACATATGCCTCTCAAGCACACATAGAAGATCAAACAAATACATTGGATCTAAGTGAATACAATGCTAATCAAGATCCTAATAATCTCCCATCACCCACTATCAACCCCATTGCAAGTCCTCCATCATATCCTATTGGTCTTTCCACCCTCATTCATGAATGTTCCTCATTAGAACAACAAAAACCATTATCTTCCCTTGCTTCATTTTCTCCATCTAATAAGGAACTTGTGTCTAGTGTTCCACCTACACCTATTCCCATTGTCCATTGCACACTCCAAAACATGAACCATCAAGGTAAAAGTCTAGACCTTCATGAACAAGGTATTTTGGAGCCCATCCACGTCAAAGTCCCTCCACGCTCTTATGGCCTTGGACATACACCCCAAGGACAACAACCTAAATATGTTGGTACTTCCTCCATGCATCCCAAGTCCACCTCCTTTCATCATAAAGCCTATCATATCCCTAAAACATATGTTGACATTCCACCACCATCATCCTACAAATGTCAAAAGCATGTGACCATACACCTTCCACCATCAAATCTGCCACCACTACTTCCAAATCCTAATTTCCATCCCTCCACTTTACCACTATTACTCCCAACACCTAATATCCCTACCATTCAATCCTTTTATCCATTTATCCATAAATACCCTAACATTCCTAATCATGACCACAAATGCACACATTGTATAAACATAAAGCTTCCACTCATTCCACCAAACCCAAGGGATTCCAAAATAAAAATTTGGATGCCTCTACACATAAAGTCAAAAATTATAATGGTCCTAATGCATTAGCATACAATTGCAAAATATCAAAGCCAAGTACATCTAAAAATTTATATAAGCCCATACCTCCAAAAGTAAAGGCCAAAACTAAAATGGTTTGGGTACCTAAGCAAAAAGAAAGCAAGTCAAATGAGGCATCTACATCACAAAAATCCCAACCATCCACTTCCATCCCACATTCTCATTCCATTCAAAAATCTAAAATTCCTAAAACCCACAAGCAAAATAAAAATCATAAAAATACTAAGTCTATGTGGGTACCTAAAACATTTCATCCACCACCTCCTAAGAAAACATATCCATTGCTTCTTACACCTCATCCACATCAAAAGCTTCAACGTTTATCACAGTGTATGCAACCATCAGTCATGGTTCCCTTCCATTTCACAACAATTCCACATACCTCCATCTCCCCACCCTTCACTCATTATCCTACATATCTCCCCCATCATCTTCCTATGGTCCATGCTTTTGGCTAAACCTCCCCATTCATCTTTTCCATAAGTCCCATATAATACCTATCATCTTCCCTACCTAATCAATATCATAATCCATTATTGTCCTCCATCATCCACATCATAATCCATCATCTACCTATTCCATCTCCCTTTCATGTCATCCCTTACCAACATATATGAGCATAATGACATTTGACATGGTCCATGCAATGACACCCATCTCTAGTGGGACTACCACCTTTCACGGAACTAGACACTTGAGTCCCTCCTATCCATATTCCCCTTCTCCTATCCAAAAAGACCAAAAAAAAAAAAGAAGAAGAAAAAAAGTAAAGAGAAATCCCTTCGTCCAACGGTGAAAACATGGCAAACAGGCACCCTAGATAAGTACCATGATGAAAACCTAGCAAATAGGTGTCATGTGTAGATTGATCTTCTATGCCACTTACACTTGGGGGCACAATGTCTTATCTATCCAACCTATCATTTTCATATCATATCATTTCCATCCTACCTACCATCTTTAGTCATCATACATACCTATCATATTGAATCCATTCATCCACCCTTCTCCTTTTGATCTTGATGAAGACATAGGGGAAAAATGTTGAAACATATTTTTTGGGTATCTCTTGGCATACCTCATCCTTCCAAACAAGCCTATCATTATCCTATTGTCATAAGTTTTGTCATGAACAATCCTAAGTATTGTACCTAGAATGGGGCATGTTATTCCTATGTCACATAGTCTTTGAAAATCACATCCTTGCTCTCTTATGATGCATACATCAATTCCACTCACTATGACTTATCCTATCCTTTCCATCCATCTATCATGAGCCTTTTATCCCTTATCCCATCACCCACCCTTTCATCCATCAATCCCATCACCCTTGCACCTAGACTTGGTTTTCCCCTTGTCATTGGTATCTAGCACAAAGGCTACTCAAATTTTCATCCTTTGACACGTCTAAAACATTTCAAAAAGTCCAAAAAAATCAAAATATCCCAAAAAATACAAAACAAAAAAAGGAAAAAGATCCTCAAAAAAGACAAAAAAATCAAATAGCCAACAAAAATCCAAGAAATAAAATCAATCCATCTAATTACTTCTTCCAATTTCATCTACTCAATCCCTCACCTCATTCCAATCAAATCACTTCAACCTAAATCATTCCAATCACCTCAATTCTTCCATTCGCTTCATCACATCCTATCATCTAATCAATCATCATATCATTACAAACTGTTTCTTCATATCATCTTCAATCAATCCAACCAATAATCCAAATGCAATTCAATCCTTAATCCATACCAATCAAGTCAATCAATCTTGTCAAATTATCCAATCACATCCTTTGGTCTTGATCCTAATCTTGTTGTAAACCAAATCAACCAATCAATTAATCAATTATCATCATCCTTGTGTTGTTGTAGGGACATGTCACTCCCCACAATGACAACACTATCATCATCATCAATCAATCGATCAATGAACAGTTTACAACTTGATAGGGGCAATTCCTTGTTTGTTTTTGTATCATTTGTGCATGCTTGCTTGCTTGCTTGTGTGTGTTATCATTTTATCTTACATTTGTATCAAATCCATCATTCCAGCTAATATTCATATCTTGTGTATGTTGGAGTAGTTTTTTGCACTATCCTTTGCATCTAAGGTCACATCATACCTTTTGTGCATTAGGACTTTAATGCTCTAAATCTACTTCCTCATACGTCTAGACAAGGTTGTATTATGATGGGGCACAAGACACATCGTCACCTTGGTCCTTGTATCTTGGTGCATAATGTCTAGTGCTATATCAAACATCATGGTTGCTCACTTTCATTGTAGCATAACATATCATTCATCTCCTTCATCCACTTTCTATCTTGCATCATTCATCTTGTCTATCCTTATCATTTTATTTCGAGAGCCTACCCGTGTTTGTTCAACCCGCCTATCCTCTCGAGGGGGCATCATCATTTCATCATCATCCTATCTTTATATCATTATCCATTTTCCTCTATCCATACCTTAACTTCTTTGAAATGATGTTACTCGACACAAATCTCATCATCTCGAACATCATCTCAAAGAGGGGCAAAATGTAGACATCAAAAAATTGTCCTCTTACAACACCTGTCCGGACATTACATCATTTAGGCATCTTGTAGCATGCTCTGCCCTAGGTACCCATGTCATCATCTATTTAATTAAATAAATTTTATTTATTTAATTAAATTCATATTCATAATTCATCAATTCCTCTAATGTTAATTAAATATTTTATATTATTTAATTAATTAAATCATTTCCATCCATTCCTCTAATGTTAATTAAATAATTTATATTATTTAATTAATTAAATCATTTCCATCCATTCCTCTAATGTTAATTAAATAATTTATATTATTTAATTAATTAAATCATTTATATTATTTAATTAATTAAATCATTTCCATCCATTCCTCTAATTTTAATTAAATAATTTATATTATTTAATTAATTAAATCATTTCTATTAATACTTCTAATGTTAATTAAATAATTTATATTATTTAATTAATGAAATCATAAATTCAACGTTAATTAAATAAATTCAAATTTTATTTAATTAATAAAATCCTAAAAAGATCTCGCTTTCTTTCCAAAACTGAACTCATGTGCATCTAATTAATTTATTTAATTAGATAATTAATCAATTATCCTTCTCATCATTTTCAGGATTTATTTCCTTTAAAAGAGAATCAAAATCTTTCTATCTTTTTGAAATCTTATCTCATCTCATCATATTTCCTCTTTTGTCAAAAATCAAATCCTTATCAAATCTTATCTCTGTCCACATCAAAAATCTATAAATCAAACCTTTCACAAGCCATTTGGATCGGATCTTCTTCAAACATCCCCATTCTGCCAAAATCATTACTCCATCTTTCATCTATTTATATCATTCTCCATTTGTCATCATATCAAGTTGTTACGCTCCAATAGTGAGCAATCAACATTCATCCTCTATTGTCAACCCTTTGAAATCTTGCATCCTTGTGCAAGTGGAGAAGAGCAATGGAGATAATTCGAGTTGGCACAGAGATCGGTTTGCATTTGTGCTTCGTGTTGTGATTTCCTTGTTATTTCGTACTCTATTGTGCTTGATAGGAATTAGTTAATTTACTGTTTCAACATTAAATCTGATTAATTTTTCCCTATCTATAGTAACTATAGGAAATAAAATACAATATGATCATACATTTAGAATCTATATGGTGACTTTGAAAATGCACTGTAACCATGTCAACACATGCTAGGGATACATCTATATACCTAGAATAGAAATAATAGAAACATATATGTATTGAATATAAGATGTACAATGTAATATAATATATTTGGATTCATTCTAACAATGCCAAAAATTTCATGAGTCCACACCTTCTTACTTATTTGGCCTTATTTTTGTTAATGTTTGCATAACTATTTCTCTTCATCAAAATCATATATGTGTTTGAAGTTGAAAAGGTCTTGAAAGTTCTAACTGTTAACATTTGTTTTATGCTCAAAGTTCTAAGGATTGTGCCTATGTCAAATTTTCTCTTCTTGGTATTCCTTTCCTCCTAGATCCACCTTTTCCTTTTTCCCTATTGGATTATTAGACTTTCCAACTAGGCATACCTTTCATCCATTCCCTACCTTTTCTCCCATTTCTTATCAAGATTTTTGAATGTCATCCTTCCCTTCGTCTTTTTTATTAACCTCTACTTCCCCTTGAATTTTTTATTGTTTCTCAATTTTCCTTACCAACATGATTTCCCTCTAAATTTTGACTCCTTGATTCTTATCTTAAGTTACCTTTTAGAGTTAGAGATTCAACTATCCCTTACTTGAGGTACCCTTTCTTGGTATCCTTGAACCACCTTCCTAGATAGTTTTCACTATGAGTCTCATTAGGATAATTTGTTTGGACATCTCAATATTTTCATTCTTTAATGGATGAATTATGTATTTACCCCAGTTGTTGATTCCCCAACTATTTCCTTTATAATCCTCTTGGAGCTAGTGATGCGGGGATTCTTATTTGCCTAATATTGGTATGAACCAAAGTTTACACTTAATCCATGATTCCTTAACAATGGTGTTGGCTATGAGGTACCCCTAATCGTTAACCCCTAAAACTCTAAAATTCTCACCTTTGCTCTTTTCATCCCTACCCACCTCCATACCTAACTAAGAGCACCCTTAATGACTAGACTTGATGCCACAACTACTCTAAAGGTGTTTTCTCTTTGAATAATAGTTTATCTTAGGGATGTATATTTAGACAAATTTCTAATATTGGAGGATAAGAACACCATGTCACATTAAAGTGATGGTTGTATTTCTAATGTAAATGATTTTTTATGTGACCTCTAGGCTACCATTTTAGAATTTTTTTATTACAAGCAAGAATAATGTGACTGTTTCTCAAAAAGAGATTTAAAATGAAAATGGGTCATTTAAAATTGACCTAATGTGTCATCCATTAAAAAAAAAGGACATGTCTTAAATATACATATTAATGCATGAAATTTGATCTTTTTAATGCTTAATTAATATAGTTTTTTTTTCTTCCTATGGTGATCATTTAATTTTGGGTTTAGATATTTTGTTTAAGATAACTGGGAGTTAGAAATTTGTTATCTAATTATTGAAAATTTATTCACATAAGGGATTTTTTAGGGAAAAATAAAAGAAAGTTGTTTCACGGGAAAAAATTGGGATGTGTGTGGAAAATTGGTGAGGAAATTGTGGATCTCTCTGAGGAAATTGTTTAGAATTATTTTGCTGTGAAATTTTTGGCTGTGTTTTTGGTTGTCTTCTGGAAGGAGGCAATTGCATTGAAGAAAGCTTTGGCTACATTGGGAATTGAAATTACAGAGAAGCTCGGCAACATTTTCTTGAGGCAACATTCTTCTGTAACAGGTTCTTTATTATTTTTGTTAAATTTAAAATTGAAAAGTTATTTTATTACTATAATGCAAATTAGAAATGTTTTAGAAAATAATTTTTCAATATTGTAGGAGTTCTTGTTTCTTTCTTTTAAAAGATTGCCGTAAAAATGAAACCTCTGTAGAAAAATAATTAAAATCCCCTGTGTAATTTGTTTATTTGAAATAGATTTTTACAGAAGAAAAATATAGTGAAATTATTAAACCTCTGTTGGATTTAAATCAAAACTTAGAAACCTCTTCCTGTAGAAAATGGTAAATTACCGTGAAGATTTAGATTCTTGTAGGGAATGATTTTAAACAATAGAAAATACAAATAAAAGTATTTGAAGAATTAGAAAACCTCTATAGGATTGAAAATGAAAATCTTCTGATAAATTTGGGAAAACCAAAATAATTGAAAACCTCTAGTAATTTGAAAATCAAAACAGTAGAGAGAGTGTGTTACTAAATTAATCATAATCCAAAATTTACGAATTGGGTAGGGCTGCATTTTTTATATTTTTTAGACGACTTGATTGTTCACCTTCAGTAAAAATTTCAGACAAACCCAGATCCAAAAACAAAAGTCAAATTTTATATTTTTTAGATGACTTGATTGTTCACCTTCAGTAAAAATTTCAGAGAAACCCAGATCCGAAAACAAAAGTTATTAAAATCGCAACATACGGGATTTATGATTAGGGTTGTCTGAAAATTGTTAATTTATATTTATTTATTTGTTTAAAAATATATATTAGAAATATTGCATATAATTTTAGAGTATTTAAATATAAATATATTTAAATATATTTTTAAATAGGTGCATGCACATGCACAATTTGATATTTTAAAATAAATGTTGGAAAATAATAATCAGATTATGTAATTAGAATATATATATATTTATTTAAAAAAAATATTATATCATTAATTAATGCATACAATGCACAAGTAGGTGTTTTATAATAAGATGATTTTATTGGAAGGATTAAGATTTTTATTTATATTTTTTTGTAAAATTTGAGTTAACAATTAGTTTTAATTTCCTTATGATTTGTAAACAGAAGTATTTATATATTGATAAAAGCATGTAAATGCATGAGTTAATAAAATCTTAAAATAAAAAGACTTAGGAGTGAAAGTTGATTTGTATTTAAATAGATATTGATTCAATTTAGATTTAGGAAATCCGAATATTAGATTATTTAAGTGCCTGAATTATTTTAAGTTGTATTATTTTCTATTCACATTTGCAGGCAATTTGAATTGAATATTATGAGTATTGTCAAACTCGAAGTTAAGCAGTCGGTTTAATTCATTGTGGATTTATTGGATTTAAGAAATCCTAATGGTCATTTATTTAATTACTTGAGTGGCTTCTTATTGTTGTGTATTCTTCTATAATTGTGTATTGGGCATTGAAGATATTTGTTGTCGAGAAAATTATAAGTCTTCCAGAGATTGTAAAATTGTGAGAGGGTTATTGTATCTTTTGTTCGCCCTTTTTGAAATTTTCCTTGGGTAGTGCATGTTTTTCTGGGTTTCGGTATTTGACATCCGTAAGGATGTGTGAATTAGTTTGAACACCCGATTACTATGAACGGGTTGTGTGATTTGATTTGAGCACCCGGTTACTACGAACGGAATGTGTTGTTCTTTGCAAAATAGTTGATATTTGTTATCGTATTTTGTGCACTGTCTACCCTTAGGTTGTGGAATATGTTATTGTGTTGTCGATAGGGGAGTGGCTTTCAACGAGGGCCGGGACACAAAGGGGTCCCAAGATAACTCGTGTGAAAGTTAGTTTAATCAGTGAAAATTAAATAACCTTTATTAGGGATGGAGTAGCTTAATATTTAATCAGATAATTTAGCCTCGCTCATTGGCTCAAGGGCTAGTATGAGACTTGAGATGAGTTAGAAAGGCCTGGAATGGCAAGATCATTATCTTGTCTTCTCGAAAGATAATTGATTCCGCACTGGTGTGCATGTGGGGCCGAAATCGTGAGAGGTTACCAGGATAACCCTAGAGGGGGGTCGGGACCTAGGAAGATTTACTTTGGATAACCAATGCAACCTTTGTGATGACACTCCTCCTATGACAACAGTCGATTTGTATTGTACAGTGGATGTATTTGATACAATGGTTCTGGAAGCAATGTAACCTTATGTTTTGTGTTTCCTAGTACAATGTTATTTTGTATTTACTAGTACAGTGTGGTCTTGTATATTACTTGTGTCTAGAGGTAATAGGTTTGTCTTGGTTACCTATTACTATCTCTTAGCACGGGAGCTAGGCCTACGGGTACCAGATGGTTGGGTGGCGTGCATCTTACACTGTTGAGTTTCTCTTCCTGTTCGTGATGGCGGGATCTTCTTGTTCGAGGAGCTCATGTGGTTCTCTGGAGTTGTTTTTCTCCTTCTTCATTGTAACTGTGGATCTATGTGTATAATTGTAATACCTCATTTGTATCGAGGTGAACCTTTGTGATGTAATTGTAATAGTATTTATGATCTATTCATTATTAGATTTAATGGTGTTGTATATGTGGAAATATGTTTAATACATTTTTATGTGTTAAATTTATCTTAAAATGGTTTAATGCTTTGTTGTAAGTTGTATCTTAAGTTTAATATTCATATGCTATGGTTGATTAAATTTTATAAGTAATGGTGTTCACATGTAGACGCGTTGCATAGCCTAGAGGATGTATGTGGCTAGAGTAGGTTACTTTACTCATCTTGTTTTAACTTTAAAAAAAATTAGTTGTACTTCCGCAGTATTGTATCGTCCTCTAGGTTGCGGGACAGGGTTTTACAAATTGTTTCATAGTGCTATTGAAGACTGAGTCACACCATCTTTGATCCAAAACAAATAAACAGACCTCACGAAAAGAAGAAAGCGATGACACAATACAAATATTTTGCATTGTTAGAATAAATGAATAAAAGATATGGCTTGTTTTGAGGTGACATGACCAAAGTCTCAAGTGCTTCTGCAGCACTTGCTATGACATGAGAAACATGTTGCTATAGACTATGTTTGTGGAAGCCAAGTGTATATAAGGATTTGTGTACACATGTATCTATGTAACAAGAAGTATATGGTGTTAAAATAAAAAGCACAAAACCCATGCTGGTTATCCTCCCTACCACTTTGGCATCATTGATCCTCATGGACTCTAGCCAAACCCTCAAGCAAGAAAAGTAGGAAACAACCACGATAAATTTCATGGAGTTCCATCATTCATCACACAATAACAAAGTTGGGGAAAATTTGGTGTTTTCATATTTGATCTATCATATTGCAGTGTTTTCTCTGTTGTGGTAACTTTGTAAAAAATAGGTATCATGATTTTCAAATGCATTTTCATGGTTTAGCCTAGTTCCTGCAAATAGAAGACATGGGTATGTTAGTGGATAGGCAAGAAAAATCAAAAAGGAAGCGTAAAAAGTGAGTAAGTATATGGGTAAAATCAATATAGAGAATCTAAAATTGAAAATAATCAGTAATATTTACAATTGCTTCACTGAATCTATATATTGATAATGGAAAAGTTTTGTACTTACATTGATGGTGTTTAATAAGCATGAGCAACATTGGATTGAGTTGTTGGAGCATTAAAGAATTTGAAATAGACAATTTACAATACACTAATTTTTTTGGATGTCTATTGTATGTGTACAACATTATAAAGGAAATAATATAGATCTACAATAGAAGAGGTTAGCATTATCTAATGTAAATAGAAAGAGAAAATGGAACATTTTGAATACATGGTGGAATATATAGTAGAGTGTATAATAACTAAAAAGGTGTATCTAACTTCACAAACATATTTATCAGTATAGATTTTCTTTTGCAAGTGCTTATATTTGCATTGCTTGGCTAAGATGTGTATGTAGAAATGTGATTGTGAAGCATGGTGACATTTAACAGCCAATAACCAGAAAGGAAAAAAATGTATCCATGCATGAAATGAATACCAGGCCAACCATGACATTGCAAATGGTTTAGTTAAATGGAGAAACATCCACCATTGTCATGTGCTTATAGGGATAAATAATGTGATGCAAACAAGAAATTATTTATCCTCTCACAAGCACATGGAAACGGTGTGTGGTTGTCCTCTAGAATCACATAAACCACAATCCACAATGGTTGTGAAAGGGTGAATCTTAAATGGAATTTTTTTTGTGGGAAGACAATCATACATTTGACTTTGAAAAAGATAGTCTACTCTACCCATTGCATTTTTGCATGTGTGTACAATTATCTTTTCAGCTTATTGAAATGACTATTTACATACAGTTGTTTATGAAGATGGGGATTTTTCGTAAAGTTATAACAACATTTATATTATGCAATTCTAAATGCATTTATATAAAAAATACAATTGCAATCCAAGGAAGCATATAGTAAAAATGGTCATCGAATTGACAAGCCAACTATTAAATAGTCTGGAAACTATTACATAATCAACAGTTTGCTTTGCGGAACTGGGAAAAAGAATACAATTCAAAATTCAAGCTACATTATTTGGCACTAAATATTATAGGCAAAATAGACAAATTGTGAAAGAACTATTAGAAAAATACTTAAGAATCACAGGTGAATGCCAACTGTTACATAGATTTCTTGTGTTGTATCAACATGTTTCATGATATTCTCTTTTTCTCATCTATTTGAAGGTGTATGTAACAAGTTGTTCATTGTCATAGTTTACGTCTTGTATTGTCCATATCTTCACCTAGGAAATTTGTGTCGGGTTTTTTTTTGCTAGCCCAACCATGAATAGGATTTGTTGGCGTCGAAAGCTCTAGTAATCGTTGACGAGTGGTAGAGAGTTTCCTATGGTTGTCTATGACGATGTGGGTTTTGCTAATTACGTGGGCTAGCAGTGGTGGAGCCGGCTACATTGAGACGTGGAAGCAGAATGGTAAGTGATTGCTCACGTGAGAGTTAATACATCCTAGCATTATTGTAGGATGGCATAGGAGGAAGTAAATGTAATATTCAATGTTGTAGTGTGGGAAAGTATATTGTTTTTGGTTGAATTCTCAAATGAGCCACTGTGGTGTTGGTTTGATAGCAGAGTATTGGAAAAATCATCACTTGCATCTACATTTGATAGCAGGTTGGAGGGTTTTAACATTGATGTGCTCCAAAATGTGCAAGAAAATATATTGGTTATGTTGCATGTTGAAAGAGCCATTGTGGTCTTCGTTTCATAGCATACTATACTAAAAATCGTTGCCTTCAACTTGGTTCTCATTTTGTACATGACTACATTTTTCGCCTTTCTAGTTATTGGTTGTTATATGTGCCCATGTTTCGCAAACACATTTTTGCATAGACATCTTAGCCATGCAATGCAAATATAAGCACTTGCAAAAAAAATCTATACTAATATAAATATTTGTGAGGTTAGATGCACCTTTTTAGTTACTATAAAGTCTCCTATAGTGTGTGGAATCAAGCTTTGTGGATGGGTCTCCAGTTCAAATAGATGAGAAAAAAAGAATATCATGAAACATATTGATACAAGATTTGAGCTACGTTCTTTGGTAATAAATATTGAAGACAAGTAGAGAAATTATATGAGTTGTTAGAATGATTAATTTATTGTTCATGTCTTTTGTTCTCTGCTTATTATTCCTTGTTATATTTTTGTATCTTTGGAATTATACCCATTTTGGAGACTTCAAAGAGATTATGGCTCTATATGGATGGAGAAATTACAGTTAAATCTTCTTTCTTTCATCAAATAATATGGTCAAGGTTAGTAAAATTTTTGCACTTCGTTTATCGTTTGTAGTTATCTCTATTCATCTTTGGCATTATAGCCATTAACATAGGAGCAATTGCATATTAACAAAGGAGTAATTGCATATATATATGCATAGGGTTAGTATAAAAGCATAAACATTTTGGAGATAAAAATAGTTTAGTGGTTGTTAAGTGTTATTCTAATAGCTCTTTTATAATTTATCTATTTGTCTATAATATTTAATTGCAAGTAATGTAGCTCAAATTTTCAATTAAGTTTGTGGCGTTATACCCATTTTGCACAGGTTATTGCTACACATTGGCTTTACGAGTTCTATTTAATGTGGGTTTATTGCCAAAGAACATAGCTTGAATTTTCAATTGACAAGTCAACTATTACATAGACTACTTATCTTGTATTAATATGTTTAATGTGGATTTTTGATCATCTATCATTTACCTGTGATTCTTAAGTGTTTTTCTAGTAGTTCTTTTACAATTTCTCTATTTTGTCTATAATATTCAGTGCCAAATAATGTAGCTTGAATTTTGAATTGACAAGCCAACTGTTACATAGATTGCTTGTGTTGTATCAATATCCACTTCCCCATAACAAATTGTTCTTTATTGTAGTTCACCTCTTCTATTCTCCATGTTCTTAAGTTCTATTTAATGTGGGTTTCTGATCATCTTTCATTTTCCTGTGATTATTAAGTGTTTTTCTAATTGTATAAGAGGTATTAGAATGACACTTATTTTCCATTAAATATTATAGACAAAAAGCGCATTAAATAGAACTTTAAAATATGCAATATAGAAGAGGAAAACTACGACAATGAACAGGTTGTTATGGGGAACTGAAAAAAATAATACCATGAAGAACAGTTTGTTATCAAGAACTTCAAACATATGAGGGAAAATAAATATCGTGAAACATATTGATAGAAGACATATAACATGTTCCATCAAAACAAAATAACCACGACAATTAACAGTTTGTTATAAGGAGCTTCAAACAGATGGGAAAAAAAGTGTATCATGAAACATATTGGTACAAGACAAGCAGTATATGTAAGAGTTACAAGATGTATTAGAATAACACTTTAGAATCACACGTAAATGACAGATCAACGGAAACCTTTCACCTGCTTTAGATTTTTTTGGTCTATGTATGGTTTTCTACCTCTCTTAAAGTTCTATTTAATGTGGGTTTTCGATCATCTATCATTTACCTATGATTCTCAAGTGTTTTTGTAACAGTTGTTTTACAATTTCTCAAATGGAAAATGATCCAAAACACATTTTAAATGGAACTTTAACATATGGAGAATAGAAGGTGTAAACCACAGCTATGAATAGTTTCTTATACAGAGCTTTTTCTCTACAAAATGTGTATAGCACCAAAGATGAACAGAGATAACAAGGAACAATAACCAAAGGCCGCAAAACATACACGAGCCAAAAAAATAGAAACTAGTCGAAAGGTATAGGTCAATGTTATGTTTGATGAATAATACAAGAGCAAAAATATGACAATGAACAACTTGTTATAGGCAGCTTCAAAGAGATGAGAAAAAGAGAATATCATGAAACATATTAATACAAAACAAGCAATCTATGTAATAGTTGGTATTTACCTATCGGCTATTTGTTTGAAATTTCCATCGGGGTTTCCATCAGTGCAACTGCGAGTAGAATTTCTCGACGCCTCTAGATAATTTTTTTGATAAGCTGAAAAGGTAACTATAGAAACATGGACAAATGTAATGCATACAATAGACTATGTTTATTTTAGTTAAGTGCATGTAAGAATTCATGCATGCATGTATATATATATAGCAACAAATATATGGAGCCTATCTAGCCATGGAGGAAGAAAAGGGTTGAATGTATAACTCAGAAAAATATAAATATATAAAACAAACTTGTTTATGCTTACAGCTATGGTCATCTTTCAGGTACCAATTTTCCAACATATGGGCTGCATATCTCCTTGTGGCATCTATGCTTGCATTGAGCCCAACATGATATTACTACAAAGAAACATTTTATTTGAATATATCAAAATATGTGTCTCTACTTAGATGTGTATGGAATGGAAAAAAGGAATTGAAAAATAACTTACAACAACAATAGGAGCCCAAACATTGTAGATTGTAGAGCGCAATAGTTGTAAAACTCTTCAATCTAGTATCTAACGAAGGTGGATGGTAGGATTTTTCAATAGTCTGTTATCAAAGCAACACCATGGTGCCTCATTTCACAATGGAGGCAAAAAAATACATGTGCTCATACTACAACAGTGAATATTGCATTTACTCCCTTATGTGCCATCGTGCAACAATTTTAGGATGCATCAACCCTCATGCGAGCAAAAACTTACCATTTTTTTTCCATTGATCGAGGCAACCAACTCCCCCACCGCCAACCCACACGGTCAACAAACTCCACCATCGTTGTAAACAGGGCCAAGCAACCCATCGCAAATTGCATGGAGTTTTATCATATATTAGACAAAAAATGCAATGTAGACAAGACTATATATTTCTAAATGCAATATATAGGAAGAGTGAAATAGTGAAATGTTGAAAAGAGAATTTTGTAGATCAACATTTTCTAGCTATTTGAATCAAATAAAACTAATAGAAAAGCTAACAAGAACACATAAGAATATGTGGAAGCAAATTATGAAGGACAAATGACAAAACTTAGGGTATATAGGCACAAAAAATGGAAAACAAAACATGGTTGCAAAATTTTAAACTTATTAGTCAAATGGAACACAATTTTTTTGAAAATGTTTCTAGAGTATGTGCATATATAGTTTAATATATTGGAATTTTCAAAACATGTTACTGACTTATAGGAATTTGGGCCTCTAATTATTGTTGGTTGGTATCTCTATGCATCTTTGATACTTAATGTTGTTTGTATGTGCATATGTATCAATTTGTAATAGCTGCAATTATATGTTTAGAGTACTACATATTAAAAATGGTTGAAAGAGAATTGCATGTATCCTGGTAAAGAATAGACATCATGAAATTTAAAAAAACTTGGACAAACATGGATAGGTGGAATATACAAAAGAGTGTATTCTTCTGAATTCCATATACAAAAAGTATGAAATAGTGAAATGTTGAAACGAGAAGTGGCAAGATTAATATTTATGTGTGCATATATTTGCATAGTGAATTTAATAGAAATTGTATTGATGAAGGTATAGAAGATAGTAAATAGGAATAAAATTATCTTTAATGTGTAAGGCTGAAGAGGATGGAAAGCATTGAATAAATGGGGGAAATTTAATGTGGCAGTAAAACACAGAGTATATAGACACAGAAAATCTAAAACAGAGCATAGCTGCATAATTTAAAACTAATCAGTCAAAAACAACACAATATTCTTGAAAAAGTTTCTAAAATAGTTGAGTATATATTTTAATAGACTAGAATGATCAAAACATGGCACTAACTTGTACAATTTTTTCCCTCCGCTTATTGTTCCCTACTATCTATCTACATCTTTGGCATTATACCCATTTTGCACAGGTTATTACTTGGTATGTTTTTGTAAAATTTAACTTAAAATCCTTGAAAATAGGATGGTATACGATCTGGAGCTAATGTGAGAAAAAATATTTAAGAGCCTTTTTTATAACTCGGAGCACATAGTGGGGATGGAAGCATTTGGTAGGGGCTAGAGTTGTTCCAAACGTGCCTCTTCGCTACAACATCAAGCAGTGTATTTATTGTTGCTTAATCTAGAGTATCTCTCAAATGAGAATGTTGGAACAATGCAAAGTCTTTCAATTGATTTAACATGAGAGATAGTTGTAAAATTCAACCCTTTCCTTTCTTTGTTGCCTATGTTTATCGTTGCTTTGTCTAATGTTAAGCCTTGTGCTTTATTTATTGTGATTTCCCATGCCATGGTGAGTGGAATTTGTGTTTGACTACCTCATGTTATAGCTAGGATGGGGATGTCTCTTGGGTTTTGTGGTCCCATGGTGGTCCAATGTAATTTTGGAAGCAGACAACAACATAATCAGGTGGATCTAGTGGTTTGCAACGTGCATTGTACACAATAGTTGTAACAAGACCAAGGGATTCATCGACTAGGCCAGCTTGAATCCACAATTTTTTTGTTAGCATCACATATTCACCAACACAAAGCAGTAGTTCTAGGAGAATTTGGTCATCATCTCCATAATCATATGTTTGTTGCTATGCTACTTGAGCAGAATAGCTATTCATGGGTAGGTTTAACTGTTTGATCATTTTTTATTGTGGAATGTGACTAAGTCATTTGTGGAAAGCAAATGTGTTGCAACATCAAATTGTTCTCTTTTTGTGGCTGAGAGCATTTTATTTGTTTTTTTCATAAGCTCTTCCCAATCATCGTGGAGAGCCTCACCATTTCTTATATGGAGAAGGATTGCCCAAAAATTTTGTTGGGTAGGACTATCTCCTTGTTGGTGAAAAATAGTGTCCAATGTTACTGAGACTGTGAAAGTATTCCATAAGGCTACAGCTGATGAGCATGAAGCAAACTCAAATGCTTATCATTCATTTCCCATGGGCCTTGGGGATTTTTTTTTTGGAAAATAGGAGCTAGGTTTGGTTAAAGATCAGGAAGCCTAGACATCATCATCATATGGACCATCTTCTCTCATACTCTATTTATAAAATGGTTCATCATCGTCATAATCAAAGTATGCATGTCTCCTTCATGATTTCGTTGAAACTAGAGAATTTGTCTCGCCATCATCAGAGTCTTCTAGACCTATAGCTGCAAGAAGATCTTGGGAATTTTCTACTTCATCTTGTGCCTTATCACTCATATAATTTTATTCATCTTCCATGGCAACATCAAGTTCCTCCATATAATAATCATAAGCCTTGTGTTTCTTATCCTTCTTCTTTTTCTTCTTTTCCTTCTTTTGTGTCTTCTCAGACTGATCGGCCTCATCATCGTCATCATCCCTGTCCTTATGCTTACTCTTCCATAATTCCTTCACACGTTCAAATTTCTCCTCTTGTTGCATCACCCGCTAAATTTCTTCCTCTTTCTTTCTCCTTTCCATCTGAATCCTTCATTCTTCATCAGCTTTTTCTTTTGCTTCATTAGCCAAGACAAGTTGGCATGCTGCTTTAATTTTTTCTTTTTCTTTTAGCTAGTCATCTATTTGTAGTTCCATGTTGCCAAGCTTACATAAAGCATTTGATGAGTTTTTATCCACCTTAAGTGCATCCCCAATCAATTCTAGGCTTGGTGCATTGTAGAAATAGATTCCAAGAGAAGATGATGCATACAATGACAATGGATAAGCTACCTCAATATTTTAGTCAATAAAATATGCTTTGTCCCTCTCAAATCCATTTGACATAGTTAAATGAGATCTTATCCAAAACCTCAAATGAATCATTTGTATGTTATCTTTTCATTTTTCCTCTTTCTTGTTTTTTACGGGCAACCTATTTTAGTCTTTATTTTAGATAATTTTATGTGTCCTTTGAAATGTATTATGCTTTATCTTTCTATCAGATTCTAGATTAAAAGAACCTATAATTGAAAATATATTAATTCATCTATTTTTATTTTACATTCCCAAATAGGTGGATTAAATTATTCTATTGTTAAACAAATCTTGTACAATGTAATGTCCCCTTTACAAAAGGAAACCAAGTTGAAACTCAAATGCTCATCATTCATTTCCCATGGGCCTTGGGGATTTTTGTTTTGGAAAATAGGAGCTAGGTTTGGTTAAAGCTCAGGAAGCCTAGACAGCATCATCATATGGATCATCTTCTCTTGGACTCTATTTTTGCAATGGTTCATCATCTTCAAAATCAGAGTATGCATGTCTCCTTCGTGATTTTGTTGAAATTGGAGAATTTGTCTCACCATCATCAGAGTCTTATATACCTACAGCTGCAAGAAGATCTTGGGAATTTTTTGCACCATCTTGTGCCTTATCGTTCATATAATTTGCCTCATCTTCCATGGAAACATCAAGTTTCTCCATATAAGAATCATAAGCCTTGTGGTCCTTATCCTTCTTTTTCTTCTTTTGTTTCTTCTCAAACTGACCAACCTCATCATTGTCATCATCCTTGTCCTTACACTTACTCTTCCATAATTCCTTCACACGTTCAAATTTCTCCTCTTGTTGCATCACCCATTGAATTTCTTCCTCTTGCTTTCTCCTTTCCATTTGAATCCTTCATTCTTCATTAGCTTTTTGTTTTGCTTCATTAGCCAAGAGAAGTTGGTGTGCTACTTTAATTGTTTCTTTTGCTTTAAGCTAGTCATCTATTTTCAATTCCATGTTTCCAAGCATACATAAAGAATTTGATGAGTTTTTATCCACCTTAAGTGCATCCCCAATCAATTTTGGGCTTAGTTGGATCTCATCTCGAGCCTAAGCCATGGTTGCAAAACGTAGATATGTGTTCATATAATCATGAAACTTGAAGAATTTTGTCCTATATAAAAGATTTTCTTTTTCAATATCATGTAGTTGTTCAAACAACTTAGCAAGATTATATAGTGTTGTGACTTTATCCCATGGTAACGGGTGATCCCTTAATACTGGTTTACAATTTCTAGGAGATCCTGATTTTTGCTTAAATGACATATTTTAAAAAAATATAATGATTTAAGCCTTGAAAAGTTCCATTTAAAGGATTCCAATTGAAGAGGGTTTGATCGAACCACCTTAGATCAAACCCCCTTGGATAGAACCCCGCTAGTTTTAAACCATACCTATAACGGAGTCTCCTTTACACCTATCAAAATCATGTTGATAAAAGACCACTTTTGATTTACCTTTTGGGGGATCAAATGAATTCATTTAAAATTTATTTATTTTAAGTATGTATTCCTTATTATAAGCTTCCCAAAAAGTATAATTATATTTATTTTTTATTTCTTGTGAATGTAGGTTTTTCACCAAAAATCAAGCTCTCTGTTTTGCACATGTGGAAAAATAGAAAATTATCAAAAAAACAAAGAAAAATATCAGTGTACTAGATATTGAAGTCCTTGATCCAACAAAAGAAAATTAAATTTTGATACATACAAAAAAAATTATTTTGTATACAGTCTGCCTATGTCTAAATTGTAATTGGTTTGACTTCGAAACTTGATTAAGGAAAAAATATTCAATAAAAAACTATGAAACCAAATGGAAGCGCTAGATATTGTAGTTAAAAATCTAAATTCGAAAAAATTAGAATTTCATCCTTGATGGAAAAAAATTTGTGTTGTATACGGTGAGCATCACTCCTTAAAAATGGTGTTTACTGAAAAAAAAAACTAGTTTTCGAAGGAGATGGAAAAAGAAGTGCAATATGATTCCCAAAATTTTGAAAAAATATATTTAGAATCTATAGAAAAAATGTCACAAATCACTAGTTTGCATCATCTTCAAATTCCTCATGGTTTGGCCACTATAGGTGCCCGAAAGTGAAGATATAGTTAGAAAAAATCAGTTCAGTGTCCAGTTTGGCAAAAAATTGTAAACCAGTATTGTGGGATCACCCTAACTCAATTGAAACGCCACCTTCTTCTAGTAGATGGAAGAATTCCATATCCTTAAAGCGCACAAAAAAAAATTGCATAATTGGCACTGGGGATTTTATTTATGAATTCAACCCAAATGCCATTTTCTAATGCCTCCATAAAAGTTTTTTGAGTCAAGTCTAGTTCATCACACTCAAAATGAAGAACCGCAATGTTGCTTAATAATTAATGGGTACTTCTTCTCTGCTCTTCTTTAGAAGAGACTTTGTTGTCTTAAGAGAATCTAAGGTTGCACTAGGGTTTGTCGATATTAATAACTCACCCATCTTGATAAAGGCATGGGCATCACGTGGATCTATGTGAGTTGCCTTTCTTAAATTTCCAAAGCCTTCTCTGCCTGCCCTTGCTAAGCATATATATGGCATACAGATTTTAAGCTCTCACACTTCTCAGGGTGGACCTCCAAAACCTTTTCAAAGTTTGAGAGAGAACTCTTAAGATCTCCTAGCCTCAATTGAACCTATCCACAAAATCCTATGGCCTCTACCTTTCCTTGACTGATGCCATGTAGTAGCAGCCAGTGGCGTCATAATTACCTTTCCTATGATAAGATCGTGCAAGATTATAATATGAATGATATTTCATGAGCGGGTGGTCAGTTGAAACAAGAGCTATCTCAGTCAACCGTTCCACAAGAAAATGTTGCCCTGTGAAGAAAAAATGGTTTGCTAAATGATTCAATGCCATTGCACAATACGAGTATAATTCAAAGGCTCTATTCATCTTTTCCGTTCCTTCATGAACACTACCTTTTTCACTAACTGTGAGAATCCTACAATTAAAAAATGCACAAAACTGACCATATAGATTTTTCCCCATTTCAAATAGTAAAATCACCAAAAAAATGCGTTTGAAACCTACAAAAAAATGCAAATAAAATCATGTTGATTTTTGTGCCAAAAAAAACCATGATACCATAGCTTGTTGCTTACTATTATGCTTTTATAGATTTTTTCCAAGCATCCATATCTTTTTTGAAATCACTTGTTTTAGGCTTTTATCCATAGTAGCAAGGTAGAGATATGTTTGATAAAATGCTTTGGTAGACATGTATGAAAAATGTAGTAGCATAGACAAGGCAATGAACTTTGGAAAAAATGCCTCTGAGAAATGTGGTTTCATGGTGATGGAATGCCATGACAAATACCATGACAAGTGAATTGTTATGGATTGTCATGGCATTCCATCACCATGAGACCACATTTCTTTGAGGAATTTTTTCAACCAGTTCACTACCTTGTCTATACTATTGCTTACTATTATGCTTTGATAGATTTTTTCCAAGCATCCATAGCTTGTTTGAAAGCACTTGTTTTAGGCTTTTAGCCATAGCAACAAGGTAGTGAACTATTTGATAAAATGCTTTGGTAGACAATATGTATGAAAAATGTGGTAGCATAGACAAGGAAGTGAACTATTTGAAAAAATTCCTCAAGGAAATGTGGTCTCATGGAATGCCATGACAAGCAAATGCAATTGGAAGCTGCTCCTAGTTAGTAGTTATGCAATGTGAAGTAATTGCATAACTTCTTAGGTTCACTTTGTAAAAACTATATTGTAATTGAAATTTTGTCATCTATCAGCATCTAGTTATTAGTTATGCAATGTGAAGTAATGCTTTAAGTTTGAAAGATGTGAAATTCAATGTAATTAGCAATGCGGATGATTGTGAACAAATAATTGATACCAATTCATAATATACCCCTATATTTCAACCTAAAATAAATAAAAAGTCCAATCATACATAGTATTATCAACAAATAATTGAGACCAGAATTCGAGCACCAGATTAAATCTTGTTGTCCATTGATTGCTTCAAATAGATATTACAATATAACATAAGTCTCCTCATATATGTTTCTATAAATTCCTATGATGATGATATCAAAATTTGGTCTTGGTTTCTTTTTATAAGAGAAGCAACAAGCTTCAAACCGTTACAAAATATGACATCTTTTCAAAATTCATGCCTCTTCGTATAAACTAGACTAAACATTAGTTTTTCTTAAAACATAAAATAGAGAAAGTAGATAACTAATGAAGTTCGTAGCACTCATGACACCATAGTCCATTAATCTTTGTAAGGCACTCGTGATCATTGAAGATCTGTTCAAGGTCCTTTCTCCATATTAGTGTATCTGAATGTGCGGTTCTTCCACTGTGACAACCCCAAGGAATATTGTTCGGGGGAGGACTCATATACCTCTGCTCCCACTCGTACATTGCATAATCATGTGGCCATTTGTATTCTTGAATTTTTAATATATTTTCAAGGTGAATCTTCTATCGGTTATCTAGTAACACCTTGCCATCCATGATAAACTTAGAATATCTAGCATCCAACGCTATTACTCCATCCATGATTAAGTCGAACCTATCAAGACTCAACTCACCATCCTTTTGTATGTGAGTGATGCATTGTGAAACAATTTGGCCAAATTCACTCTTCCATTCATTGAGTTCCTTCAAGTGGTCATCATCTTTTAATAGTATTGGTACAAACCACTAATTCAGAGTATGAAATGAATCTATTCTTGTTCTAATCTTTTGGTCCTCTCCTTGCATATATTGAAATTCATCTATAACTATTTTGGCCATCTACTCTGTAGGTTTTAATGTTGTAGGAGCCTTAGTACTCCTTTATAATATTTTGCACAAGGTTACCAATGTGTGGTGTATGGGCTGCCAATTCTTAAAAAGGGGATCCAATATGGGTAGATGTGTTTTCATCTGATCAATTTCCTGAGTCAGTGAGTTGTAGCAATTATACACACTTTCCAACTCATCCACAATTAGCTTTATCCTAGATGCTCAAGGACCTTCTCTAAAACACTGCAAATTTGCTTATTCACTCCTTCCTTACCCTCGTTGTTGTCTTTCTTTAAATCTTCAATCTCTTGTCTAAGAATACTCACTTGTTCAGTAGAAGCACTTTCTATATCTACTAGTGGAGTAGGAGGATGTTGGTATAACATTATTTCCTTGTTCTGTGAAGGGCCTACTCCTTTCAATTGTTCCTTCAACTTCACATTTTCCATGAAAAATTTATTGACTTCATCATTTAAAAACTTTTGTTCCTTTTCATACTCTCCCAATCTAGCTTTCATCTCCTTAACTGCAGCTCAGGTGAACATAGTTGAATGCATTGTCATGGTTGCAGCTTGTAGATGAGATGCATCCTTTAATGTTTTCACTATAGTTGTCCCTTTCATTTCTTGCACTACATCTAGTAACCTTGGTTTGTGTGTACTCTTTTGTTTGGCCCAAAATGCCAAGGTTTCAATCTTAGGGTTATACCGGGTTGTGCCACTTACCCCTTCATCTAATTCAAACTCAACAATCAGCATTAGGTCCTCCCATGTTCTCACTTGATCAAGTAAAACCACTTTCTTTAATTCCATACCAGGGACACTAAGTATACTACTTTTCAAAATCATATCTCTAGCCTCTTGTGGGTTGACGTCAATATTATCAATCCTTAATTCATTAAAATTTTGTGCTACTATCTGGTCATGTTGGGATTCCTCATCTCCCATCTTATTTATTTCAACCCTCACTTCAAACTCTCTAATTTTCATCTTAATCCAAAAGTCTTTAAATTCAGGGGTTTTGATAAATTCATCATCTTCCAAGAACTTGCAAGCTGCAACTACCATGTCATCCTCATGCATTTCTCTTTCTCCTTGTACCTCAATATCAGCTCTAGCTTCAGACCTATGGGCTTCAGTTTCAAGCATAGGTTGGTCCACTTCAACATCATCCTTGAAATTTCTTAACACATTAACTACATCTTCTGTATCTCCAACCTCCTCACTTATTTCATAGGAAACAAGTGGCTCTATCTCTCGTATATTTTGTTTTTTAGAAGTTGGTTGTTCAAGAGGTGATCCTGGAGAAGCATGACATACTAAAATAGTATCTGAAGTTGGTTCTATAATTACAATACCACTCAACCTTTTGGGACACAATTTAGCAAGTCTCCTTGTATCTATTGCATTCTTATATAATTCATGAAACTTATCAATTAGCATATCAATCCTCTTGACGGGATTTGCTTCCTCTACGAAATAACCCAAGAAATCACTGTGCTTCATCTTTTTTTCTTCCTCAAGCCTTTTCATAAGTTCCCACTTTCTCCTCCTATCAGATACCTGTTAAGGAGTGAAACAATTTCTGATTACATCTTCTTCATATTCAATCTAGTGAGTAACCATAGCCTTGGTAAGGATGGTGTGTCTTACAAAATTCATGTGACCCTCAAGGTCAAAAGCTCTTTCCTTTCTAGACTATAAAGAGTACAATATTTTAGATAATTCTGCAACTCTTCAAGTGTATCAAATCCCACTGATAGTTCCCAACATGTTGCAAAATTGGGTAAAAATGTACCATTCCTTTGTTTACTCATGACATCCTTTCCATCCATAGAATCCGCCACATGAACTCTAAAAAGGCTAATCAAAGGAGAACAAAATTTTGCAATATATGTGGGGTCTGTGGGATCCATAAATCCTAATTATTGTGATATGTGGTAGAAAAAACCAATCACCAAAGTTATGAGTATGGCCTTGCTTAGGTTTCAAAGCCAAAGGTCTTAACAATTGTAGCACAAGTGTGTGTAGTCTTGGTGGTTGGTGGCCAAGAACTCTCATAATTTTGTACACAAACTCATCATAGAATATCACATAATTTCAATTCTTACATTTGTTGTCCCTTATATAACACCATAGTTGCACTGGCAGCAAATTCCCCTACTTGTAAATATGACCTGGAAACACATCCTTTTGCTCCATCTATCTTTATTTTGGTATAATATCAAGTGGCACAACAAAGAATATTGCTTGAATGTTATGGGGGCTCTATTTTCCCTTACTTGCATAAATGCTTCACGCAATGCTTTCTCAAGATATGAGGCAAAATCATATTCAATGTTTGTCTCAGGGTTTTGGATCCTCATAGCTATCATCATTAAACTAACTCGAATTCACTCTTTTGCATCTATCCCAAGTACTTGACAAAGAGAAAAGAAGGTTTTCTTGAAATATAATTGGAAATCTGAGACTTCAAATGGTTCAGTAACAGAAGGGGATATAGGAATCACCCTATTTTTCACACCCCTTTTCATGTAAATGGGGACTTCATCACTTCTATGGGTTTCCTCAATCTAGTGTATTTTTCTTTACTTCTTTGCAAATCAATTTTAGTCAGGGCTTGTTTTTTTAGGTCAAAACATTCAATGATGGCCACTTTAGTCAACACAACTAATGGTGAACAATCTAGAAATCTCACAGACCTAGTAGCAAGATGTTAACTCTGAGCCAATACTTTGATGAACTCTACATCTATAAAAACATTTGGAACAATTAACTTGGCCAAATATAATGCCCATGGATTTGATACCGAAATCTTTCCCTCTCTTTTGTCATAAAAGTACTAGAACAATTCCCACCTAGAGATACGGATAAGAGCATCTCTACAACTGTGAGCCACATCATTAAAAACATTCTTAAATCCTCTCTCAATTGATTTAGGGGGTATATCCATGATAGACTAGTGTAAGGGCCTCTTTTTAACCTTAGATTCTTCATTTTTAGTTTGAGGTTCTTTCTTCTTGGGCGGCATGATGTCCTTTTTAGTTTCAAGTTCTTTCTTCTTGGGCGGCTTGACGTTTAACTATCTTACTTCTCCAAGTCTATCTAAAATGCAGAATTCCAAACAATCTTGTACTTGTAAAACTTAATTCACAATTTAACTATCTTACTTCTCCTATACTTCTGAAATGCAGAATTCCAAACATCTTATACTCATAAAACTTAATTCACAAAATTTTTGTGCACTTACCCAGGTTATGATGGTTGCATAGCTTAACCTCCTCAAACTCCCAGCTCCCCGCACGATAATTTTTGCAAATGAGTGCAAAGAGAATGTCGAATTCTTGGTTTAATGGCTTCTGAGCTCATTCTTGTCAACATTTATATCAACCTTACACCAAATATTTTGCTTGTAGTTTGAGTTTGAACATGCACCATTGATTTTGCAAGATCGAACGGTTGATGTGATTTGTGCATTTAATACCACTTTATCATCACCACTTTCTATAACTGTCACGAGATAGAGGGATATAAACTGCTATACCTCATGCTTCTTTGCATTTCACCGTAGGGTAGTGGGATCCTTACCTCTATACCGCAAGCTTGACTTGTTTAACTCATGGTATTGTGGTTTACATTAATAATTACCACCATACTGCATGCTTTGTCACATCCTTTTGTGGTATAGTGGTTCATACCGCCCTACCGCATTTCTTTATGATCTTCCTCGTGGGATGGCAGGTTATTCCCCACTATACCGCACCCTTCATTTTTCCTTCTTGTGGTATGGTGGTTTATGATGTATTTAAATTCTCTCATACCGATCAACCACGTCCTCATCATAATACTTCTACGATATGGTGGTAAACATCTTCATATTGTCTATTACACACCACCAACCCGCCAAGGGTTCAAATTACTGGTGTGGGATCACGATAAGAGACTGTTAAGGGATTTGGAATGTTTTTAGTTGGACATGTTTTTGCTTAAGTATATATATGATGAATTTTTGGATTTGTATAGGTCTTTCAATGTAAGCCAAACCTAAAAAATTTATATGTTCAGTAAAAAATAAAAAGGAATATAAGGGTCAAGGCTTGGGTCATGGAGCTCAAGGTTAATTGTGATGATGGAACTAGGCAAAATTTTAAGGTTCTTACACATCTCACGATGAACTAGACTATGTTTTTCCTTCATCCTGCTTGTGTTATGTTTTTATGAGTTCTCTTGTGAATATATCCCTAAGGAAAATTTGTTTGATACCTATAATTGTAAACATCTTGGTTTTTTTACTGCAAATTCTTTTTAATTTGTAAACCGAATTCTATTTTAAGTTTCCATTTGCAGTTATCAACGGATTGGAAATTCAAGAGTTATCAACTTATTAACTCAATAATTTTTTACTAATTCAAGTTGTTGATTTATACATTATTGTTTATTTGGACTTCGGGAAATGAAGACAAGGATTGTAAGGCGCAAATTAGATGATAGTGATCATAATGTTCAAATTCTAGAGATAGAATATGAGTGTGTGCATACTAAAAAAGTGGCCAAGAATAATGAATATTTTTTTAGTCTTGGTTTGAAAAGGCAAGTTGTAAATCCACTAAGTAGTATATTATTTGTTTAATCTAGTGTTTAATCAAATTTTATAGGCAAGAGCTTTATGTATATAAGACATAATATGATTTTTTTTCATTTTATAAGAAACAAAAAGAGTGCAAAGAAAATGTGGAGAAAAAACAAAAGGAAAAAAAAAGATATAGTGTCACCATCTTGTAGAAGCCAACGCTTTTGTGATTCAAAAAATGCAGTTGGTGAAAAAAATAGTTGTGATGATGTGCAACTTGGTATAGCACATGGTGATGTGCAGCCTAATATAGCACACGGTGATGTGCAACCTAATATAGCACATGGTGATGTGCAACATTGTGATGATATCTTAGGACTAAGTCTAAGAGAGATTATTGAAAAACATCAAGGAAAAGGAACAATAGGTCTACAGATGCATTTAATAATGTGGAATCCGTGGAGATTGGTATTGATCTACCTACTCATTCCACACCTAATGTGACCAAGGACCATGAAGTTATAGTTAATGAAAATCATGAAGAGAGACCGCTTGCATTTGTTGTGCCTCAGAGTGCACCTGTTGCATCTAAAACTTTTGATGGAACTAGTGGATCAGCCTGAAATACTGGTAGTGGTAATTTAATAGAAGATGTGGATGCTTTTGTCAAAAGACAAAGATTGAGTCAAGATTTGTACAGATCTACTGAGAGGAATGCAAAAGAAAGAAAATTAGAAGGCAAGAATCCATTCTTACTTTAGGCATTGAGAGATGGTGAGCCCATTGGGCCAAATGCTGCAAAGTGGGCCACCGAGTTGGGTGTAAGATGTAGGGCCCATTTGGATATTTTCAAATCAAATTTTGTAGAGAAAGATCCATGAGTTGTGGAAAATTTTATACAAAAAATGGAAAATAATTTTGAGACTACTGGTGGAAAAATATCTAGAAAATATTACAAGCAAAGCATAAGAGTTTTGATTAACAATTATAGATATAGTTGCAGAAAAATAATCATGTTGGGAAAAGAGATGTTTGACTCCAATCTATCTCCCAAAGAGTGGGAGGCATTAAAAGTATGCATTCTAAAGAATATTTGATAAAGAGTAACAAAGGCAAGAGAGCAAGAGATAATGTGAGGGTTGAATATACATTTGGTTGAGGTGGGTTGCATGCCAAAATGGAAAAATTTGCAGTAAGTGTATGGATTTTTGGTTAAATTGACATTGTGTTATTTATTTCAATTTTTTATTGAACTGACTATAGGTTGAAATTTACATTGTATTTTAGGTGGAAAATAATAATAGAGAAGCAGGTGCAGAAGATATTATCAATTATATGGTAGCACTAGATGCTAGTAAATCTAAGAGTAGGATGATGTTGAAATCTAATTCTTCAATAGAGATTTCATAGCCATTTGTTCAATGACCAATAGAAGCCTTTGTAGATCATGTCAACTCATATGAACTAGGGTACCAAAAGGTAATGAGTTGCATATTAGGTCTCAGTCAGCAAGTTACACAATTGGTTGAAACTGTTAACCCTATGGTTTCTACATGGAATGAGCATATATCCATGGATTCAGATGAGGCAAGAGGCATCTCATTTCTTCTTGTTTGGTAGTGTGTTTCCAAAAAGTGTATACTTTGCTTGATATGGGAAAATAATTGATGATAAATTGGACTTAATGAGGCCTTGATTTGGTGTTGTGAGGTGTCTACACATCCACACTAGGTCTTGGAACCTTTCAAATTGAATAAAATACATTTATTGATGTCTTGCGAGAGTGTTGTAAGGTGTTGTAACACATCTTCACACTTTTCTAGGACCATAATGTTATAATTCACTTAAATAACCTTACCAAGACCCATTTCAAAGTGTTGTAAAGTCTTGTAACAAACTTTCACACTTTACTAGGCTTGTCATCAATATTTACACCTTTCTTATGCTTTAAATAGCCCCTTTATGCACTTACAGACCCTAATTAAGTGTCTTGTTGAAGAGGAAACTGATAAAAAACATTTAATACATCTTAATTTCTGAAATCCACTCAAAATTTCCCAGGTGGAATAAGTCGCCACCTTGGGAAACTTAGTCCCATTTGGCTCAAAAATTAAAATTAACTCAAATTTCTTTTAGGTTTTTATTCTTTAAGACCTAAGGTCGGCCTGTGCTAAGGTATTTTTGGCAAGTAAGGCATAATTGTGTATAAATAATGGTTTTTCCCCTCATTTTTCATCTCCTTCTAATCTCCTAACCTCCTAACTCATCTTAAGTCATAACTCACTATCATCCATCACTTGTCATGTTCTCAAGTTAAGCATACTAGGGTTTTACCATTCCAAATCATCAAGATAGCTCCCAAGGACATTCAAAGGAAGATTATTCATGTTTTTCTATAGAAAATAAAGATCAAACATCATGGAAAGTTAATCAACTCTATTATTTCATGTTTCATTCCATTCTTTCATCATTTTGGTTTAATTACCTAAAAGGGGTTTGACCAAGGCAAACCCCCATGCCCTAACATTCAACATTTCTTCTTCTCCTCTTGTGTGTTTGTAGATTTAGGACTCTTGGAAGCTTGGAAATCATTGGAGACCAAGTTGAAAGGTTTCTCAAGTCTTCTATTCATTCAAAAAGTCAAAATATCAACAAAAACTCATTTTCAGGTTTGGAAATCAGAGTTTCAGAAGTGGACACCTGCAGGGAACTGAAGTGCAAACCTAGAGTATCTGTTTCCACTTCCGAATTTTTAGAGATTCATAAGTGGACTAAGTTTCCACCTTGGGCGACTTAGTCCTATTCAACCTGATTTTCAGTGATTTTTATAGATCTTAGCACCCATTTGGCAGAAACTAGTTTCTAGGCATTTTTTCCAAATCTAAGAATAAGTCACCCAGACTAGCACAAGTGTCCCAATTGACTTCTTCATCAATTTTATCAAGATTTCAGACCTTCATTCCATCCATTTTCAGTCTCCAAGTGCACACATTTTGTTTCATAACTTTCTATTTAGTTTTGTTTGCATTTCTAGGTCATTTATCACATGTTTGCATATCACAATGTGCTTTCCAACACTTCACATTTTCATAGTTTTGCATCATTAGATCACTTCAAAATCAGATTATTGCATTAGGACATCATAATTATACATAATTGCATCCCTCTTTACATTAATCTTTGAGTGTTTACATAGATTTTTAACCCTATTCCTTCCCTTTTAGGTGAAAGATCCTAGAAGGGTAAGTGTCCAATAGGGTTCCTCAAATCTTTGTTTACATTTTGGTGAACCTGCATCTTTTGAACATTGTCCCTTTCTAATTTTCAAGTGCATACTAGGTTTCAATTGCATTTCATCTTGCATTAGTTAAAGTGCATCCTAGGGTTTTTAATTGCATTAGTGAAAATGTTCATAATAGCTTGCATTTTTGCATCATTTTTTCAAATTTTGCATGTACATATTAGGTCTGCATTGTACAGTACAGAGACCATCAAACTCCATCAGAAAAAAATTGAAAAATTTCAAAAAAATCCCTACTAGGACTAAGTCACCACCTTGGGCGAATTAGTCCCTGTTCATCCATGAAGTAGCCTTTTACAGAGCTGAAAACCCTATTTTCAAGATTTTTTTTTGCTTCCCTTAACTATTTGTATTAGCTGGCAGAGTTTTTGTAATGTGCATTTCGTTAGATCTTGCTTAAATTAGCTCATTTCATGAATGGTTTAAATTTCAAATTTGCATTCTCACATTGTTGCATACAATAGTCAGTCAATTATCATCTAAAAATTGCATTTCATTTCAACCTTCTACATTGCATTTTGAGTTTGCATACATTATTATTTCAAAATGTTAGTATCCTTTCCAAGTTTGCAACAAAAAATTTAGTTAACAAGCACTCTAATCATTCATTTCATACATTTCCTAGTTATGATAGTCTCATAGCACATGAGAATGAAAATGTTCATTCTTGCCTTAAACATACACCCCATACTATCTCTCCTATTTGTGTGGATGATGTGATAGAAGAGAATATAAACATAGATACTCATGATGATCATAATTTCTCTTCTCCTGATACCTCTCCTTTTAGCGATGAAGGTATCTTGGCAAAAGATGATACAATCGTTGAACATCATGCAAATATTGCTTGTCCTTCTCCTCATCCCCTTTGGGTAGATACTATAGCACAAGAGAATGAGATTGTAAATGATGTGGTTGATAGATTAGTCTTAAATAATCAAATCTTTAAGGTCTATACCAACCCTCTTTATGGTCCTTTCCCTACCTATCCTATTTTGGAAGACATTAGGGAACCAAGGAATTAACTCATAAATGATCATGATAAATCATCCATGTATTTCTCCTAGTATCTCTCATAGTTATGCAGTTGATAATTTGATGTTGGAAAACACAATGGATGATAGTCATGAGAATCTTAGTGATCCCTCTTCAACTAGGATGACCTTTATTGAGCAAGGCATTTCAACCACTGATCATTCCCCTTCTTATGATAAAGCCAATATGGAAGAACCAAACATTGAATGTCAAGAACATCTAGTTTGTAGTTCTCCTAAACACTCTCCTCATAGGGAAGGTATCACGGTACAAGCAAACACCACCAATATCATATGCAAACCAAAAATCAACCTCACTTTGAAACATCCTAAATTTTTGGATATGGATCAAGCCTTGATGTCAATCTTAGGAATTCATGATAATTCACTCTCTACTCCTCAAAACAATAAGGTTGCATGTGCTATGATCAGTACCAAGAAAAATGATATAGAAATACAAAATCAAATTGAAGAGGCCACAAGGTTCTTGGAAGAGCTCTTGAAAACCTTTGAATCCATACCTCTATCCAAGGGAGAATACAAGATCGTACCAAAATATTCTAACCAAAGCAATGAGAAACTGGTCACCACAATAACATCCTCTTCAACCACCTTACACACAAAAACAACATCCACAACAAACTTTGAGGAAATTGAACAACCACTAAATCCAACAAAGGAAACCAAACAACTTGGGAAAGGATGTGATGTTATAGGACAAAGTATCCATGCCCCTGTAGCGCCCAAAACACAAGCATCAAATCATGGTCTTGTTGATTATCCTTTCATAGAAATCAACCTATCCAAAAAACCTTCACTCAACATCCATACTATCACACAAGATTCTTCCAAGAAAACTCTACCCTTGGTACATCCTAAATTGGTAGATATCTCATTAAACATGTATCAAGCAAAAACTTTGTTTCCTTATCCAAATAAATAGCATTAGTTGTTGCTCGTTGCCATGCAATAGTTGTAGGATCATCACATACTCACTATTACATGTCTCACATCCATTCCAAGGGGCAGCATACCATCATCCATTCTAGGCTCACACTTTTCCTGCACTAAGTGGGGGCAAGGGTTAGAAATCCTTATCCCTGTATATCACTTGTTGTTGTCTCTTTTGACTAGTTGTTGACCTTTCATGAACATATAAGAGAAATCTTGGGATGTGGATGGCATGTCTTAATATTTGCATGGCATACTACCTTTCTTCATGACATAGCTTATTGAAAACATATGACTTGGCGTAGGTATTTTTGAATAAGCTCTCATATCCTCTTCTACTTTAAAGAAATTTCTCACAGAATGGTATGTAGCAATTTCTTTAAAGTGGGGGCATACATAGACAACATCTTTTTGTAAATTTAATGGTGTGATTTACTTTTTCTTGTGATGTGTGCTCTCCTTCATGGTGTCATTGGGTTTGATTCCTTCCAAGAGTGAACGATCAACTGAAGTGGCCTAATGCAAGCAATACATCTCATGGATAACAATCTAACAAAGGAATAACGATCGACTGAAGTGGCTTGATGCAAACGAGGCATCCCATGGATAATGATCTGACACCCTGGTTTTCCTCTCTTAGAGACATTAGGCACAATGCTCCCTAAGAAGAATACCTTACATGAACAAAGAAAAATCCCCTTTAACAAAATTTTTACATAACATTCAAAAACATTTACAAAAAGCATTTTCATTGTGGTGCCTTATCAAAGTTATCAAGAGCATAACTTTGGTATGGTTTGTATAATGGGAATCCAACGCAATGGCATGAATTTCTCATTATACAGTGGGAAGCCAACACACTAGCATGACTTTCTCACTAAACCACTTATTTGGGACAACTCACCCCGCGAACGACCTTATGTTTTGTGGCCCCAGAGTGAGTGCATCTTTTTCACCCCATTTTCCTTTCTTTCCATTACATGATTATGTATCTTGTTGGTTTGAATTAGGATCTTGGATCCTAGGGTATTGAATTCCTTCCTGATCTTTGTCATCCTTTGTCATCTGCATCTATACACTTGGATCTCTCTTGAATAGCTACTTTAGTGAGAGTTTGAAGCAAGTTCATCCTCTCACAAAAGTGGGGGCTTAATGTGTTGCCAAAAAGTGTATACTTTTATTGATATGGGAATAATTGATGAGAAATTAGACTTAATGAGGCCTTTATTTGGTGTTGTGAGGTGTTTACACATCCACACTAGGTCTTGGACCCCTGCAAATTGAATAAAATACATTTATTGATGTCTTGCGAGAGTATTGTAAGGTGTTGTAACACATCTTCACACTTTTCTAGGACCATAATGTTATAATTCACTTAAATAACCTTACCAAGACCTATTTCAAAGTTTTGTAAATTCTTGTAACAAACTTTCACACTTTCCTAGACTTGTCATCAATATTTACACCTTTCTTATGCTTTAAATGGCCCCTTTATGCACTTACAAGCCTTAATTAAGTGTCTTGTCGAAGAGGAACCCAATAAACAACATTTAATACATCTTATTTTTGACATCCATTCAAAATTTCCCAGGTGTACTAAGTTGCCATCTTGGGCGACTTAGTCCTAATTGGCTCAAAAATCAAAATCAATTCAATTTTCTTTTGGTTTTTTATTCTTTAAGACCTAAGGTCAGCTCGTGCTAAGGTATTTTCTGGAAGTAAGGCATAATTGTGTATAAATAAGGGTTTTTCCCCTCATTTTTCATCTCCTAATCTCCTAACCTTCTAACTCATCTTAATTCATAACTCACTTCCATCCATCACTCATCATGTTCTCAAGTTAAGCAAGCTATGGTTTTGTCATTCTAAATTATCAAGATAGCTCCCAAGGACATTCAAAGGAAAATTATTCATGTTTTGCTGCAAAAAATAAAGATCAAACATCATGGAAAGGTAATCAACTCCATTATTGCATGTTTCATTCCATTCTTTCATCATTTTGGTTTAATTACCTAAAAGGGGTTTGACCAAGGCAAACCTCCATGCCCTAACATTCAACATTTATTCTCTTCTTGTGTGTTTGTAGATTTAGGACTCTTTGAAGCTTGAAAAATACTATAGATCAAGTTACAAGGTTGCTCAAGTCTTCTCTTCATTCAACAAGTCAAAATATCAACAAAAACTCATTTTTGGGTTCGAAAATCAGAGTTTTAGGAATGAAAACCTGTAGGAAACCGAAGTGCAGACCTAGATTATCCATTTCCACTTCTGAATTTTTAGAGATTCAGAAGTGGACTAAGTCACCACCTTGGGAGACTTAGTCCTACTAGATGGTCTGATTTTTAGTGACTTTTACATATCTGAGCACCCATTTGGCAGAAACTGGTTTCTGGGCAGTTTTTCCAGATTTGAGACTAAGTTGCCCAAACTAGCACAAATGTCCCAATTGACTTCTTCATCAATTTTAACAGGATTTCAAACCTTCATGCCATCCATTTTTAGTCTCCAGGTGCACACATTTTGTTTCATAACTTTCTATTTAGTTTTGTATGCATTTCTAGGTCATTTATCACATGTTTGTATATCACAATGTGCTTTCCAGCACTTCACATTTTCATATTTTTGCATCATTAGATCACTTCAAAATCATATTAGTGTATTATTACATCATAATTATACATAATTTCATCCCTCTTTACATTAATCTTTGAGTGTTTACATAGATTTTTAACCCTATTCCTTCCCTTTTAGGTGAAAGATCCTAGAAGGGTAAGTGTCCAATAGGGTTCCTAAAATCTTTTTTTACAAGTAGTTCTATATAAAAATGCCTCTAAATATGTAGATTATTGAAATATAAGTGTAGGAGAATCCAACCCAGTTTCTTTATTGTTGGAGTGATCCAAAAAATGTTCTTTTGGACAAATTTATAGCTTGCATTATTTACTTGACTATTGAATGCTTTATATATTTTTTTGCACGATGGTTAAACCACATGTAGAGAAAAAATTTCAAAGCAATAGGAGAAAAAAAAAATCCTTCAAGGTGTCAACAGAGCTGCTGATATTGATAGTGATGAAGTTGACAAGAATGTGCAGCACAATCATCTTAGTTGTCCTGAAGTTGAGGTAATC
The DNA here is from genome assembly GCA_007258455.2 of Sequoia sempervirens. Lineage (NCBI taxonomy): Eukaryota > Viridiplantae > Streptophyta > Pinopsida > Cupressales > Cupressaceae > Sequoia > Sequoia sempervirens. The sequence continues at coordinate 117,559 of VDFB02360295.1, forward strand.
AATATAATAGTTGTCAGTTATTTGTCCCAATGTTTTGTCATTCTTCATGCTTAAAATTTTCCTTTGGACAAAAATTTATAGCTTTTGCATTCTTTACTTGACTTATATTAATTTTTTCATGATTATTAAACCACATGATGTAGAGAAATTATATGAAAGAAGGACAAAAAAAATCAACAGAACTCTCTGCAAAGTTGTACAACTTAATGTTTTTAATGATGTTGATAGTGGTTATGATGAAGAACTCGACGAGCATGCACATGATATTCATAGTGGTAGTCATGTTGACCTCAAGGTGAGTGCTATGAAACCACATGCAAGTAAGTACTATTCAAGTAAGTAATGGTTGTTTTATTATGTAAATAAGGGTAATCATTACCTATTTGATAGAAGATGGAAGTTAGAATAGTAGTGAAGTGTAATTAGCTAGTATACATAGATAACATATAACTTACATATGGAAGCTTAGAGCTTACTTGTAATAGAGTGTTTTATAAAAGCACATACAAAAATTGATTTGTTTCAAGACATAAGACATTACATACAACTGTCAAAAACAATATAATGTGTGTTTTATATCTCAATATAATGTGTATTTTTGCAAACATTTATTGATAAACTCCAAAAAGGGGATATAGTTGAGGTGTTTGATATGCATGATGGTGCTACTACAATCATTAGGCAGATTCACTCACTATCTATTGTACATGGAGTCAAATTGAAAGGAACAGGAGATGCAAATGTATGTATTTTATATGTCTCAAGTAACATACCCCTTCCTCACCTAGATAAAATAGATGGAGTTGTCCATCTGAAAGAGAAACTAGGAACCTTCATACGATGGCCACTAATATATTTGAAAAAATCACAGAGAGTTAGTTGTAAGTGCATAAGAGAAAAAGAAGAGTTAGCAGCAACAGAGTGTGGAGAGTGAAGTTGTAGACAGAGAATGTACTAAGCCTGAATAAGTTGAACCCAAACAAAAACTAGAAAATTTGATTTGGGTGTACATTTTGTGAGTAGAATAGAGAATGTTCTATCTTATTTCACATGTAATGTAAAACCCCTTGATTATGTTTTTCTCTTTTTGTTTGGGTTCCACTCATTCAAACTAGTGCATTATAGAAGAGGGGATTTGTTGTTGTGTAAGCAGTAGATGCAGAGAACAGGGGTGTAGAAAAAGAAGTAAATACAAAGCAGATAAAGAGGTGTGGAGAAGAGGAAAAGTTGCAGAGAGTGCAACATACATGTATGTACAGTTGCAACATAGAATTGTCATCAAAATTGTAATATCTTGTATAACCAAAAAAAGGCATTGTCAATCAATTTTCTCAGTCACAGCATTGAGAAACACACTTTGTAATAGTATATTTTTCAAAGCAAAGACACATTTTTGTCTTGTATCTGTTGTAGGAACACATTTTTTCAATAAAATTTCAATATTTTTCCTTCTTTTAATAGTTGTTTCATTATGTGCAAATGAACGATTGATTATGTTTTTATATGTTTAAACCTCAATTAAAGCATTGTCTCATTTCTAGCACTTATAGGCAAAAATCAGTGAACAAAAATAATTAAATAAACTATCAATTGACTAAATATACTACCAACTGACAGAAATCAATGTTAATAAATATGACTAAATATAATGATTATGCAATTAATAAACAATGTATCAATATACCTATGAGTTGAAAGAAATCGGTGAGTAAAAACAATTAAATAAACTACCAAATTGGTCAAAATGATGATTAAAATTAATGACTAAATACACTACCAATGGACGGAAATCAGTGAATAAAAAATGACTAAATAAATAACCAGTTAACATCAATCAATGACTAAATTAACGACAAAATATACTAGTGAATAAAAAAAATGACTGAATAAGTGACCAATTTAATACATTCAATGACTAAATTAACGACTAAATTACAAACTACCAAATCAATCAAATTAATGACTACATCAATGACCAAATCGATCAATCAGACGACTAAATTAACAAGCAAATTGATCACTTGGATGACAAAACCAACGACCAAATCGATCAATCGGATGACTAAATTAACAACCAAATCGATCAACCAAACGATTAAAAATGGTTTAGTCATCAATTCAGTCACATTATAAATGACTAGCAATAACTACTACTAGTCACACGACCATGTTCAGTCATTTATAAGCAGTTTTTAGTAGTTTTTTTAGTCAAATATTGTTGTTTCTGTACTAGTGTTATTATTGAAGATAAAAAAATTGAAGAGACCATGGATGTAGATGATGTAAATTTGCAAGAGGTAAATATCAAAAATAATACGATTATACAAACTAATCCTAGTATGTCTTCAAATCCACTTTTCAATGTTATGGATAATGTGACAATAGGCATAGATCCAGGTACTTCAAATCCACCTTTGAATGATATGGAAAATTTGATTCTAGAAGATTTAAAACAAGCTAGATTTAACAATGTTGAGATCAATAATATTCGTAGAGATAATGAATTTAAACTTTTTTTTGTTGAAAATGAAAATGAAATTTTTTTTGTTTCAAAAATGAAAATGAAAATCCTTTTGTTGATGAAAATGAGAATGAAAATCCTTTTGAATTCGAAAATGAAAATGAAAATCTTTTTGTTTTTTTTTAAATGAAAATGAGAATCCTTTTGTTAAAAATCAAAATGAAAATATGTTTGTTGATGAAAATGAAAATGAAAATTATCCTTTTGAAGTTGAAAATGAAAATGAAAATGAAAATCCTTGTGATGTTGAAAATGAAAATATTTCTTTTTAAATTGAAAGTATTGTTTTGGATAATCTTCCTAGTAATATTTATTGGAGACAAATAAGAATGCATGCCAATAGATTATACAAACAATTTTTTATCATAAAAAACTATCATTTCAATGTCAACTCATGATGCAATTGATGAGAATGTGGAAAATGAGAAAAGTAATGAAAAAGTTAAGCATTTTTGTTAAACCAAGAAGAAAATATGGATCACTTAAACATGGTATATCTACAGTCGCTAGTGTCATTGAGTCTATTGGAAAGAATAGTTGATCTAAAGATAAGAATGTGGCAAGACGAGCTATAAAAACTATTATAGTTAATAAACAATTTTGAATAAAATAATGTTAAGAAATATTAGTGAAATTCTAAAAATACATCCTACAACATTGGTAAGAGTGGAAAAGAGAAGAGAAAGTATAGAAAATGATCCAATCAACCAATGTTGAAGTTTTAATGGTCAACTCCCAAGGTCTGACATGAAATTGAATATTGAAATCAAATATTTGGTTGAAAAATATTGACATGATAATACTAGGGGGTAAAAGCACAAAGATGAGTCCATGAAACGTGGAATTTTTTCCCTTAGGAAAAAATCCAAAATCGGCTTCAATAAAATGGGATCCCGTTTAGGATTGGGGTCTCAGGCTTAAATCCTAAACGGGGTCCCATTTTTTTAAAAACGGGATCTCGTTTAGTAACGAGTCCCAAGCCGGCCATTGGGAAATAGGATCTCACTTTTTACAAAATGGGATGTCATTTTATAATGGTATTTATTTTTTTAAATAAACAAAACATAGTCATTTTCAACATCAACAACGGATGGGATCTCGATCGAAGAAAAGCAACAGCAACCTCCAGGTATATCTCAACCACATTTTTTTGCATTTTTCTATTTTTTTTTAATTTTTAATGTAAAGCTAGATTTAGTATGTATTTTTTCATTTTTTATGGAGTTTTTGGCATTTGTATTTATTTGTAATCAAAGAAATGTTGATTTGTAGAAATCAAAAGAAAAGATGAAATGAAACCCGTAGATATTGAAAAGAAACGAAAGAATCAACCTTAAATCATAACCAAAGAACAAATTACGTATCGAAGCCCTAATTTGTTCAATCAAACCAAAAAAATTGCATTTGGAAACCCTAAATTGAAATGAAACAAAAAAATTTATATTTGAAAACCCTAAATTGAAATGAAACAAAAAAAAATCCATTTGAAAACACTAATTGCTTTTTAAAACCCTAAATTGAAATCAAACAAAAAAAATTGCATTGAAAACCCTAATTGCTTCTTGAAACCCTAAATTGAATTCAAACAAAAATATTTGCATTCGGAAACCATAAATTGAAATTGAAAACAAAAAACTTTGCAGATTTGAAAACCCTGATTTCATGTTTGAATATTTGAAAATAGAAAAAATTCATTTGCATTGGTTTATGTTTTAAATGTCATTTGCATTGTATGGAGACAAGTATGTAGGCATGCCAATGGATGAAATTATTCCATAGATTTAGGTTGATACATAGTAAATTAGGGTCCTTGATATTGACAATCAAATAGGATTTTATATAAATATTATACATTTAAATGTGTATTCAATAAGTTAGAGACATGTTGAGACACAATCAATTAAACGTTATGAACATAGATATAATTAGATTAGAAAACAATATGTTAAACCTTACTTGTGGGACTAGCGGATCGTTAGAATAGATATAAATTATGTGTTTCTATTATGGATTGTGCTCAATTAGTTTATGTATTTTTTACCACATGATAAATTAATAGATCTAAATGTATATGCATAATTTATGATGCTTTTTTATGTTCTATTGAGATGTTAAATTATTATTTTTACCTTACAATGAAAATATTTAACATGTACATTGGTGTTTTATATTTTTTTTAATGGCCAATTAATGGTAATTGTATGTGGTACCTTAATTGAGTTAATAATATGGGCCTTGTGCATCTATTGTGAGTCATATTATCTTACAACATGTGATATTATGGATCTTCAATGAGTAAACATATGTGTGAAGCCTAGGCTCAAACCCATGTTTGCAAGGTATCTAGCTAGAGCATTATAAAACTTGGTCCACAATATAAAGGTCATTACTCAATAATTATATGGGGAAATACTCTTAAAATAACTATACATTGACTCACCTATTAATGGTTTTGTTGACCTTGTTCCCAAGAATAATGTAGCTAGTTTAGGATCAATGAATCATTTTTCCCTACGCTTGAATGCTTAACAATCCTCTAATTTACTATGGATGATTGTCTTTCAATCTAGATAGAAAATCAATCCAACTATGGTCATAGGTTATATTTCCACTCCTTTTATTTAGACTTCAAAGACAATTAAGGAAGGGATAGAAATTACCAATACTAATCAAGGATTCGATAACCAAATTTCAAGATCTATCTCCAACAACTTATCAAGACACATTTTGATTCTCTAAATATATGCATTTCTATATATTCAAGGGTAGACCATCGAGACTATCCTAAATTGTCAAAATTCATCTAATTTATATGTGTGCTTAATTCCTCGATCATAGAAGTAATCTAAGGAAATAGTCAGTCTATTCATAAATTCAAAAATATTCATAAACTAATGTTCTTGCATATATGATGAATCAAAAATATTAACCCCATGTTACTTGTCATCCTATTACCCTAAACCCTAAACCGATGTCTTTAGGGGTCTTGATAAGACATTTCTTAATGGGATCAAAGAAGTTCTCAAAATTTGGTGAAGTTGCCTAAGGCAACCAAATTTAAAACAATAATATAAATTCAATATTTAGTGATTAAAGTATAGGCTAGACCCTTCAACGTTTTTAGGTTCCATCAAGTCCATTATTTGGAAGGAACTCATTTTGGAAGAATTTTGGTGCATTGGGTCCACACCCTAGAGGCCAATCCCAGATTGTGGAAATATTTTTGATCTTAGGTGTTCACTTCTCCTCAATCTTCAAGCCTCTCTCTAGCTTGATTCATGTAAGGGTCTGAGCTAGAGTTTCGTCATCAGGAATTTCAAGTTGAACCTTTGTCTTTATTGGGAAAAAAGATGTGTCAATTATGCCATAAAGCGGAAGCAAGCACAGTTTATTTCCCACATTGAACCTTAGAGAGAAACGCATGCTTAACCAGTTTCAACAACACCATTGAACAGATTCAACAACCAAAATCAACAACAATGAAAGATGAAATAGAAGATATGAACACACAGATATACGTGGGGAAAACCCTTTCAGGTAAAAAACCCCACACTCCAAAAGCCCAAATCACCATTTTATTATTTAGCAACAAAGCAGTTACAATACAATATTAGGCTCATAGCCTTTATAGGAGATTTTACATCTTGTTCCATTTTGGAGAATATTTGGTAGCATAACCCATCGTGACCACCTCTCTCAGCAAGAGACATCTCACTCGGCTACACAACCGCACGGCTTGACCACTAGCCTCTCGGCCTCTCTGTCTCACAACCGCTCAGGCTTCACCTTTTGTGAGATCCATCTCTCTCTCAACTTCCTAGCCTCACGGCCAGTTCGGCAACACCCGACCTTCACTCAGCCTCTCGGCATGCACCTAGGGTCTTGGCCAGTCCTCGCCCACACAATTGCCACCGCTCTGCTCCAAGAGAATCATCTCCTAGCCTTTGCCGCATCCAGCCTCTCAGTCTACAGCTCAACTTCCCTAGGTAATCGCCAATTCAACGCCTAGCCTCTCGACCTGCATCCAACCTCTTGGCCTGCATGGAAAGATTCTCGGCCAATCCGCGCCCACAATTGCTACCAGGTAAAAGCACAAAGTTGTGTCACACTTTCAACCAAATTATCAGCACAACTAAATTTAAGTATTTCTAACTAAAATTCAATTTTGGTCAAACATATGATCTAGTAAGATTCATTCTAGCTAAGTTAGATACTTCCTCAACTTTTTCAACTAAAATTGTTGGCTAAAAATATATGGAGCACCACTTTGAGTCCAATTTACCAAAAAAATAAAATTATTTGAAAAACTTAAAGTTTCAATAACTCTTACTAATGTAAATAGCATTTTTTTAAAAATATAAAAAATACCCTTTTGTAGATCTATAAGTGTAGTTTTCAAATATATATATTTTAATAGTTTAATTATTATTTATATTTTATTTTTTATTTTTACTAAAAGTAAGTTATCAACACAAAATATTAGGTTGATTACCATGCCAAGGAAAAATACTAAAACTTATTTTTAAAAATTTAAAAAAATATGATGCACTAGATAAAAGAATCTATTTCAAGATGGCTTATTTTTTTTCCATTTTAGATAAATATTTAATATGAAAGTTGACGTCTGATGGAAACAATTGTTTTTTGATTCACACACATTTTAATATTTATTCAAAATATATATATTTATCAATACTAGAAAAAAATATATCCATGCACTAAAGTTTCAAGTTGTAAATACACAAAAAAAATTGAAAGAAAAAAAATAAAATTTACTATAAAAAGTTTGACGTCTCATGCAACTTCATTTTTCAGCATTTTATTAGCAACAAAATTATAGTGTTAATTTATTAAAAACTAGTTTAAAATAATTTATTTTTATTTTTTTTAAATACAAACATAAAATATACTAAAAAATACATATTTTACTAGTTTACATCATTTCAAAATTCAAAACATATATGCCACTTTTTAGTGATTCAAATTTAAAAGTTAGATCAATGTTGGCCATTCCCTTTATAAAGTGTGACACAGCTTTGTTCTTTTACCCCGCCGCTCTGCTTGCATCTAGCCTCTCGACCAACATCCAACATTTCATCATGTCTGGATACCGCCACTCTCAACTCCGAGCTTCGAGCTCCAAGCAATTCAAGAGAGTCAACTGATGCACATAGAGATATTTGAGAGATTGTTATTCATCTCTCTCTTCGACTCTTCAACTGCCACACCCCTTAGGGTTTCACCTCAAGCCACATGCTATCATCCAGCATTCAAACCTAGTCGTTGGATAAGCATTTGAACAAATCTCCACCATCAAAGTTAGGGTTAACCACTCAGTCGAAGAGACATCGAGCACATGGGCCTACATGCCATCTATCCTTCACATCATCGCCACCTATCGGCCTTCATCATGATCCACCATCCTTATTAGGTCCCAAGAAGTCCCCACATCCATCGGAATCCAAGTCATTACATCTCTGGAAGACTGAACTTCAAAACCTCTTGCCAGAGGTTGTGAAGTTCCCAAAACCTGCAACTCGTCAATAAAGGGATCGCCCTGTCACACAAAACTTGAACTCCCAAACCTCAAGTTGCAGGTTATGAAGTTCTCAAAACCTGTGACATTCTAACAAAGGGATCACTTCGTTGCTCAAAACCTGAACTTTGGAACCTCATAAAACCTATGATGAGCCAACAACAAAGGAAGTAGCCTTCCCTCCATAGTCACTAAGTCGAGAGGTTAATAAACTTTAGAACCTCACGACATCAGTTAGATAAATTTAGAAACCAGTGACTTAAATTAGGCCGATGAAGGAGGAGAACAGAACTACTCTAGGAATTCAATCAAGCCAGTAACTTTGAGTCATATTTCTCAACATTCTCCCACTTAACGAAGAACTTACTAGCTCCTTCCAAAGAAAACTCAAGAATCTTAAACAATGCTTATGCACTCCAACCAAGACCCCTACAACGACATCCAAGATGTCCACCAACTTAGGAAATAGTTCCAACCATCCACCATAGGAAAAGGAATGAGCCAAGGTGTATATACACCAGTCTCAAGAACACAAGCATCAAATCTTACAAACGGCAAGGGCACCAACACTACCACCACTCCACTATGCTCACAAGCTATACGGAAGCAACATAACATCAACTTCAAAGCCCTCAACATGAACACAACCATGAAGCCATCCTCCAAAAAACAAGATCCCATGCTCCAGGTGAACATACCATGGTCTCAAGAGCAATGTATCATGCCAAAACTTTAATGTGTAATCAAGAGTATACCATGACATGAAACAAAACAAACTCTAAACCAACATCACCTGTCAAGCACCACCAACACCTCAACCAAACACTCCAAGAGTCCTTCATGGCTCTGAGATGCTACACATCTTCAAATAATGTCCATGAAAATGTGAAAGAACCCTTCTATAGCAACAAGATCTAAGAGCTCCTTCTAGTAACATTTGCAACACTAAAGAAGATCATTCACCACCAAGTGATGAATCCACAGTCACTGCTAAAGCTCCCACTAAACTGTGACACCGAGCTCTCCAAGCATCATGACCAAACATTTTCTAAACTAAAAATCCTCCAGGTCCACAACAGCAACATTTCCATCTAACAGCAATGCCAAGCAGAACCAAGATCTCCAAAACAAGCAGACAAAACCATCACTATCAAAAGCTTACACAAGGCAGTGTACCCAAGCTATCCATGACATTGTGATACACGTGCTATAGGTCCCCATAGCTGACTATTCAGGTACTCAACACCATCCATCCTCTCATCTCAAAGCACCACACCAATGCACAAGTGACCATAGACAAGGCTAGCTAACAAGTCTACACCAACACAGAACTAGATCTCACGGATATGGATAGTCCACTTTCAAGTTGTCCCATAGAAAACATGTAGTTAAAGACAGCCCAAAACATTGCACAACCTTTAGATCCATTCAATAGAAACATGCAAACCCATCATTGCACTGGAAACGCAAAACTAAGATCTCAAAGAGAATAGCCACGTAGACAACATGACTCAAACACTAGATCAAGCTCAAATTTGCTTCGCCAATCATGTCCACAACAAGCACCATAGTTAGGGAACCCACAAGCACCACCAAAAGAATGTTGAGTGATGAATCACATACCAACACTCCCATGTAGAGAAGAAAACACACCTCCTCTTACCATGCATAAAGCATGAATGCAGAACTGCAACTATCTCATCCAGCAACACCGCCAAAAGCCAAGGTATAGAAAATAGTTTAACAATAGCTCCACATCTTCACAAAAAAAAAATTCTTTGACCATACAAAACCTGCAAAACCACTCTGTTGGAGAACACCCATGCACATCCATATCCACTTCACATTTGGACGACTCAAAAGTATAAAACATAAACAAACAACAATTAAACCAAAAAATGGATTATCATGAATGAGCATCACCATAGATTTTTTTTAAGATTCAAACCTATAAAAAACTCTCAGACCTAGAAGCACAAGTATGATCCATGTAGGCACATGGCATCCATGAGAGGAAAAAGGCAGTTCGAAACTCCAGGCCCATTTCAGGCCAACTCCTCAACCACCAACATGTACATACATCCAAGAGAGAGACAGGCTATTGCAGGAGCTTTCAAATCATCCAATGACCAACTCCATAGCCATCATGCAATCGCAATACTAGAGAATAACGCCTTCAATACTAGGTCAAAGCACATAACACAAGCATAGTACTTCATGGCTTAATAACAACCCAAGCATCTCCATACCATTAGGGAGCCTCTAACATAGACACCCAGTATGAACCACACTCTACTACAACATAACCATAAGCATAAACTCACACCCCTTGCATCAGGATCATATTGCTACCAACTCATGCACTTCAGGTCACATCATTCAATATGACCAACTCAAGTTTCTCCATCTTCCCCATCCTTCATACTATATGTTGTCCCTTGGAACTCAAACAAATGAGCAAGAATTTCCACTCACCAAAGGATCAATACATTAGTTGATTCCTTCATATTTCCTCAAGTCCAAGACTAAGAAATCTTCACAGAAGGAATACCCAGAACTAGCAACACATTAGGAAGTAACACATCCCAGAAGAAGGCTCTGATACCACTTGTTGGGAAAAAATATGCGTCAACTATGCCATAAAGCATAAGCATACACAATTCATTTCCCACATTAACCCTTAGAGAGAAACTCATGCTTAACCAGTTTCAACAACACCATTGAATAGATTCAGCAAACAAAATCAACAACCATGAAAGATGAAACAGAAGGCATGAACACACAGATTATATACATGGGGAAAACCCTTTCAGGTAAAAAACCCCACACTCCAAAATCCCAAATCGCCATTGTATTATTCAGCAACAAAATAGTTACAATATAATATCAGGCTCACAACCTTTACAGGAGATTTTACATCTTGTTCCATTCTAGAGAATATTCAGTAGCATAACCCATCGTGACCACCTTTCTCAACAAGAGACATCTCACTCAGCTACATAGTCGCATGGCTCGACCACCGGCCTCTCGGTCTCTCTGTCACACAGCCACTCAGGCTTCACCTTTTATGAGATCCATCTCTCCCTCAGCTTCCCAGCCTCATGGCCAGTTTGGCAACACCCAGCCTTCACTCAACCTCTCGGCATGCACCCAAGTTTTTAGCCAGTCCTCACCTACACAATTTCCATCACTCTGCTCTGAGAGAATCATCTCTCAACCTTTGTTGCATTCAGCCTCTTGGCCTATAACTCAGCTTCCCTAGGTAACCGCCAATTCGACGCCCAGCCTCTTAACTTGCATGGCAAGATTCTCAGCCAATTCGCACCCACAGTTGTCACCGCTCTGCTTGCATCTAGCCTCTCATCCTGCATCCAAAATTTTGACCTATCTGGCTACCACTGCTCTCAGCTCTGAGCACCAAGTGATTCAAGAGAGTCAACTGACGCACAGAGAGAGATTCAAGAGATTTTCATTCATCTCCCTCTTTGACTCTTCAACTGTCTCACCCCTTAGGGTTTCACCTCGAGCCACATACTATCATCCAACATTCAAACCTGGTTGTCGGATAAGCAGTCGAATAAATCTCCACCGTCGAGGTTAGGGTTAACCACCTAGTCAAAGAGACATCAAGCACATTGGCCCCCATGCCATCTTTCCTCCACATCATCACCACCTTTCGGCCTTCATCACTATCCACCATCCTTATAGGGTCCCAAGTGGTCCCCACATCCATCAACATCCAAGTTGCTACATCGCTGGAAAACCGAACTTCAAAACCTGAACTTCGAAACCTCATGTCGAAGGTTGCAAAGTTCCTAAAACCCATGACGAGCCGACAACAAAGGAAGTAGCCTTCCCTCCACTATCACTAAGTCAGGAGGTTAAGAAACTTCAAAACCTCATGACATCAGTTAGATAAACTTGAAAACTAGCGACTTAACTCAAGCCAATGAAGGAGGAGAACAGAACTGCTCCAGGAAGTTGATCAAGCCAGTAACTTTGAGTCATTTTTCTCAATAGTCTTGGCTTTTTCTTTTTGTTATCTCCTAATAGTGCACCCCTTATTGATATGTTTGATACTTTGATGTATACTCTGGTTTTGATTCTCAGCCATTTTTTATGTTGTATCTCTTTACATATTGGACTTCATTGTATACTTGAGATTACAATTTTTGAGATTTATATGATATGCAGTGGATTGATTGATCTATATGTGTTTATGTGATTCTTTGATGGATGCCTGTAATTATCTATTTCTATATGCCATGTGATGATTTATATGATACTGTTATGGATGCAATTTATGATCATGATGTGTGTTATGATATTGATAATGTTTTTATATATGATGGTAAATGTGAATTATATGAAAATGCATCTATATGTATGATTTTGGATTTGATATTTAATGATATATGACATAGAAGATGAAATATAATGCACTATATATTTTGATTTTCAAATGCAAAATTATGATGTAATGAATGGATGGATGAATGATCAATATGATGGTTTTCAAAATGTATGATATATGATATGATGCGTGGATAAATGAAAATGTAACTACATAGAGACTTGTTTTGATAGTTTTCTCATGCAATTTCATGATGTGATGCACAAATGAAGAAAATTATATGATAAATGAAAATTATATGATCAATGTTTGAATGATGAAATGATATAATAATGTTTCTAATGTATGCAATGAAAATGATTATGCATTATATGATAATGATGATGTTTTTGTTAATGTCAAGTATACTCAATCCATTAATGAGAAAAGATAACATCGCCTTTGAATGATTTCACCAAATTTTGTAACAAAATACTCTGCAAATGTAAAACTATCATGAATGCAATCTAATTTACCATGAAAATCTACATGCAAACATTAGCACCTTAACATTCCTTTTATTATGCTTTGTATCATCATGGAGCTTTTAAAATGTTGAAAGTGAGTACAAGCATCAATGGTATAATTTAGACCAATGATGACCTGAGTACTAATTTCATGATTTTTGATATTGCAAGTGAACACAAGCATCAAGGCATAATTAAACCAAGATGACATGAGCATTTCTTGTGTAAACAGACAAGAATTAATCATTTTATTATGTGAATTGGAATGTCATCAGTGATACTTCGTAGAGCACGTCTCACGACAATTCACACATTAAATAATTAATTCACAAACAGTAAACAAAGAAAATATCATTCTTTTTCTTAGCTTCTCTAGTTCAATACATCATCGAGTTGCTCCAAAGAAATGATAACAATGATCAAATTGCAACAATTTAAACTTGTCTTAAAGTATTTCAAATCATTATTCAGATTAGATCATCCATCTAGAGTTGTTCTAATTGATTCGATTTCAACTGTCTTGATGTGGATGGTTGATTTTCTAAAATGATATGATGTTTGATGTATGTTCCATGTTGAGTTTTAATGATCATTGTGTTTGTTGCATTTGACATACTGTTGTTTGTCCATTTTTTTAAGCTCAAATTTATTGCCCCCAGTGAGTTTAGTATTTTTTCCCCCAAGCTAGGGTGTGACACGATCACTTTGCCAAGATATGTACATGATGTTTGCTTTTCAAATGATAGGCAAAAAGATGATGGTAAAAGTGAATGACCAAGTCATGCATCCAATAGATAGAAAAGTTGGTTTAAATCAAGCACCTGCTTCCAGGTTTTCATTACTTGTTTTTATTGCACTTTTTCATACTTTATGATTTTTTTGTCTTTTTGTCTTTTTCTGATTTTTCTTTGTATTTTCTCTTAAATTCTGATTTTTTTTTGTATTTTCTCTTTTTCTGATTTTTTTTGTATTTTCTCTTTTTCTGATTTTTTTGTATTTTATGTCACCAAGACGCCTATTTTCCAGGTTTTCATCAAGGCGACCCTTTCAACCATGCACTAGATGAATCAGGTATAGAATTTCCTGAGATGGATACTATTGATAGGATCATTGAATAGATCTCCTTCAGTTGTAGAGAACTGATAGGCTTCAAAACCATAGACTGATATGATGACAAAGGGACCTATCAAGTTAGGTTCAAACTTCCCTTTCTTTTCTCTATCTTGTCAATTTCTAAGGTTTTCTTTTAGGACCAAGTCCCCAACCTGAAAGACTCTAGGCTTTACCCTGTGATTGTAGCTTCTGGATATCCTCTATTGATATGCCTTCAAGTGGTTCATAGCTTGTTGATGATGTTCATCCAACAGTTTAAGTTCCTGAAGTCTAGAGACTCTATAATCCTCATATGTAACAATACCCTTGAGTGACACACGGAGTGATGGAATCTAAAAATCAATGGATAGTATGGCCTCTAATCCATATACCACAGAATATGGTGTAGCTCCTATAGGTGTTCTGATGTTGGTTCTATATGCCCAAAGAGCAGGATTTAATTGAACATGCCAATCACGTCCAACATCATTGACAGTCTTCTTCAAGATTTTCAAAATGGTTTTGTTTGAGGCCTCTTCCTGGCCATTTCCTTGAGGATAGTATGGTGTTGAAAAATGATGTTGGATATGAAACTTCTCACATGGTTCCTGCACATCTTGATTTCTAAAGGGTCGACCAAAATTCCATACCTACAGATAGGTAGTTAGGTATGAAAGAAGATATATGCTTCCCAGTGATTGTTGTTAAGGGAACCTCTTCTATCCACTTTGTAAAATACTATGTTGTTGTGGTTATAAATTTGTGTCCATTGGATGAAGATGGATTAATCTTTCCTACCAGGTCTAGTCCCCACTGACAAAAAGGCCATGTTGATGTGAACGGGTCAAATTCTTGCATTGGTGCATGAATTAAGTTACCATGGACCTGACATTTCTGGTATTTATTAACAAACTAAAAGGACTCCTTCTCCATGTTCGGCCAATAATACCCCAAACGGAGGAGTTTACTCGCTAGGGTTAGTCCGCTTGAATGAGTTCCACAAATACCTTCATGAACCTCATGTAAATTTGTCTCAGATTCGTTATGTTCTAGACACCGAAGAAGAGTACCATCTAGACCTCGATGGTAAAGTATGTCACCGATTAAGGTATGTCATGTGGATTGGCAGATGAAGTTGTGTTTCTGGTTTCTAGAAAGATCGTGAGGAAGGATGTCTTTCAGGTAAGCATAGGTCTTTCCATAAATGGAGAATTCAGCATCAACTAAATGGCATATGGTCTGAGATTCTGGGTTATCATAAGTAGGATTAGACACTTGTTCTACCATAAACTCATAACGACCTCATTTTTCTGGCAACTACAAGAGAGAAGCAATTGTCATCATAGCATCTGCAGCTTTGTTTTCTGCTCTTGGAATTTGTTCAAACTTGATATTCACAAAGTACTTTTTGAGATCATCTATCAGCTTCTTATATGGCATTAACTTCTCATCTTTCATCTAATATTCGTCATTTACCTGATAAATGACTAGTTGTGAATCTCCATACACTTGTAGCTCAGTGATCTTCCATTCAACCATCACTTTGATGCCAATAATTAGTGCCTCATACTCAACTACATTATTGGTACATGGAAACATGAGTCTATAGGACTTTCGGATGGTGTTTTCTTGAGGTGTAACAAACAAAATTCCCACACCAGACCCACGTTGTGTGTATGACCCGTCAAAATAAAGCCTCCATTGTTTTGTTGTCATAGTGAAAATGTCTGCATCAGGAAACTCAATGTTCATTAGATGATCATCTGATAATGGAGCCTCAACTAACTGATCAACAATCACTTGAACTTTGATGGCTCTCCTATCCACATACTAGATATCAAATTCACTCAAGATCATGACCCACTTGGCTAGTCTCCCTGTTAGAGCAGCCTTGTTGAGTAAGTATTTTAATGGATCAATCTTAGCTATGAGTTTGACTCTGTGGGTCAACATGTAATGCTTCAAATTTTAGGTAGAAAATACCACCACCAAACAAGCTTTTTCGATGAAGGTGTAATTTATTTCATAACCATTCAAAGTCCTACTAATATAATAGATAGCTTGTCCCCTTCCCTCAAGATCTTCATGTGCTAGTAGAGATCCTAAAGAAATGTTTGTTGTTGCAATGTATAGTAACAATGGTCTCTCTTTTGTGGGTGGCATCAATATGGGAGGTGACATCAGATATTGCTTTATTTGATTGAAATTTGTTTCACATCCTCATCCCATTTGAAAGAGACATTCTTATGTAACAAATGATTGAAGGGATGACTTATGTCTGCTAATTGGGAGATAAATCTCCTAATTGATTGTATCCTGCCTTGTATAGATCTTAATTGACTGATATTCTTGGGTGGTAGCATCTCCATTATTGCCTTGACCTTGGCAGGATCCACCTCGATGCCCTTTTCTAAAACTATGTAACCCAGAAGTTTTTCCAATGTAACCCCAAACACACATTTCTTAGGATTTAATCTTACATTGAATTTCTCCAATTTGGTAAATATTTTTCTCAGGATCTCCAGATGTCCCTCTCTAGTGTATGATTTGGCTAATATATCATCCACATAATCTTCCATAAAACTATGCATCATGCCATGGAAAATAGTGGTCATTGCACGTTGATATGTTGCACCTGCATTTTTCAACCCAAAGGGCATGACATTCCAACAAAATGTGCCCCATGGACATGTGAATGCCATCTTTTCTTGATCTTCGGGTGCTATCTTGATTTGGTTATACCCTGAGAAACCATCCATAAGTGACAACATGGCATGTCCTATTGTTAATTCCACAATAATGTTAATGTTTGGTAAAGGAAAATCATCCTTTGGACATGCCTTATTCAGATCTCTGAAGTCAATGCATATTCTGATACTATTATCTAGTTTAGATATAGGTACAATATTAGAAATCCACTCAGCATAATCGATAGACCTGATGAATCATGTATCTAACAACTTTTTCAACTCGGCCTTTACCATCAAGGCGATATGTGGATGCATTTTCCTTAGTTTTTGTTTCATAGGTTTTATCCCAGGTGGTAGAGATAAATGATTGATTAGAAGATCTAGATCTAAACCTAGCATATCAGAGTATAACCAAGAAAATTTAATGCTTCTTTCCTCAAAGAACTTGATGAATTTTGGCTTTTCTTGTTCAGTCATAGATGCTGCTAGATGTAAAGTCTTTTCCTTTTCTATTGTGCCAATATTGATAGACTGTGTAGGCTCCACCAGCACTGGTGATCTTTCATGATAATGTTCCAGAAGAGTGTCAAATCTCCCATCCTTTGGTACCTTAGAGAGGTTTTCACCATCAGATGTGTTCTTTATTTTTACTGTTTCAAGATCTAATGTTGCCATTGAATGGTTTTCACCATTAGATCCATTATTCTTGTTTTCAATTTTGCAACTGAAATACTTGAAACCCTCCTGCCTCAAAGTGTCGTTATGAGATTTATGATTAGAAATTGTGTCAAGTTCATCACAACAAAGGAAATTTATGATAGCATCATCATTCACAAAGATAGGTGTATTGATAGGTTCATTTGGTTCCCAATTGATAAGTTTAGGATGCAGTAAAGGTAGAAAGTCATCAAATTAGTTAAGGTCAACGATAGTAAAGGTTATGATAGCAATGTTGTCAAAATTTTCAGTTTTAATGTCAAGTTCTATGATATTACTCTCCTCCAAGTCATCTATCTCACTTAATATATGTCCATCCTCACTTGAGTCATCGATATTTTGTGATCCAAATACAAGGGGTCTAGTCCATGAGCTTTGTCCCTCCTCGCGTGTGGGTGCATACTCTTTTATGACATCAATTTGTATGTCTTTGTATGATTTTTCTGATAAAGAATCCCACTCATACTCATTAGAATCAGTTTTAGAACTATCCCACTCATAGAAAACACACCAAAAGCTGCAAGTACACTTTTTAGGAAAATTTTGTTAAAATCGTGGGTTCGGTCCCCATGGTCGGTGCCAAAATGTAAGTGTGGAATAAGTAATGAATAAAATAACAAACAACACTTCTTAATAAGACATTATATCAAGAGAATCAACAATAATTATTCTAATTAACACAGGAAAACTCTTGAAAGTGTCATATTGTTCTCTATCTCCAAATATTTATTAAGTCACAGGGCTCTCAGATTTTGTAAGCATTGTGACTGTTAAAATACCAATCTAGAGAATGAGATGTTTCTAAATTCAATAATCTAATCCTATATGATGATTTCTAAATGATATGATGATACTGTAATCTAAATTGACATGAAACTTGATAAAAGAAGCTACAATGAACTATGATGCAGCCATGATATTGATTCTAAAATGTTATGATTTCTATTACTAAATGATAATGTTATTGCTAAGATGCTTGATTGCTCAATTGGTAATTCTACAGAGTAAGTTTGCACAAATTTGGGATCCATTTCCTATGTAAAGAGGTTGTATTTATAGATTCATGACAACACATATGTGAAGGGGAAACACAGCAAAGTTCTAGATTTGATCTGAAGGATTGAATGGTAAGAGATGAAGAAGCCTGAGTTGATTATGGAGATTGTTCCTCCCCATAAAAACATTCAGCCAAAAGATAGGAAGAATCAATGGAAGAAGATGAAGAATTTTCCTCCATACATTTGAAGTACCTTATATTGATCATTCATTCATATATTCATTTCATCACATAGTTGCATTTGAAAATCAAAATATATAGTGCATTATATTTCATTTTCTATGTTATATATCATTAAATATCAAATCCAAAATCATACATATAGATTAATTTCCATATCATTAACATATATCCATTATCATACACTTGTCAGCATGCATCCATACATCATCATTATAGACATTATCATGCATAACATCATATCTAAATCATAACATGTCATCATGATCATAAAATGCATCCATAACATCATAACATAAATCATCACATGGCATATAGAAATAGGAAATTAAATGCATCCACCATAGAATCATATTAACAAATATAGATTGATCAATCCACCGCATATCATATAAATCTCAAAATCATAATGCCAAGTATACAATGATGTCTGAAATGGAAAGAGATACAATATCAAAAATGGTTGTAAATCAATAATGAGCTAGTTGCTACTAGCTCCCGATGGTGTTGGCATCGTTGAACCAGTACCTCCCCCACCAGATGTACAAGGATCTCTCAAGTCTCTCAGAAGAGGTTGTGTCACACCCACACTAATAGTCCTAGAACGAGTCCTACCTAATTGAGATTGAGCATAACTAACTCTCTGCTCTAAAGGAACTGCATCATGGTCCCACCCTGCTATGACGAATCATAAACTACAACCTCCCCAACAATATGTATCCTCAAAATATGCCATACATCCTTAGGAGTGATTGTCATCTCACCGGTAGGAAGATGGAAAGTATTATGCTCGCTATGCCACCTCTCTACTAAAGCTGTCAGGAGACCCCGATTAGAACTACATAGGAAATGGATCCCAACTTTGTGCAAACTTACTCTGCAGAATTACCAATTGAGCAATCAAGCATCTTAGCAATAGCATTATCATTTAGCAATAGCAATCATAGCATTTTAGAATTAATATCATGGCTGCATCATAGTTCATCGTAGCTTCTTTTATCAAGTTTCATGTCAATTTAGATTACAATATCATCATCATATCATTTAGACATCATTATATATGATTAGATTATTGCATTTAGTAGCATCTCAATCTCTAGATTGGCATTTTAACAATCACAATGCTTACAAAATTTGAGAGCCTTGTGACTTAATAAATCTTTGGAGATAGAGAACAATATGACACTTTTGAGAGTTTTCCTGTGTTAATTAGATTAATTATTGTTGATTCTCTTGATATAATGTCTTATTAAGAAGTGTTGTTTGTTATTTTATTCATTACTTATTCCACACTTACAATTCACACCATTCATAGGCTCATAAACAGAAAATATTTCTTTTGCTTCCTCATAACTGACCTCACAAGTGCCTTCCACTTGAGGAAGATCCTCAATCAATTTTGAGTCTTGAATTGAAAACAAAAACTCTTGTTTCACTACTAGCTTGGCCTCCTCCTATTTGAAATGATCAAGCAGCTCCTCAAAAGATTTGGGGAGTGTTGATAGAGGATTGGCTAGTATAGGAGGCTTTGGTAACTCTTGAGGAAGAGAAGTGATTTTCTTGAAGCTTGGGATTGTTAACACATGCTCTTCCAACTTAGAAATTTCATCATAGTTGTCCATGCTAGATTCAGCTGGTAAGGGGTTTAAAAGGGGTGCAAATCAGAGATAGGGGGCTGAATTTGCACATGTCTAGAATCTAGTAATGGAGAACGAGCTCTAAAACTTTGAACTTTGGAAATAGAATCTTTTTCAAAGTATTCAAGAGGTTTACCTTGTATGAAACTTGAAAGGTTCCTCTATCATAGGTTGAGTCATAGTTCTAAAAGGAGCTGGTTTAAAACTAGAAATGCAAGTAGTTGATTCAGTTTCATACCTTTGAACTTGTGAAAGCAAGTGTTTTATTTTCTCTTCTTTGGCTACAACCTATCTAGCAAGAATCTCTTCTTCACACCTTTGTGCCTCCACCTCCTGTTGATGAATACGAGCTTGATGAGCAAGCTCTTCTTGCTGCATATTATACTTTTCCTCTTTGGTGCTAACATCTAACTACCTTTAAAAATATAAAAACATATCTTTGATGCTCAAATTTTTGACATCTTGAGATGGATCAGGAAGATAGGCATGTTGGTTGGGAGTAAAATAGTTTTCTTGGGATTGGTTATAAGCATGGATAGGCTACCAAGAAGGCTGAGCAGGGGCAGGTGGGTGGTAAGTATGATAAGACCGTTGATATCCCATTGTTACAAGGTTATATGGGATGAAACCAACAACATTCTTAGTATGATATGGATAATACAAGGGCTCACAAATCATGTTTTGACAAATAAAATGAGAAGGAACATATTTTCCATGATAACTTGACATATTAAGGCATCCAAATGAGCTTAGATAACTTCCAACAAAAGAAATGAGCATGAAAATCACCAAGAACTAATTCGTGGTATCGTTGGAGCACTTGTACTGCTGAAAGCAATTGGTTCTTCACTTTTAGAGTCACCAAGTGTGTGAAATATGCCTCCAAAGGCTGATATTACTGATATACACACCAAATATCAGTAATGAAAAGAGAACTCATGGACTGTGATAGTCCAATCAGTCCCACCAGGCGTTCCAAAAATTGTTATCTCCTAATAGTGCACCCCTACTAAGTAAACTCAGCCTACTAGTGAAACATGGGATCTTTCCAAGTTTTTGGGTCACTTATGATGGAAAGAACCTCCAGAGAGGGTTGGTTCCCTTGGAACTATCACCTAAACTAATAGCTTTTGATGGAAAAGGGTAGAAAGAAAAGCATAAAATGAAACTATTTCCTAAGGTGATGCAACAAAATGATTATCTAAAACTTGCACAATTGATTTTACATATAGTTTAATTAATAACAAAGCTTCCACATACACAACTCAGGGGTTAATATGCTCTTTGCATCAATGTATGTGAATAAAATGTTGTTTTGAGCTCATTTATATAGAAAATAATGAAGATGTTTTGGTTTTTTGTACCTTTCTCTTCATGCTCGATCTTTCTAGAATAAATGATGAAAGTTTTCTACTCTCTGTGAAAGAAAAGATAGAACCCTTGGTCTAGAACCGTTTTCACTTTTCTCTGCAAAACTTGATCACTGTCATTTGGATTTTTTGGATTGCTATTTCCAAATGAAATGGCTATCCTTTTGTTAATGACATTGAATGTTTGTCTTTCCTCTCATGACAACCCGATGACTGTTAGAAGGGAATTCATTGGATTGTCCCCCTATAGATGTGATTTGCAACGTTGTTTTTGTGACTTAATGTCTTCCATGCACATGCAACAGAAATTAATATATAGTTCACTGTATTTTGAAAGTGTAAAATACAAAATGATGTATAATTGTTCTATACCCCTTTGTAGTACACTGTTGAATTATAAGATCTGACACTCTTACACTAATTCATATTGATTAAAGGGGGGTAACTAAAATTGAATGGTACAAGCATATTTAACTATCATAAACTTTTCTTTTGTTGCATCATGTACTTTGCAAGGTAATTTCCATTGTGTACTTTGAAACCCTTGAGTGATCATATATGACTGCCATCTTCAAATGAGCTCACTTGTGGTTTGTCCCTATCTCATATTGTGATTCCATTGAACAATTATTTGTCATTTATGACAGTGACTTTAGCCAACTCACTGTGATGAGTGATGAGCTCTTACTCAATGTCGATAAGTGTGATGAGTTTGCACTCTTATCCCTCTCAAAAAACCAAGAGGGTAGCATGCTCAGCTCAACCCTTGTACGAGCCCATTTTACTCCACATGTTGTGATGTTAATGCAAAATAACCCAACAATGAAAAATGTACCTAGACTTGCACAATGAACAAACATGTTAGATAAAACAATGAAGCTCAAAATTTGATGGGGATTGATGATGATCTTTTGCTTTTCCTTGGTATTTTTGAAAACTGCAAAATTGATTGAATGCCTTATGAGAGTAAATTATATGCTTTCTGATTTTGTTAATGAAGAGAATATGTATCTTGAGCTCTAACACCAACTTTTCAATCCCTTGTAGGTAACTTACGGAGCATCAGAGCCACTTCTGGAGCAACCGAGTGAGAGGAGATGAAGATGTAGCAATTCAATCTTGGGGTTCGTCATTCAGGAAATGAAGGATCCCTATTCCTTTCATATGCTTTTCCTTTCTTCAAATGTATAGTTTACATCTTGTATTACATTGAATCAGTTATTCCCACGACTTGTGTGGGACGCCATACATTTGTAATTATAAATAAAATAGCATTTTATGCAAAGCTTGTGCAATATTTTCTCTTGTAGACACTTGCACAATAAATTGTAATTTATTTGATAATAATTTTGTGCATATAAATGAAACTTTAGCAGAAATTAATGTGTACCTTTTATCTTTAGTTACAAAAGTTGTTTCAACTTTACTTGATTGAACTGAAAGAAAACCTAGGTAACACTTCCATTACGTCATTCTTACGTGAGGTTCTAACGGTTTTCCCTTTCCTTCATCCTACCTTTGACCTTCCCATACCTCCATTCATCTAGGTTCGGTCAATTCTTAGGACAACTAAATTTTCTCAAGGGTCAACTATCCTTAGTCAAACTATGGTAGATTCAAAAGGCCTAGAGTTGAACCCTATGCTCTAATACCAAATGTAATAACCCATCCTAAATTATTACTTAATTAATATTATTGTAAATGACACATGAATATATTCAAATTAAAAAGACATAACTAAGTAACTATAGTCAATCATAGCAACACATGTCCATTAAAAATGAGTCAAGGATTCATATATTCAATTCAAAATTCAAATTACAATATCATGTTTGACTTGGCTCATAAGGCCACAAAGTCATTACATTGTACAACTTTACATCAAAGTACATAAAGTATTCATCAAGGTTGCATCATAGACTAAATATTCTTGTGTACATCTAAGGTTCTTCTTGATGCTCGCCTCCACTGGTGGATGAGAACATGGTTGAAGTGCTTTAGCACCCAACCATGAAGCTTAAACTTCCAAAATTATTCCAGCTTGAAGAATACCCAACCTTGCACAAAAATTTTAGGAAGAGAACAATCTACAAGGTGGAATATGGTGTGTTCCCATACATCAGTTCATGCAATTTCTATCTACAAGTTAGAAAAGAAAATTCAAGATCTATGCTAGGAATGGCAGAGAGTGTTATCACAAATTTCATACATACAAAATGAACTATATTGCTTGGCCAAGCATAAAAAATTTGTTGCAAAAACAACAAATAATAGGTTCTAGTAAAGCAAACCTATACTCTTTGAACTCCATTTCAACACCCGTCCTAGAAGGTAACCTTCTACAAACATTTCATAACAGCTATCTACCCTCTAGCAGCATCTACCCTGAGGTGCTCTAGTCTACATAGGTATCACTATTTTATTCAAGTAAAATAATATTCTTCTCACATGTGTCTACAAAAAGGAGAATTAGATTATTAATTTCCTCTCTAAGCAAAAATCGGATGTATGATTCAAATAAAACTATACAACACAATATTCAACCATATCATTCACATGACCCATGTTTACTTTCAGCATAAAGCATTATCCATTCAAAATGAATTAAGTTAAAAGAGACAAAAGAAGGTATGTCACAAGTATGTGTATGTACAAAGAAGGTATGTCACAAGTATGTGTATGTACATAGACGAATTTTATTTGCATACACATATATGTGCTTAATTAAGTTATTGGTTTGTGCATACATTCTGAAATAAACCATCAAATTATATTGAAATCATTTAATAATATTCTATTTGATATTTCTTTTGTTAAAATAAAGAGTCCAAAATAAGTCTATATTAATAGTTTCTCACATATTGTTGCTTCTTTTATGTTCACACAAGTTGTGATATTCTAAAATTGCTATTTACATGTGAACATTTGTTGTTTTTAATAAAACAATATTGTTTTTGACTAAACAATTATAGAACAAGTTGTTTCATGTAGAAGGTTCACGGTCTATAACTACTCAATGTTGTTTCAGCTAAACAGTTTCAAAACTAAATTGTTTTTAGCTACACATACGCTTTTACAACAAATCAATGTCATTTCCAATAGAACAATTATTGTTATCAATAATAAAATGTTGTTTATGGATAAATAGTACAGTTTATGACACAACAATGTTGTTTACAATAGGAAATTCACTGTTTACATCAATACAATGTTGTTTCTAGCTAAACAGTTACAATTTATGACAAAATAATGTCATTTAAAACATAACATTCACTATTTACATCAATACAATGTTGTTTCCAGCTAAACAATTACAGTTTATGACAAAACGTCATTTGCAAAAGTTCATTTTTTACATCAATACAATGTTGTTTCTAGCTAAATAGTTATAGTTTATGATGAAACAATGTCGTTTACAATGCTTCATGGTCACAACTTCAAATTCCATTGGCTCATTTTCTAGGCTTAATTATTCTAACATTTGCATATAAAATTCCATGTAAGAATACTAAAATGAATATAATATCAACTTTTTGAGTAAATTTAAAGTACTGGATGGCTTACTAATCACTAATCAACAATGATAAAATGATCAAATCCATAAGATCAATCTTATACCAGATTCGGTTCAAAAGACTTGTTCATGGTTTACATAAATTATACATCTATTGTTCTAAAATGACCCATAGTCATTGTCTGGTTCTTAAAAAAATAGGTTGGTTGAGGGTGAAAACATAGCACCCACCCTCAGCTTTGGGTGTAACGCTTCCATGGATGACATGGTTTTCATTCCTATGGAACAATGGATCACTATACTATACATGCAAATAAATTTAAGGAACAAATTCCATCATTCAATCTTTATCCTGAATGGACTTGGCGACATAAAAAGGGTATCTTAAATCTGCAAGAAGTATCAAATCCCATATGTAGAGCTAGGCGATATGAGCCCACCATCGCCCCCAGTGATGAAGCAAAACAAAGGTATAAGGTTCCCTTTGATGCTATATCGAGAGGGCTATGGCATCAACCCGAATGGGCATCCATCTAGTAATAAGTTAGTAAAACATATTTACATAAAAATATTTCGATGATGGCTATGGCCTACCCCATAAAGCGTGGCAAAAATACATAATCTACATCACTCCATTCACAGTGCTATTGGGCTTCCTCAATAGCCTATGATGGGATTAACAATCAAAAACATACATGTAGTTGAACATAGGGTCGGCATTATCGAGTCTTACAAGGTAATATATATAGTCAGCTCTTCCAAGCCAAAGGCTTTACAAGCCTAGGAAAATTTGAGTGTAGAACAAGAAACAATAGAGTTGTAGGTATTACAAAACTAACTCATGCAATTGCATAAGATTTCGATGATCTAACAATATTCAATCAATAGAATTGATAATGGAACAATTCAATTGATGCATGAAAATAAAGATGAAACTGTAAAATCAATGAAAAGCAACATTGTTAAAGGAAAAATATTGATTACCTCTGTACTCAAGAATTCTTCTTCAGCTTCTTCCCAAAAAGCTTCATTCCACACCAGTTTTCTATAGGTTCCAGCCGATATCTCTTTCAAACTAGCATCTTTCTACCTTTTACTATCCCTCCACTAAGGGGTTGTTTCAAAATGATAATGGGCATTAATGGTATTTCTGCCCCATTCTAAATTTGAATTTTTTCATACTATCCATGGTTCCTGGGATTTTCTCATGATATTGATTTAAATTTCATCTATTCAATGATTATAGTTATTGGTTTCAAGCTTACTAATTATATATATTTATGCATTTTGTATCATTGTTGAAATGAAAATGAAAGATTATATTTATTTAAATGATAGATATGCACATGGGAGCAATTATATGTGAATACAAATATATGTATATCTATATATCTATATGTGTACATATATATATGTACACATATAGATATATAGATATACATATATTTGTATTCACATATAATTGCTCCCATGTGCATATCTATCATTTAAATATATCTATCATTTATATAATATATATATTATATATATATATTTATATTCAGATTTTTTCACACATATATTTATATATATGTACACATATAGATATATAGATATACATATATTTGTATTCACATATAATTGCTCCCATGTGCATATCTATCATTTATATAAATATAATCTTTCATTTTCATTTCAACAATGATACAAAATGCATAAATGAGGTTCACATACCAAATCTCACCTTTTTTTCCTCTAAATTCAAAACACAAGCTCAAGATTGATGTTTTCAAATATAAGTTTCCATGTAATTTTGTTTCAAAAATGCATCTTTTCAATCATCGAGTCATTTTAGTCAGCTTAATATAATTCCTATATGAATTTTCAAATTCAAATACCATGCCATTTTGTGGTGTGTGCACCGAGATTCCATCCGGCTTACCATTCAATCCGGCTAAACAATCCTACTTCATCCATGCTCTCGTCCTTCAACCTGTCACCCTACAGATGCACACACTTGCACTTGCAAAATTTATCAGTAACGTTCAATTCTTGATAACATATAAGATAATTTCAAAAGATCACATAGTCAACTTCATTCAACTTCTTTCAATCTATTTCAAAAATTTTAAATTTTCCATTTAATATATATTGAATTTCTTCAATAATTCAATTTACCATATTATAATAAATATGCAATAAAATTGGGTTATGACATTATTTCCCTCTTGGAAGAGACATTGCCCCAATTTCTATTTAATCAAAATAAAATTCTTTATGTCTATTTCAACATCACATCAAATTTAAGCATACATGTCTTTTTCAACATCACCTCAAATTTAAGCATATATGTCTATTTCAACATCACATCAAATTTAAGCATACATGTCTTTTTCAGCATCACCTCAAATTTAAGGATATATGTCTATTTCAACATCACATCAAATTTAAGCATATATGTCTATTTCAACATCACATCAAATTGTTCCAAGTTAAAACATCATAATATTTCAATCCAAAAATTTCCAAGAAAAATGTTAAAGTCTCTTTCTCAAGAAAGTAAATGTGGAAAGGAGTGTTTTATTTCTTTCGTATCATCCCAAGTAGCACTATCATCTAAGTATTGGTCCCATTTGATCTTAAACTGAGCAATATCTTTTCTCTGCAACTTAACGTTGTGTCTATCTAGGATTCTAATGGGCTCCACTAGCACCACTCCTAGATTCTATACCTGCAAGGATTGTCAATCAAGCACATGAGCTACATCAGGATGATATGGCTTAAGCAAAGAAACATGAAACACATTATGAAGTCAAGCTAGAGTAGGTGGTAGAGCTAGTCTATAAGCAACTAGGTTAATCACTTCCAAGACTTCAAACGGTCCCACATATCTTAGACCCAACTTGGAAGACTTTCCAAAAGTAATAGAACTTTTATGAGGTTTAACTCTCAAGAAAACTTTGTCCCTGGTTGCAAAATGTCTAAAAGTTTGGTTCTTGTCATAATAACTCTTATGGACCAATATGTCGCCTCCTTCAGTTTTCTCTTAATGACCCTCATTTATTATTCCATTTCCTTAAGCATTTCAGGTCCTACTATGATCATGTCCTCCAATTTATCCCAACTAATGGGGGTATGACACTTTTTCCCATAAAGAGCTTCAAACGATGCCATGCCTAGGGATGTGTGATAAGAGTTGTAAGAAAACTCTACCAGAGGAAAATATTATTGCCACCTATACTGTTGGTCCATACAATACATTTGAAGGAGGTCTTCGACTACTTGATTCACCCTCTTTGTTTTCCCGTTAGTCTAAGGATGATAAGCCAAGCTTAAATTTAGTTTGGTTCCCAATGCAGCATTTAGGATCGTCTAAAATCTTGAGGTCATCTGTGTGTCCCTATCAGAGATGATAGTCTCTGGCACTCCATGCAATTGGAATATCTCCAAGAAAAATTTATTCACCAAGGTCAACGATCCATCCTTAAGGTTTCCTAGAATGAAGTGTGAAACCTTAGTCAACTTATCAATCACAACCAAGATAACATCATGCTTGTTCTTGCTCAACGGTAACCCCTGTACAAAATCCATACTGATCACCTGCCATTTGTACTCAGGTATGTCATGAGGATATAGTAGCCTAGTTGGGTGTGCATGCTCAACCTTGACTCACTGGCACTCTAAGCATCTGGCTACATACTCCACTACATCCTTCTTGAGTTTAGGCCAATAATATAGTCTTCAACTATGCAATCATCTTGGATACTCTGGAGTGTCCTGAATAAGGTGCGTTATGAACCTCCTCTAAAACCAACTTTCTCAACTCTCTAGAGTTAGGAATGTACATTCTTCTCTGGTATCTCAAAATAGCATCCAATTTGATCTCATACCCATCGAACCAATTATCCAAAGGATTTACTGCTAGGGTGCTCTTCACTCTCTCATAGTGCTCATTCATGACAGATACCGAATCACTTGTTGTCTCAAGTTAGACCTTGTCGAGATCATGGCTGCCAAATGTCTTTGTCTACTAAGAGCATTAGCCACTCTATTCTCTTTTCCCTTTATATACTCAATTTTGAAGTCACACTCACTAAGGAATTCCAACCACCTTCTTTGTCATGCATTAAGGTTTGGTTGAGTAAATATGTATCTCAATTCCAAGTGGTTTGTTTTGAGTTCAAATGGCTTCCCCAAATGATAATGCCTCCAAATTTGTAAGGCATGAACTATTGTGGCCAATTCTAAATCATGAGGTGCATAGTTCATCTCATGTTGCTTAAGCTTCCTTGATTCATATGCTACCACTATGAATCTCCCATTAGTATCAGGGATGGTCAAAACTGATGTTTTCATGAGCCTCTCCTTCAGGATTTGGAATGCTTGCTCATATTTCTCGATCCATTCAAACCACATTCCCTTTCTTTGGAGTGAGGTTATAGGAGATGCAATCTAGGAAAACCCTTGCACAAACTTCCTATAGCATCCTATGATGCCCATGAAGCTACGAAATTTTGACACATTCTAAGGCACCAGCCATTCCATGATCGCCTTGATTTTCTTAGGGTCTACAAAGACTCCTTAAACAAAAATAATATGGCCTATATAGTGTACCCTATCTTGATAGAACGAACACTTCGATAGCTTCCCAAAAGGTTTTCTTTCTCTCAGCCACTAGAGAACTATCCTCAAGTGCCTATCATGCTCTTCAACAGACTTCAAGAGTAAACCAATATGTCATCAATGAAGATCAAAACAAAATCATCCAAGCAGTCGTTGAATAAACTACTCATGAGGTTCATAAAATTTGTTGGTGCATTATTCAAACCAAAAGGTACCACACTGAACTAGTAATTCCCATACCAAGTTCAGAAAGTAGTCTTCAGAATATATTCTTCCTTAATTTTCAACTAATGGTACGCCAACCTGAGATCAATTTTGGAGAACACTATTGCTCCCTTCATCTTTTCAAGCAACTCATCAATCCTTGAGAGTGGTGAACGATAGATTTTAATGGTTAGGAATGCTATGTCTCTTTTGCTCAGTTAGGGTCTTTCACCTAATGGAAAGAGACATGCCCACACCAAAAATCTAGGTCGTTCACTCAAAAAAAGGAATGTATGATGGATTTATGCCTAAATTCAATGATCTAAGTGCAATAAACTGATAAAATGGATTGATTATTAATTCAAAACCAATGAAATGTAGATTGCTTGAAAACGCATTGTGATATGTAGAAAACACCTAAAAATGAATGCAAATTGTAACAGAAATGGATGAAACTGAAAGTGTGCTCCTAAGATCTTGATGAAGATTGGAAATGACTTCTGAAATGATGTAGATCCTAGTTTTTAGGCCTGGTGGGACTCATTTTCCATTTTGGGCAAATTAGCCCCAGATCTGTGAAACTGTTGTGGAGCCCATTTTGGACAAATGGGTATCCAAAAATGCAGAAAACCAAAATCAGGCCTAGTAGTGGGACTCATTCGCCATCCATGGTGAATCAATCCACTTTTGAATTTTTGAAAATCCAAAGGTGGAAACTAAAGTCTCTAATCTACTCTTTGGCTCCTAACAGGTGTCTACCTCTGAAAGCCTAATTTCTAAACCTAAAAGTGACTTTTTGTTGATATTTTTCCTTGGTCAATAGGTAGGTGTCTTCAACAACTTTACAACTTGATCTTCAATGATTTCCAAGTCTTCAAGATGCCTAAATTTGTAAACACACAAGACAAGAGAGAAATTTTGAATGTTAGGGCATGGGGGTTTTCCTTGGTAAGACCCCTTTGTAGGTAATTAAACTAAAATGATGAAAGAATGTAACAAAGCATGAAATAATGAAGTGAATACCTTGCCATGATGTTTCATCTTGAATTTCTACAGCAATGGTGGAAGATTCTACCCTTGAATGTCTTTGGAAGCTATCTTTATGACTTAGAATGATGAAACCCTAGCTTGCTTGACTTGATAGAGAAGATAGATGGTGAATGAATGATAAGAGATGTGTGAATGAGTTATGAGATTAATGGAGGTTATAATGGATGGAAAAATGCTTATGTATACACACTTATGCCCTAAAAACCCAATAATACAAAATCATAGGCCGACATAAGGTCTTAATGAATAAAAACTTGAAGGAATTTTGAATTATTTTGAATTTTGAGCCAAGAGGGACTCATTCACCACCCATGGTGAATGGGTCCCACTCTAGGCTTGCAAGTGGGTGTCAGGAATTAAGTCACATTTAATGTTGTTTGTCAGGTTTACATTCAAAAATACACTTAATTATGACCTATAAGTGCATAAAGGGGCCAAATAAAGCATAAGAAAGGTGTAATTAGGGCTTGAGACACAAAATTCAATGTGAAAGTGTGACTAAATACACTTTACAACACTAAAATGAGGTCCACTTAGCCTAGGAAGGCACAACATCCAATGTGAATGTGTAAAACACATTACAACACTATATAAAAGTTAAATTTAGTTTACAATCCTTCTAGATTGATGTGATAATGTAATTAAATACATTTTATAATGTTGAATTAAGGGGAGATGGGTTCATTAAGTCTAGAAAAGCATGAAAGTCTTTTACAACACTTTACAACACCTTTACAATACAATGTTAAATTATTTGAAAGGGTCCAAGACCTAGTGTGGATGCATAAAACGTCTCACAACACTAAATCAAGGCCTCATTAAGTCCAACTTATCATGAATTATTCCCATGTCAAGCAAGAAGCGTCCATTTTTCTATGTCGCATTTAGCCCTCACTTTAGTGAGAGGATGAACTTGCTTCAAACTCACACTAAAGTAGACATTCAAGAGAGGTCCAATCGTACCAATGCATATGGTCTAGGATGAAAAATATCAAAAAGGCAGTCCAGCCCCTAGGATATAAGATCCTAAGTCAAGCTGACATGAGTGAAAAAAGACACACAAGGTGCAACAAAACAAGATACATGATCATGAAATGGAAAGAACTAGAAGAAAGAGAAAGATTAAAATGAAAAGTCGGATCAAGCTTCGATCATTTTTCCAGCTAGTTGTAGATTAGATCTAGGTTGTTTGTCTGAAAATAAAATTCATACTCACTCTAGGGCGACGGAACTCTTGGATGTTTGTTGGGTGAGAAATTCCAAAAGGTGAGAAACATACGCTTAGGTGGTATGTACTCACAAACACATAGGTGGTTATGGGGAAATTCGTGCCTCAGAATGGGCTTCCTACTCAACCATCCAAAGTTATACCTCCTGGTAACTTTAATAAGGTGCCACAAAGGAAAATGATTTTCGAGCTCTATGAAGTAAGAAAAACTTTGTATGCTTGGCACTCATAGACATTGTAAATGCAAGATAGTGTAAGGAATGTTCAAAGGTATTTTACTTAGTTCGTGCAAGGTCTCATCTTAGGGAACATTGTGCTTAATGTTTCCAAGAGAGGATGTGTCAAAAGAAGTATCACGCTCTTGGAGGGAATCAAGCCCAATGACTCCACCAAGAAAAGGACACATCGCAAGAAGAAAGAAATCACACAATGAAATGTGAGTGGTGATGTATGCCCCCACTTTAAAGTAGTTGCAAACACCAATAATGTGAGCAATTGCTTTAAAGTAGAAGAAGAAGACATGAGAGATTATGCAAAAATCCCTATGCCAAGTCATATATTTCTGATAAGCTATGTCATGAAAAAGGGAAGTATGTCACATGTGAGCCAACTTAAGGCATGTCATCCACATCCCAAGCTTGCTCTTATATGTTCATGAAAGGTTAACAACTAGCCAAAAGAGGCAACGAAAGTGACATAGGAGGACAAGGCTACTAAAACCCTTGCCCCCACTGAGTGCAAGACAAAGGTGAGCCGAAATAATTGATGAAATGTAGGCGAGAGTGAAAATTAGTATCAATTAGAGAGATCAGGTGCCCCCACATAAGGAAGAACACCAAACTCCTTAAGATGTTGGATTTTATTAATCAGAGCCTTGGATTCATTAGTGAAGTGACCATGAATTCTATGATATGCATAGAATGAAGTCTTGTAATAAAATTTCTTTCAAGTTATGGGAGGGAGGGTGATCAAGTGATCTTGGAGGAGTCTTGACAAGATGCCTTCTTGATCAATGGTAGAAGGTGGTCTTATGGTTTGCTTGAAAGAAACATCTTGCTTAGTATGGTTTGTCATATCTTCACAAGACTCTTTAGATTGTGATATTTTGTTCTCTCCTTTATAGGAGGGTGTAAAATCTAATGAATTCAAATTATTAGTGCCTTGCAAGATGACATTGACATTAAGCGAAGAGTTTGTTGTTTGTGTCATATGGTGTAAAGGATGATGTTCAAGACCACTAGTGTCAAGGATTTCAAGATGGATGACTGTTAAGGATGATTTAGGAGTATGTTGTGTGAGATTGTTGATGTTGAGTGAAGGCTTGGTGATTTCTATCAAAGAACAATAACCAAGACCATAAGTTGTTTGTTGTGTGATAGGGTCTATAGGGTTGCGGATACCTTGTTCTTGAGAACCACATAATTTTCCACTATATCCAAGTTGTTTCATTAGTTCATAACTATGTCCATAAAGCTTTTTCATTTCTTTTGAAGTTAGTGGTTGTTTGTTATTATGTTCATCAAAGGTTGTGTAATTTTCTTCATTGGCTAAAGTGGTTGAGGCGGATGCTTTTGAAAGGTCATCCAAATTTTGTGTCGACATTATTGTTGTTTCTTTTCTCTTATTTGAATCTTTGTGGATGATTTTGTACTCACCCATGAAGTCATGTTTGAAATCCAACGAACCCAAATCATCTTCTGATAGCATCATGACTTGTTCAATATGTTGTTGTTTGTCTTTTTTTTGAAAGGGTTCCACTTGTGTGGATGGTGTTAATGTGTTCAAGGGGTTCTCTTTGGTTTTCTCAAGTTGCAAGACACTATAAGGCTCATGATCAGCATCGAGTGTGCAAAATTTGTTGTTGTAGATGTATTTCATTTTGTAATGAAGAGTGGAAGGCACACCATTCATTGCATGAATCCATGGCCTGCCTAGAAGAAGGTTATATGAAAGATCATGAGGCATAACCTGGATCGGTGTGTTTAATGTGACTTCTCCAACTGTAATAGGTAAAGTGATCACACCAAGCTGTGTCTTTTTTACGTTGTCAAAGCCCTTAATAGCTAAAGATTCGAGTTGAATTTTTTACTTATCCACATGAAGCCTATCCAAAAGTTTTATGCTACACACATTAAGGGCTAAGTCATTGTCAATAAGGGTTCACTTTATCCCTATTTAATTGTATTGAGCAATGATCATGAAAGCTTCATTTTGTTTTTTCACTTCGAAAGGGAGGATTTCACTTTGGTGGAAAAAAATGTCAGCATTTATTCCTTGGATCATGGCTTCTATGTCAGTTGGTTGTGCATTAGAAGGGACAAGAACTTGTTGCAAGGCTGCTTGGATCATGTTGTGATAATGAGGAGATGGTTGAATAAGATCCCATAAGGATATCTTAGCAGGAGTATTCTTTAGTTGTTCAACAAGATTGTACTCCTTAATGTGTGAATTTAATCGAGGATCTCTAGGAAAAATGGGATTTGGCAAAGGTAAGGGTGTTGGTGTGGGTTTTTGTGGTTGCAGATTATTTCTAGTGTTATATGTATGAGAAACAGTATTATGAATCAATTTTTGTGAAACATTATTCTAAGGAGGGTAAAGGACAAGTTTAGGTTTATTGTGAGTTTTTTTGTGTGAAGGGGGATAAAGGATGAGTTGAGGTTGAATAATATTAACATCCCTTGGTGAATGAGAGTATAACATAGTTTTCTCATCTTCTTTTAAGTGAAAAATATTATTAGCAATGGTATATGTGTCTTGTATCATGATATCCTCCCTAGGAGGAGAGTTTTTAGGAGAACAAAAAGCCACATGTTCTTGACAAGGCTTGGTTCTTCCAACATAACTTCATCACTAATAGGGGAATGATCAATGATGGGATTATCAAGAGGGGGATGATTAGGAGGTGTTAGTTGAGTGTTCAATGTCTTTAAGGTCTCATTCTCTTGTGCCTTGTTGTCTACCCTACTAGGAGAGCTTGTAAGATGTTCATTCAAGGTTAAATTTTGTAAAGTAGCTTCATCACAAGTGGGGGAGGCATCAAGAGAAGGACCACTATGATTTTCAAATAGATTATCCCAAATGGGAGGAGCATTAGGGAAGGGAGGATCAAGGGTATCATGATACTTGATAGGGATGTCTTCTATCACCAACCTATCCTCTTTACATCTAGGAGGGATATTAGGAGATGGAAAAGTTTGGTTGTCATGGTTATGGAGACTAGGTAAGGTGATATTTAGAAATGTGTCTATGATCTCAACCTCTTGTTGTCTAACATCTACCAAAGGGGAATGAGGATATGGAAAATCAAGACCCTCAATGCTTGTATCTTCCTTCACCAAGATACCTTCGTCACTAAAAGGAGAGGTATTGGGAGAAGAACAAGTATGATTGTGATGATTGTCTACACTACCATTCTCACCAATGGATAATGTAATATTAAGGATTGTGTCAATGTTTTGATAATGTTTCTTAAATTCCTCATTGTTGTAGTCAAAATGGAACTCATAAGAGGGAATATTGTATTTATGCAATCCATTATTAACGAAATAAAAGCAAGGTATTTTGAAAGAAAGCATGATATAATGAAAAGGAAAGAAAGTGCAATGCAATGACTTAAAATGAAATGCAATTTTTTAGTTTTCAAGCAAGCTAATTTTTTGTTTACACAATGCAACAATCTAAAAATGAAATGTTGTGAATGCAAAAGTGCAATTAAGCAATGCATGAAATGAGCTAATTTAAGCTAAATCTAATGAAATGTGTGTTACATAAACTCAACCAACTGATACAGATAGGTAAAGGCACCAAACAGAAGCTTAAAAATAGTGTTTTCAATTCTGTAAAGGGCAATTTCAGGGGTTAAAAGGGATTGATTCGCCCAAGGTGGCGAATGAGTCCCAGTATGGACTTTTTTCAGAATTTTTAGAAATTTTTGAATGATTTTGATGTTTGTTGAGTGCTATGATGTAGACCTAAGTGAAAAATGCAAAATTTCAAAAAAAATTAAATGAATTTAGATGCCAAAAATGCAAACTAAATGCACTTTTTATGAATGCAAAATTTGAAACCTAGCATGCAAATGAATCCATGCAAACCCTAATGCAAGATCAATGTGAGGCTAGATCTATGATGAAGAACTCCAAATTAGACAAGAAAGTATTTGAAAAGTAGGTTCACCAAAATGAACCATAGATTTTAATGGTTAGGAATGTTATGTCTCTTTTACTCAGTTAGGGTCTTTCACCTAATGGAAAGAGATAGATCCCACACCAAAAATCTAGGTGGTTCACTCAAACAAAGGAATGTATGATGGATTTATGCCTAAATGAAATTATATAAGTGCAATAAAATGATAAAATGGATTGATTATTAATGTAAAACTAATGAAATGTAGATTGTTTGAAAACACATTGTGATATACATAAATGAACTAGAAATGAATACAAATTTCAATAGAAATGGATGAAACTAAAAGTGTGCACCTGATATATTGATGAAGACTGGAAATGACTTCTGGAATGTTGCTAATCCTAATTTTTTAGGCCTAGTGGAACTCATTCGCCATTCTGGGTGAATCAATCCTAGTTCTGTGAAACTATTTCGGAGCCTATTTCAGACAAATGGGTGTCCAAAAATGCAGAAAACAAAATGTGTCCTAGAAGTGGGACTCATTCATCTCCCATGAAGAATGAATCCACTTTTGAATTTTAGAAGATTCAAAGGTGGAAACGGGAGCCTTCGGTCTGCACTTTCTGCTTCTATAGGTGTTTGGTTCTGAAACTATCAAATTCAGGCCTAAAAGTGACTTTTTGTTGATGTTTTGCTTTATTCAATGAAGAGATGACTTGAAAAAATTTGCAACACAATATTCAATGATTTCTAAACCTCTAAGATTTCTAAAATTGCAAACACACAAGACAAGAAAGATAAATGTTGGATGTTAGGGCATGGGGGTTTGCCTTGGTCAAACCCCTTTGTAGGTAATTAAACCAAAATGATGAAAGAATGTAATGAAGCATGAAACAATGAATTCAATACCTTTCCATGATGTTTGATTTTGAATTTATGCAACAATGGAGGAAGATTCTTCCCTTGAATTTCTTTGGAAGTTATCTTGATGACTTAGAATGATGAAACCCTAGCTTGCTTGACTTGATAGAGAAGATAGATGATGAATGAATGATAAGAGATGTGTGAATGAGTTATGAGATTAATGGGGGTTAGAATGGATGGAAAAACACTTATTTATACACACTTATTCCCTAATTACCCAATAATACCTCATCACGGGCCAGCATAAGGTCTTTTTGAATAAAAACCCGAAAGGAATTTTGAATTATTTTGAATTTTGAGCCAAGAGGGGATCATTCACCACCCATGGAGAATTGGTCCCACTCTAGGCTTTCAAGTGGGAGTCAAGAATTAAGTCACATTTAATGTTATTTGCCAGGTTTACATTCAAAAATACACTTAATTATGACCTATAAGTGCATAAAGGGGCCAAATAAAGCATAAGAAAGGTATAATTAGGGCTTGGGACACAAAATTCAATGTGAAAGTGTGATTAAATACACTTTAAAACACTAAAATGAAGTCCACTTAGCCTAGGAAGGCACAACATCCAATGTGAATGTGTAAAACACATTACAACACTAGATAAAAGTTAAATTTAGTTTACAAGCCTTCTAGATTGATATGATAATGTAATTAAATACATTTTATAATGTTGAATTAAGGGGAGATGGGTTCATTAAGTCTATAAAATCATGAAATTCTTTTACAACACTTTACAATACCTTTACAAGACATTGTTAAATGTATTTGAAAGGGTCTAAGACCTAGTGTGGATGCATAAAATGCCTCACAACACTAAATCAAGGCCTCATTAAGTCCAATTTATCATGAATTATTCCCATTTCAAGCAAGAAGCGTCCATTTAAAATGAACCATAGATTTTAATGGTTAGGAATGCTATGTCTCTTTTGCTTAGTTAGGGTCTTTCACCTAATGGAATGAGATAGATCCCACACCAAAAATCTAGGTGGTTCACTCAAAAAAAGGAATGTATGATTGATTTATGCCTAAATTCAATTATCTAAGTGCAATAAACTAAAAAAATGGATTGATTATTAATACAAAACCAATGAAATGTAGATTGTTTGAAAACACATTGTGATATATAGAAAACACCTAAAAATGAATGCAAATTGTAACATAAATGGATGAACTGAAAGTGTGCACCTGAGATCTTAATGAAGACTGGAAATGACTTCTGAAATGTTGTTGATCCTAATTTTTAGGCCTGGTGGGACTCATTCGCCATTCTGGGCGAATTAGTCCCAAATCTGTGAAACTATTCTGGAGCCCATTTCGAACAAATGGGTGTCCAAAAATGCAAAAAACCAAAATCAAGCCTAGCAGTGGGACTCATTTTCCATCCATGGTGAATCAGTCCACTTTTAAATTTCTAAAAATCCAAAGGTGGAAATTGAAGCCTCTTATCTGCTCTTCGACTCCTAACAAGTGTCTGCCTCTGAAAGTCTAATTTTTGAACTTGAAAGTGACTTTTTGTTGATATTTTTCCTTGGTCAATAGGAAGGTGTCTTTTTAAAACTTTACAACTTGATCTTCAATTATTTCCAAGTCTTCAAGATGCCTAAATCTGCAAACACACAAGATAAGAGAGAGAAATTTTGAATGTTAGGGCATGGGGGTTTGCCTTGGTCAAACCCCTTTGTAGGTAATTAAACCAAAATGATGAAAGAATGTAACAATGCATGAAACAATGAAGTCAATACCTTTCCATGATGTTTGATCTTGAATTTCTATAGCAATGGAGGAAGATTCTTCCCTTGAATGTCTTTGGAGGCTATCTTGATGACTTAGAATGATGAAACCCTAGCTTACTTGACTTGATAGAGAAGATAGATGATGAATGAATGATAAGAGATGTGTGAATGAGTTATGAGATTAATGGGGGTTAGAATGGATGGAAAAACACTTTTTTATACACAATTATTCCCTAACAACCCAATAATACAACATCACAGGCCAACATAAGGTCTTAATGAATAAAAACTCGAAGGAATTTTGAATTATTTTGAATTTTGAGCCAAGAGGGACTCATTCTCCACCCATAGCGAATGGGTCCCACTATAGGCTTTCAAGTGGGTCTCAAGAATTAAGTCACATTTAATGTTGTTTGTCAGGTTTACATTCAAAAATACACTTAATTATGACCTATAAGTGTATAAAGTGGCCAAATAAAGCATAAGAAAGGTGTAATTAAGGCTTGGGACACAAAATTCAATGTGAAAGTGTGACTAAATACACTTTAAAACACTAAAATGAGGTCCACTTAGCCTAGTAAAGGAACAACATCCAATTTGAATGTATAAAACACATTACAACACTAGATAAAAGTTAAATTTAGTTTACAAGCCTTCTAGATTGATGTGATAATGTAATTAAATACATTTTATAATGTTGAATTAAGGGGATATGGGTTCATTAAGTCTAGAAAAGTGTGAAAGTCTTTTACAACACTTTACAACACCTTTACAAGACATCATTAAATGTATTTGAAAGGGTCCAAGACCTAGTGTGGATCATAAAATGCCTCACAACACTAAATCAAGGCCTCATTAAGTCCAATTTATCATGAATTATTCTCATTTTAAGCAAGAAGTATCCATTTTTCTACGCCACAAGTGGATATCGGTTCTTGATGGTTTCCTTGTTCAACACCCAATAGTCTATACATAGATGCAAGGTCCCATCCTTCTTTTCACAAAGATAATCGGTGCTCCCCACGAGGACATGCTTGGTCTTATAATCACTTTGTCCAATAATTCCATTAACTAGGCCTTCAACTCATAGAGTTCAGTGGTGGTCATCTAATAGGGTGCCTTGGATTGAGGCTCGGCTCCTAGGACAAGGTCAATAGAAAAGTCAAATTCCCGCTTTGAAGGCAACTCTGTAAGCTCATCAGGGAATACATCTTGGAACTCCTTAAGAATAGGGTAGTCATCTAAATAGAGTTCCTTGATATTAGGGTTACTGGAATGCACAACATAAATTGCACATCCCTTTCGTCAATCCTTCTTGAGCTACATCATAGAAATCTATCTAAGTTCCAAGGGTCTTTGCATTGCATAAATCTCGATTGGGTTCCCATAGTCATCTAGAAAATTGACTACCTTATCCTCATAGTTCACTATATCCTTATGCTCAGTTAACCAATTTATTCCCAAAATTACATCATATGAACCTAAAGGTGCCACATACAAGTTGACCTGAGTTTGAAAGGTTGGAAGCTCTAACTCATTGCAAAAGGGACAGGTATCTACCCTCCACTTTGCTCGGTTACCATACTGGAATGCCCATGATTTTTCCATGTATCTAGGTTTAATAGGTATCTTGTATATTATTATAGGGTTTATAAAACACTTAGTAGCTCTGATATCAATCAAAATAGAGATAGATTGGCCATAGAGCTTACCCGCCAGCTGAATTGGTGAAGCATGATACTCTTCCTATTTGTTATCCACTGCAGCGTCGATCTAGTGATGTTGAGTCTACTAACAGCTTCCTTCCTTCCATGACTTCGACCACTGAGGACAATTCGAGGCATAATTTTTTCCTCCACAAGTATAGCATCCATCACAAGGCTTCTTACGACCTCCTGGCTCGTCCTCTCTGAAGCCCTTTTGCTTATGGTTATCTTTACCCTTATTTATGTTTTCCTTATTGTTCTTTCCACCATTCCCATCTTCACCCTTCTCTTGTGACTCACTTTCCCTCTTGAGATTATAGATCTGATGGCTCTTGTCTCCTTTATGAAATTTCTTTTTCCCATACCTCGACTTAGGATTTGAGTCATTACGGAGATTGGATAACTAATGCAGTTTCTATTCCTGTTTGGTGGCTTTTTGGAATACTTCATTCATGGTAAGAGGATCATGTATATCCACTTCAGCTCCTATGTGGGGTCTCAGTCCCATTATGAATTTCCGGATACAAAATTGTTCATCTCCCTAATACTGCAACACATACTTCAATAGGTTGGTGAACTTTTCTCAATATTGGATCACAGTCATGTTCCCCTAAGTTAGATTCTAAAATTTTGTCACTTTATTTTCAAATAAAATTTGTGGTAACCATCTCTTCCTAAAATATTGGAGGAAGAGTTCCCAAGTGATCTCAGTAGGCTGAATATTCCTTTCTAACTTCTTGTTATCCCACCAAGTAGCTGCTTCACCTGAGATCTGATATGTAGCCCATGTCGATTTAGTCTAATCAGAAAGGTTAGGAAGCCCAAAGTATTTTTCCATCTGTATAATCTGAGCCTATACTCTTGCTCTAATAGCCTTACCATCAAACTTGGGTGGTGCTACTCTTTTGAGATCTTTCCCAAGCTCATCCTCAATCCTTCCTCATGGACCTACCCCTAGACCACCGTATCCTTGATTGACTCCTACATTCCTATAGTCTCGGTCCTCATGTGCCACTCAGACTTCTTGCTCAATGTGATCCATGCGAGCCTCTTGTTGATTCAAAATCTCTAGAATTTGTTCCAGCCTCTTATTAGGTCTGTTTTCAAAACCACTTCTACCTATCTCTTGCCTAGTGGTTACCATGTTGACTCACACTTACCCTGCAACACATTCACGTTTATCACATCTCAAAACTAGGTTCTACGAATAAACATTCTTATTCTACATCACATAATTTATGCATGCATATATCCCTTACTCATAGAAGACATACACATTCATGCAAAATAAACATATTTTAGAGTTCTTCATTTGAACACACCAAAAATGCTATCTAATTTTATTTATATTTAAGGTGAGTCAATAGACCCTCATTTATAAAATTCTTGATACATTATTCCATTTTCTCATTATTAGAAAGGGGACATTCCTCTGGGTCCTCATCTGAATTTGGATCAAACTTTACATAAGAGGATAGTTGAGCACACAGGCTCTCATTTTCTTCTTTAGTCAACAAAGGTGCATTGGTTCCACATCCTAGAGGCCAATCCCAGATTGCGGAAATATTTTTGATCTTAGGTGTTTTCTTCTCCTCAATCTTCAAGCCTCTCTCTAGCTTGAGTCGTGTAAACGCTTGAGCTAGAGTTTCATCATCAAGAATTTAAGGTTGAACCTTTGTCTTAGCTTTTTCTTCCATTATGTCATTCCTACGTGAGGTTCTAATGTTTTTCCCTTTCCTTTCTCCTACATTTGACCTTCCCATACCTACATTCATCTAGGTTCGGTCAATTCTCAAGACAACTAAATTTGGTCAAGGGTCAACTATCCTTATTCAAACTATGGTAGACTCAAAAGGCCTAGAGTTGAACCCTAAGCTCTGATACCAAATGTAATAACCCATCCTAAATTATTACTTAATTAATATTATTGTAAATGACACATGAATATATTCAAATTAAAAAGACATAACTAAGTAGCTATAGTCAATCATAGCAACTCATGTCCATTTAAAAGTCAAATTACAATACCAAGTCTGACTTGGCTCATAAGGCCACAAAGTCATTGCATTATACAACTTTACATCAAAGTACATCAAGTATTCATCAAGGTTGTATCATAGACTAAATAGTCTTGTGTACATCTAAGGTTCCTCTTGACGCTCACCTCCACTAGTGGACGAGAACATGGTTGAAGCCCTTTA
The DNA here is from genome assembly GCA_007258455.2 of Sequoia sempervirens. Taxonomy (NCBI): domain Eukaryota; kingdom Viridiplantae; phylum Streptophyta; class Pinopsida; order Cupressales; family Cupressaceae; genus Sequoia; species Sequoia sempervirens. The sequence goes on from VDFB02360295.1 coordinate 160,515, forward strand.
TTTCCCAATCACGAAGCTTATGCTTCCCTAGAATTCTTCCAGCTTGAAGAATACCCAACCCTGCACAAAAATTTTAGCAAGCAACATCTGTAAGGTGGAATCTGGTGCGTGCCCATACATCAACATGCAATTTCTATCTACAAGTTAGAAAAGAAAATTCAAGATATATGCTAGGAATGGTAGAGAGTGTTATCACAGAGTTCATACATACCAAATGAACTACATTGCTTGGCCAAGCATAAAAACTATGTGGCAACAACAACAAATAATAGGTTCTAGTAAAGCAAACCTATACTCTTTGAACTCCATTTCAGCACCCGTCCTAGAAGGTAACTTTCTACAAACAAGATCTCATAATAGCTATCTACCCTCTAGCAGCATCTACCCTGAGGTGCTCTAGTCTACATAGGTATCACTATTTTATTCAAGTAAAATAATATTCTTCTCGCATGTGTCTACGAAAAGGAAAATCATATTACTAATTTCCTCTCTAAATAGAAATCAGATGCATGATTCAAATAGAACTGTACAACACAATATTCAGCCATATCATTCACATGACCCATGTTTACTTTCAACATAAAGCATTATCCATTCAAAATGAATTAAGTTAAAATAAATGAAAGAAGGTATATCACAAGTATGTGTATGTACATAGACGAATTTTATGTGCATACACTTATATGTGCCTGCTTAAGTTATTGGTTTGTGCATACATTCTGAAATAAACCATTAAATCAAATTGAAATCATTTAATAATATTCCATTTGATGTTTCTTTTGTCAAAATAAAGAATCAAAAATAAGTCTGTATTGACAGTTTCTCACATACTATTGCTTTTTTATGTTCACACAAGTTGTGATATTCTAAAATTACTATTTACATGTGAACATTTGTTTTTTTTAATAGAACAATATTGTTTCCAACTAAACAGTTGCAGAACAAGTTGTTTCATGTAGAATGTTCACGGTTTACAACTATTCAATGATGTTTCAACTAAACAATTTCAGAACTAGAGTGCTTTCAGCTACACATACACTTTTACAACAAATCAATGTCGTTTCCAATAGAACATTTACTATTATCAATAAAACAATGTTACTTCAGGCTAAACAATATAGTTTATGACAAAAGAATGTTGTTTACAATAGAATATTCACTATTTACATCAATACAATGTTGTTTCCAGCTCAACAGTTACAGTTCATGACAAAACAATGTCATTTACAACAGAACATTCACTATTTGCATCAATACAATGTTGTTTCTAGCTAAATAGTTACAGTTTATGACAAAACAATGTTATTTACAATAGAACATTCACTGTTTACATCAATACAATGTTGTTTCTAGCTAAAAAGTTACAGTTTATGATGAAAGAATGTCATTTACAATGGTTTATGGTCGCAACTTCAAGTTCCATTGCCTCATCTTCCAAGCTTAATTATTCTAACATTTGCATATAAAATTTCATGTAAGAATACTAAAATGAAGCTAATATCAACTTTTGGAGTAAATTTAAAGTACTCGACGGCTTACTAACCATTAATCAACAATGATAAAATTATTGAATCCATGAGATCACTCTTATACCAGATTTAGTTTGAAACCCTCGTTCATGGTTTACATATATTATACATCTGTTGTTCTAAAACATGCCACAGTCGTTGACTAGTTCTTAAAAAAAATAGGGTGGTTGAGGGCGAAACCATAGCACCCACCCTCAGCTTTGGGTGTAATCACTTCCATGGATGACATGGTTGTCATTCCTATGGAGTGATGGATCACTATATTGTACATGCAAATAAATTTAAGGAACAAATTCCATCGTTCGATCTTTATCCTAAACAGACTTGGCGACATAAACAATGTATCTTAAATCTGTAGGAAGTATCAAATCCCATATACAAAGTTGGGTGATATGAGCCTATTTTCACCCCCGAAAATGAAGCAAAACAAAGGCATAAGGTTCCCTTCGATGTTAGATCGAGAGGGTGATGGCATCGGCCTAAATGGCGATCCATCGGAGAAACAGTAATAAGCAAGTAAGACATATTTACATAAAAATCTTTCGATGATGGCTATGGCCTACCCCATAAAGAGTGGCGACAATGCATAATATACATCACTCCATTCATAGTTCTATTGGGCTTCCCTAATAGCCTGTTATGGGATTAACAATAAAAAACATGCATGTAGTCGAACACGGGATCGACGGTATCGAGCCAAGTTACAAGGTAACATATATAGTCGGCACTTCCAAGCTGTAGGATTTACAAGCCCATGTGAATTTGAGTGTAGAGCAAGAAACAATAGTCATAGGTATTACAAAACTAACTCATACAGTTGCATAAGAGTTCGATGATCTAGCAATATTCAATCAATAGAATCGATAATGCAACAATTCAGTTGATGCATGAAAATAAAGATGAAAATATAAAATCAATGGAAAGCAACATTGTTAAAGGAAAAATCATCAATTATCTCTATACTCAGGAATTCTTCTTTTGATTTTTCCTAAAAAGCTTCATTCCACACCAATTTTTTGTCGGTTCTAGCCAATATCTCTTTCAAATTAGCATCTTTCTACCTTTTACTACACCTCCACTAAGGGGGTGTTTCAAAATGATAATGGGCATTAATGGTATTTTTGCCCCATTCTAAATTTGAATTTTTCCACACTGTCCATGGCAGACCACGTCCTTCCTGGGATTTTCTCATGATATCAATTTAAATTTCATCTATTCGATGATGATAGTTATCGGTTTCAAGTTTACTAATTATATATATTTATATTTATATTTGTTCACATATATGTATGTTCTCAACACACATATATATTTATATATGTATTTATATATATGTACACATATAGATATATATACATATACATATATTTGTATTCACATATAATTGCTTCCATGTGCATATCCATCATTTATATAAATATGATCTTTCATTTTCATTTCAACAATGATACAAAATGCATAATTGAGGTTCAAATATTCGTTCACATAGCAATTCTCACTTTTGTTTTTTCCTCTAAATTCAAAATACAAGCTCAAGATTAATGTTTTCAAATACAAGTTTCCACGTAATTTTGTTTCACAAATGCATCTTTTCAATCATCGAGTCATTTCAGTCAGCTTAATATAATTCCTATATGAATTTCCAAATGCAAATATCATGTCATTTTGTGGTGTGTGCACCCAGATTCCATTCGGCTTACCATTTGATCTAGCTAAACAATCCTACTTCAACTGTGCTCTTGTTCTTCAACCTGTCACCCTGCAATTGCACACTTGCACTTGCAAAATTTATCAGTAATGTTTAATTCTTGATAACATATAAGATAATTTCAAAAGATCGCACAGGCAACTTTAGTCAACTTCTTTCAATCTATTTCAAAAATTTCAAAATTTCTATTTAATACATATTGAATTTCTTCAATAATTCAATTTACCATATTATAATAAATATGCAATAAAATTGGGTTATGACATTTCTTTCATAGGTGGTATGTTGGAGGATGACAAGGATTGTTGCCTAAGATGGTGGTCATTGCAAGTGTCCTATTAGATCACTTGAGCATGTGGAGATTCTTGTGATTGCATGTATGATTGTGGTAATCTGTTTTCACCGGTTGACTCTTAACAGTTAAATCCTATTGCTTTCATGGGCTCTTCAAAGGTGTTCGACAAGTGGGAAAATGTTAGGAAAATGAAGGTGTCTCAACCTTTGATTTTTTCTTAGCATTGATTATTTAATGTTATAATTATCCCATGTTGTCTTGTGAGTTACAACTTGCAGTTTCTATTTCCAAGGAGGAGTCAAGTTGGAAGTTAGCATTTATAGGTGGAGTTGTGCTTCAAGACATTTTCTATTTTCATGTTGAATTTGCATGAAATGTAGACACCTTGGAGGTGCAGTTATATTTTGGTAGGTGCAGTCTTGCATGTACAGGTTGGTGACAATCGGTAGTTGCATATTTGCATGTGTTGACAATTGGAAGGTTAACATTTTGCATGTATAGTATTTTTTGGCAACTTCCATGTTGCATCTTCATTCTTGGGTGTTAGATTTGGAAATGTCTAATTTGTGTATTGTAAGCTCTATAAATATGAGATTTTGCTTGAGGTGTTGTGTGGAGAAGAGAGACTGAATTCATAGGGGTTATGCTGTCATATTTTCTCCAGATGAAATAAGATGTAAATCTCCATATAAAGGTTTAGAGCCTGCAATTGTATTGTAACTATGTATTTTTTTGTTGAATAATATAATGGATCTATGCTTTTGGTGTTAAAAGGCGCAGGAAAACTAAGAGGGGGGGTGAATCAATTGTCACCAAATTCAATCACAAAATTTTGAACACTTAAATCAACTTCACAACCACACTATTTTGTTATTAAGTATGAACATGAAATGCAGATAACAAAAAGAAAAATCAACATAATGAACACTAGATTTTACGTGGAAAACCCAATAAGGGAAAAAACCATGGTCAGGATTAACTCACAATATAAAGTGGTAGAAAAACTGAATATATAAGGCTCATTTCCAAAGGGCTCACTGCCCAAAATAGGACTCACTGTCCAGATATAAAATCTTGTCGCTTACACAAAGAGGCTCGCTTCCTACAAAAGAATTACAAAACAAAATTGGCTTCACGGCCAAAATGAACTGATGAGAGTGCACCTAACAAGTGTTGATACAGTTCCAGTGATGCTCAATAGACTGACTTAACACACTTCATCATTTTTGTACTTCTTCACATTCGCATCAATATTATTCCTTGCTCTCTTCACACACTACAATCTTCAAAATTTTCAGACATATTTATCTAACCTATTCACAAGCATCAATTAGGTCGACCTAATTAGATGCAACCCTTATTTATCAAAAATATCAACTGTCAGCTTCAAGCATCCACAAAATATTCCAAAAGGTAATTCAAACGCTCAACACACTACATCATGTCAGCATAGACCTAAGATAGGTCACACATATATCTGCATAACAAAATTAATTCACCATACCACCAATTATCCATGAGGTCAACTAGAGATAGGCATAATAGCAGAAATGCAACAGCAAAATAATGTCGATACACCATATGAGCATTTGAGTACGTGAGATTCTGAATGTATGTTTTCAACACCCATAAACCAATTCCCAAAACCGCAAGCAACAACTATCAATTATGAAGGATTGTGGACCGAAATACTGAAGGATGTGAACTATATACCAGTTCAGATACTAGACCAAAATACCGGGTCAAACAATAACTTAGTCTTGCAATCAACAACCCATATAACATGGTGACATCAATGGCAACACAAAAAATATATAGTTAGCCATTCTTATTCATTCTTCCAACAATCTCCCCCTTTGTCATTGATGGCAACATGTGCCACAATATTCTCTCCTCCTATCATCAATATTCTTCACATGACTCTCTCCCCCTTTGACATCAATGGCAAAGGGTGACCAAAAACTAAGATGTGCATGTATGTACATGGTAATATTGTATATACAAAGAAATTCCAACTCCCCATTTCAAAAATTCAAGTGAAAATGAAACTTTTTACATGAAATATTTTCTTGTACCTATCTCTTATTATCAGAAGAATCCTTTTCCAAGAAAGCATAGTTGAACTCATCCTTGCACTCGTACCATCCAATAAAGACAACTACATAAAAGAGGATGTTTGGACCAAAGACAGACATTGTCATTCACAATCTTCTGTGTTAGAGAGTATTCCGAAGAGATGATCCAACCAGACCTCAACAATTTCTTTAACTAGCCAGAAGGTTTTGACCAAGTCTTCTCTTTGCCTCTGAGCAATTAGCAATTCCACTTGCAATTCACCAACTCTTATTCTCTGTTTTTCATTCTTTTCTTTGAAGAAATCAAAACTCTTTCCAATACAATTCATCTCAAATTCAATGGCTTCAATTTTGCTTCTAAAATTGTCAACAGCTCTGCCAGCCACTAGAGACAATACCTGTAGATTTCAGATGCTTCTTTGATGCATTCTCAATTTTGCTTCTCATTAATGTTTTTAGATAACATTTGTTTGGCTTTGGTACATCTTCTTTAATCATAGCTTCAAATTTATGACCTTCAAGTCCTTCCAACAATGTTCTTTCTTCAATAACCTCTACTAAATCATTTAGCAAATATTCAGACACATCTGAAACTGAAATACCCTTATTGAGAAAATAATCAACTAGTACATCATCAATTTTAATTCTTTCGATCGAAGAGCATGCACTCCACATTTCACCAACCTTCTTCATATCACCTTTATTTAACATCATTTGTATATCTTCTGGATCAAAGGATTCAGATCTAGACAAAAATTCTTCTTCATTCTTCTCTTCTTCCAAGATAGTAATAACATCTTTTGTGATAGTTTTTCTCCTTTTAGATTCTAGAGAGGATTCACTAATGACAACTTCCAATTCTTTCTCACCGGAGCAGGATCCCACTTCAAACTAACTAGGCATTGACATACCAGAGCACAGATTCGTCTTCAGGGATGTGAAATAGGTTTTTCAAACACCTACATTTTCCTCCATTGATTCCAAATACCTGTAAACTTGTTTTCTGACAGGAATACCAGATTCCCATTCAACATTCTTTCTTCCCGATAGTGAGCTCATAAAGTAAAATATCAAACATATGAGCAAAGACCCAAACCGAAAAGGATATCCATTGACCAACAACATTCTAACATTTTCAATTAGGTTTTCTAGTAATAGGCTACACAAATCAAACTACTTGTTTTCCTTAACCATCATGTGTGCAAGATATACAGCAATAGCCAAAGTCAAGCCTTCACGATTTCTAAAATAGATTTTATAAGAAATTTCGTATGCAACATACCTTACAGCAAAATCTGCAATACTATTTATCAATAGAGCTCGAGGGTCCTTGTCAATACCAATAAGTTCCTCCATGTCTTTGTATTTCACAATTTTCTTCCCAAGGAGGTCCCCAACATTGCATAAACTAGTAATCGCTTTGATTGCCTCCTTCGTGATCAAATAGGGCTTCTCCAACATAATGTTGTCGTTCTTGAATCGACTTAACAAGAACAAGATAGATTCTTTATCTGAAAACCAAGGAAATTCTCCCCATAGATCCATACCTAGGGTTTTTACGCTCTGTAATTCATTTGTCTTCAACCCTAGTTCCATTTCCTTCATCTTCCTATGATTGAATTCTTCCAATTCAACACCCTTCAACTTTAGTGGAACACTGCCACTCAATCCTTTGCCCATCGTCATGCTTATCTTTCTTGAATTCGTTATCGTTCAATCAAAAACTTCTTCCTTTTCCCTTCTTCCCCTTTTTAAATTGAGAAATAACTCCTTATTATCTATAATAATTTCTTCAAATTTCCTCAGAATTGCTTTAAATCACTTTCCAAATTCTTCAAGTGCACAAGTGATCAAAGGGACTTATGAATTTTACTTTATACACCATCGGTTTGCCCTAATTCACATTAAATGTGGAAAACTTCAAAAAGTTGATAAAACCCTTGTTTCTCTGCACTATAAACCCTAAATCAATCCACAAAAGAACATGCTTGCAACTTTTCTTCTTATTTCTTTTCCATAACCTCTGTTTACTCATTCTTTATAATATATCCTCGTGCCAACATTTGGCATGCCACTCATCCAGGGGGTTTGTATAATTTTATGTTAATGCTCCCCCTAAGACCATGCTAGGTCTAATTCCTAGAGGAATTGTCTATACCGGATGAGGGAACGAACACATCAGTTGTCTCTAGTTATTCTTCTTTCTTTCTCCATATCTTATTCATCTCTTGATTCACCTCATCTTTGTCAATTTTCTTCACTAACTTGTTCTTCTCTACCAGAGTAGACTGCTTTCCCTTCTTACTTCTACAAAATTTTGAGATATGTCCAGGTTTGTTGCAGTTATAGCAAACAACACTTTTCTAATTTGTCTGACCTCCATTAACCCTTGATCTACATTGATTTGCTTTGTGTCCAAACTTGTTACAAGAATAACAGTAGCCATTATAGGATTGATTCATTATGCCTCCATTAAACGTATTCATCATCATTTGACTAATCATTCTCACCTGAGATCTAAATTCAATGGCTTTATGTCCAAATTTCTTGCATGAAAAACATTGTCCATAAAACTAATTCATTTTACTTCTGCACTCAGTTGCCCTATGACCAAATTTGTTACATGAAAAATAGACACCATTGAAAGAGGGATACCTTTAAGAATTAGGCTATCTCACAGGCGGTCTTCTAGCAAAGTTTCTTGAATTTCCTTTATGCTTCCCTTTGTCTTGAGTCTTTTGATTATCCTTTGAACTTTCACCTATTTTATTTCCCAAGCCACCTTTTTCTTTACTTGGTTTTTGTCCAGTAATCAACTCATCAAGCTTGTTAGAGCTAGATTTGAATTTTTTTTTATAGAGTTTCGCTTTCTTCATGTATCTACTTTCAGATTCACCACTTCTTGTTTAATCATAGTGCATTCATCAGTCTTGCTTTGCATCATTATATTCAAACATTCTTCAATTCTCTTATTTTCTTCTACTAGTGCACTTTCAATTTGATGATCTCTTATTTCAGTTGCTCACTCACTTCTCTACGTTTTTCTTTAAATTTCTTCAATTGCTCTTTCAATTTCCAGACACATTCATTTGCATCTTCAATATTTTCTTTCAAATCTTTGTTTTCATTTTCAGCTTTATCAAGATCTTCAAGTGCAGCCCAGAGCTCTTCTTTATCATCCATTAGATCAACCTTCAAGATCCTCCTCGATCGGTTAAGCTCTTCACCAAGGAACCAAAGCTCTAATACCAATTGTTAAAAGGTGCAAGACAACTGAGACGGCGGGTGAATCAGTTGTCACCAAATTCAATCACAAAATTCCAAACACTTATCAACTTCACAACCACACTATTTTGTTATTAAGTATGAACATGAAATGCAGATAACAGAAAGAAAAATCAACACAATGTTCACACTAGATTTTACGTGGAAAACCCAATAAGGGAAAAACCATGGTGAGGATTAACTCACAATATAAAGTGGTAGCAAAATTGAATATATACGGTTCACTGCCAAAGGGCTCACTGCCTAGAATAGGACTCACTGTCTAGATACAAAAGCTCATTACTTACACAAGGAGGCTCACTACCTACAAAATAATTACAAAAAAAATTGGCTTCATAGTCGAAATGAACTAATGAGAGTGCACCTAACAAGTGCTGATACAATTCCAGTGATGCTTAATAGACTAACTTAACACACTTCATCATTTTTGCACTTCTTCACATTTGCATCAATATTATTCCTTGCTCTCTTCACATGATACAATCTTAAAAACTATCCAACATATATATCTAACCTATTCACAAGTATCAATTAGGTTGGCCTAATTAGATTCAACCCTTATTTATCAAAAATATCAACTGTCGACTTCAAGCATTCACAAAATCTTCCAAAAGACAATTCAAACGCTTAGTACGCTACATCATGTCAGCATAGACCTAAGATAGGTCACACATGTATTTGTATAACAAAATTATTTCACCATACCACCAATTATCCATGAGGTCGACCAGAGATAGGCCTAATAGCAAAAATGCAACAGCAGAATAATGTCGATACACCATACAAGCATCTGAATACGTGAGATTCTGAATGTACATGCTTCCAACACCCATAAACCAATTCCTAAAACCGCAAGCAGCAACTATCAACCGTGAAGGATTGCAGAGCGAAATACTGGAGGATGTGAACTGTATACCGATTTAGATACCGAACCAAAATACTAGATCAAACAATAACTTAGTCTTGCATTCAACAACCCATATAACATGGTGGCATCAATGACAATGCGAAAACTATATAGTTAGCCATTCTTCTTCATTCTTCCAACATTTGAAGTGTGTGGTTTTCTTACCCAAAGGGTTTTCCCCACATAAATCTTTGTGTTCATGTCTTTCGTTTTATCGTTCATGTTTAATGATTTTGTTTATTGAATTTGTTTAATGCATGTTGTTGAAACTAGTTGATCTTGCAAGATCTAAAATTGAATTCCTCTAAGGATTAATGGTGGGAAATAAACTATGTTTGATTCCACTTTATGGCATAGTAGTATGCATTTTTTAGGTTCTCTAAAGAAACATAGCTTATCAAAGGTACCTATTGATTTCAAATGTTCATTTTGGTTAGATTTTCTAAATTGAATAGATGAACTAGGTCTAATTGAAAGGTTTTGTGGAGACTTGTAAAGTATAGGGATATGTACATGCAAAACTCATTTTCTAATGCATGCACAATCTTAAATATTTAGAAAAGAATTTCTTGATTAATCATGATTTAGAATATGTAAATGAGTAACTAGATTCATTAATTCATTTTAGTTAATTAATAATTTGAGGGGAAAGGAAGGAATTGAATAAAAAGGTTATATTTATTTAATTTTTAGAATATAAATGATAAAATTAAATAAATAAATGTTGAATAATTTATTTATTTAAGGTTGGACATTAGAAAATGACTTATTAATTAAATAAATTATAGGTATTTATTTAATTAATAATAGAGGAATGATTAGATTGATTAAATAAATAAATAGAATTTATTAAATTAATTGAGGTGGTGAACTATAAAGGGAACTCGTGAAAATAGAAATTTCAAGAGGTAATTTTAGTTCTCTTCAACAACATATTGTGTAATTGAATGTCAATGAAGAAAATTGTTGATTGAAAAACACATCATGCATTTCAACCTACATGTGCATTTAGTTGATGACCTTAGATGATTCAATGTTCACTTTTAAATTTTATCATTTTGATTATGTATTTTAATTTCTAGCCTTTTTAGTTGGATTATAACATGAATCTCTATTTTAGCTATATAGTATTATGTCTAACAAGAGTAATTTATGGGAGCTACAAGACTGTGGGTCTAAAGATTCTTATCTTTTTGAGAGGGTACTTATTAGTTGATTAAAAAAATGTGTAAAATAAGGGTTTTTTTTTTAATATCATGCATATTATGTTACTTTTTACCTTGTCAAGACATTGTGGAATGGATAATAAAAATTCTCTCCTTTGGAATTATAGTATGATTTAATTATAGCTTACTCATCAACATACTAGTGAGATGTTTGAATTGTTTGGCAGTCTATAGTTGCTTTTAGAGTAAAGACTAGATACTTTGGAAAGACATCTCAAGAATGTGAGATAATGTTTCTTAACTAAATGTTGGGCTAGTAAATTTAAGACTATTAGAGTTAATACTACCAATCTAGAAATTATAGACATAAGACTTTTAGTTATTTTAGGATTTGTTGGACCCGTTTTTAAACTCACCAATTTTTAAAAAAATTGTGTCAAAATCCCTATGTTGAGTTTCTCCTAGTAAAAAACACTTCAATTATCCTCATGTGTCAAGTTGTTCACCAATATGAAGGAAAGTCGCTCATCATTCCAATTCCAACCCCTGAAGTAGTCATGCATTCATAGGTTTTACAAAAATAATTAAATATGAAAATTCATAATAGCTAAAGTTAAACCATTTTATAGGGACATTATTGAGTTCATTTGACATAATGTGGCTAGTTTTATATCTAAAATTCCACACGATTTAAGAGTTTTTTTTTAAGTTTTCAATAGATAGTTTGCAATATAATTAAATTTGATATGAAATGGTTTAATAGAGAGTTTTATGGCAATGATGTGGAATTTTTTTGATAAAAAATATAAATAAATCAAAAATTATGTCATTTTTATTCTTTATTGAGTTCACAAGTTTGATTCAACGAATTTTACAAATACTTCACCAAGTAAAATTGAATGGCACTTTGAAAATTTTAAAGTCAAGTGAAACTTGTCAAAGGTTTCCATAGTTCTAATAACCCACAGAACTCCTACACTTCTTAGTTTCTTCTTTACCCCTGACAGTTCCTAAACGTGTCCAAAGCATCGACAATTCCTAATAGTCCCTTCTCTCTACAGTGCCCATTTGTTCATGTTTTTATTTATTTATTGGAATATTGGATGTTAAGTGAAACTACAATCCTTTAGAGGTTCCCATGGTATCGAGAACCTCCCCAGGACCCAGCACTTCAAGCAAGTATGAAGACAAACTACGCAACCATTGCCATTGTTCTTCCATGTGTGCACTAAAATGGAAACTTTGAAAAGGTATATGAATCTGCATCAACATAGAAAGGAACGAAGGTTTCAGAAAGATGTTTTAAATTGCAACTATTCTAGTAGTGGCAAAGCATAGACGTCACATGAGGCTTTTTGACATAATACCTCAAAGAGATTTGATTAAATGGAATGCGAAGATTGCAAGATGTATGCATAATGGATTTTTTTTTAAATCTTTAGAAACTTTCAAGAAAATGAATTTGGTAGGTGCAACTCCACAATCTTTATCATCATCTATTTGGCCTTTGTCAAGGGTGGAGCCATGGAACAGGGTATGGACATTCATTGGAGCTTAATGAAATGGAGTTTTTATCGATTGACTTAATGAGAACCACCCTAAGAAAACTTTAATAAGAGTTTAATGAAGAAATTGAAGGGATAAACCCCGCTCTACAAGCGGAAGGCATAGCAATGATACCACTTTGATGGATAAAATTCAAATAACACAGAGATTGCAACTTTGATACCATGGAGGCAAACAACACTCAGAAACTCACAAGAATTATATTTTCCATTTATCACAAAATAATGGTTTTAGGAAAATTCACCATCAGCAATTCACCGCGGCAAAATTCACCATCAATAATTCACTGTCATGATAAATTCTCAGAAAATTAATCGCATTAACATTTTTTAATATATATTTTCAAGACTTTGAATTTTTTTCATAAGAATAATTTGATTTACGATAATAAAAATGCAGTGAAAATTATTCTTTTGCAAAAAAAATTCAAAGTTTAAATTTTTATGATGGTAAATTGTTGACAGTGAATTTTTCTGCAGTGAATTGCTGACAGTGAATTTGCCTGATGCCCAAAATAACATTTACAAAACTTCCTCTTTTAAATAACAAATAGTTTACAAATAAATCTTCTAACCTGTCTGGAGTTGATACATCTATGACTATTCTCTACAACTGTCTGAAGCTACTGTCTAACTACTCTTTCTAAAGCTGCACTTTATTCTTCACAAACTTTGTTGCTTATCGCAACATTCCCTTCTCTACACACACTAATTAAACTTCTTGTTGCTCACAACAAAACATTCTTCTTGTTTTGTTCCTTTTTGTCTCTGCCAAAAAACTCTCACTCCACTCAAATTAAAACTCACCTACCAAATAACTTCCTTGCCAATAAACAGTAACTTCTACAGCTGACATCAGAAGGAAAGAGGGGACGAAGATCCCAAAAGGATTTATAATGGGGATTTCCATTTAATTTTGGCAGGCTCGGGATTATTAATTATTCCAACAGAAATAGCAATCTCAAGTGATAACACTCCTAAAACTCACAAAAGGAAAGGCAAAGTGTTTGAAAAATCATGTGATGTTTCTAATGTTGAAGATGTTAAAAAGTTAGTTGAATTTACTGTCACTAAGCTTGGCTCTATAGGTATATGGATAAATAACACTAGAACTAACAAGGGATTTAGACCACTTATGCAATTCACAGATGAAGACATTAATCAAATTGTCTCTTTAAATCTTAAATGGTTCTTTAATATGCACAAGAGAGACCATTTGAGCCATTAAGTTGTAGTTAAAAAGAAGGCCATATACTCAACATGGATGGCACGCCATTTAATGTAGTTTATGGTTGAAGGAATGTAAGGAATCCGAAGTATGAATTCATACAGCATCTCTTGGGTTGGTTTCTTCGTGAGACAGTTGCTAGCGCATTGGTTTGTAGAATGCAAACTGTGGAAAGGCAAATTCATTGTCAGCAATTCACCTTCGCGGGAAATTCACTATCATGGTCACGGAAAAAATTAATCGCAAATTTTTAATGTCATAATTTATTTTTTCTTGAGGTGAATTCATCATGGTGGTGAATTTTCCCGCAGTGAATTGTTGACAGTGAATTTTCCTCACAATGAATTTTCCTAGAACCTGAAAGGCATCGATAAAATAGTTAATCACTTGACATCTTTACCGGCATTAAATCCATTAACCCGTGAACCGCTTAAACATGAAGATTTAATCCCTCTATTTAAACGTGAAGATTCAATCCCTCTATTTATAGAAGAATTGATCTGCAAGAGGTTATTGCAAGGGTTCGTGATGAAAAAGCTACCAGATATATGTAAAATGTGAAAGCATATACAAAGCATGTGAATTGTTTGATAAAATGCCTCAAATAAATCTGGTTTGCTTGGAACTCCAAGTTCCACAACCCATATCAACTTCCTTCTGACCTCGACCAAAATAAGTGCATTAGGACACGATTTGATGTCATCCTTAGCATGATGGAAAGATGATTTTTGTCAAGAATTACTGTTACAAATGCTCTGATAGATATATATATATGCAAAATATGGAATCATAGCCAATCTCTCAATAACCCCTTTTGGCTGCGTTATGGATGCATCAAAAATGTTTTCACCCACCTCTTTTCCAAGGAGGAGTTAGTTTAAGGCTGCTGCAAAATTGAGAGCTTCCAAAGGAGAAATTCTAAACCTCGGACATGTTGATATTAATACTCAGAAAGAATGATTGATTATTTCTCTAAGTATGCCCATTTTTATTATTTGGGCCATTTGTATCATGTCTCTACTAATTCCCAAGTCTTCCTTGACCATATTTTCCACATCTATCATCTATAACTATGACCCCACATGCACTACTCACATTTTATAGGGATTGTTAAAGTTGCAAGGAACATAATTAAAAATAATCTTTGCATGTTACCCACAAATGTATGGTTAGATAGAGATTATTATTAAATTATTAGAGACTTATTTGTGTTGTATTGATTTTGACCAATAAATTTATTAGGCTAAATGTGTGCCCTTTGTATAATGGTGGTACAACACCTTATATCATTCTTCCACCAATATGATTTCCTACGAAGTTGTGTATTTTCAAACTCCACCATCCCTTGCTTCCTAAAAGTTCAAAAGTGATATAGATATTGATCCACTCTTAATACAAGTGAGTTTCTTCTCTAAAGTATTAAGGATAACTTACCTTTGGCTCATAGATATATGAAATAGTAGTTCAATCAACATCACCTAAAGTATAATCCACTATTGGATATATTATTTCCCTAAGTCTTCATCCATATGATAAAATATCCCTCAAGATTATTGATAGACAAAGTTAGTATCTAAATTCTATGGACCCTTTTAGATAATATTCTAGTGGATGAAGTAGACTACAAGTTGAATTTTCCTCCTCCAAGATACATCTTGTTTTCCATTCCTTGGGTCTAAAGAAGTTCCTTGAATAACAAGTTCACATTTCATTTAGATACTTCTTGAATTAGATTGATAAGGAGTTATCATCCTTGAGTAAAATTTTATTTTGTGCATAATGCTCACCTTATAACTACACCATAATATAAGATTTGGTTCATTGGTGTTAGGAAAGTTGCATCCCAATGTTAAGAATACAAAAATTAAAAATTTTGGGCTATAGAGTATAACATAATTTTTGGACTACAGAGGTTTTCTTTGCTCTATTTTTTTTATATGATTTATAACTAGTTCCTTGGTTATGAGGACATAGATCTCTTTAATCTCTATAATTTTTAAAAAGAGTCTCGATCGATTGGTGTGAAAGGGGTGTTTTACCTAGCTAGTTCATCACCTAGGTCCTATTAACACTAGTTACTTAAGTTTACTTAGGGTACACATAGGATACTTATCACTTTAAGTCACATATCATAATATTAAGGCACTTTCATAATCTTATGATATTCTCTGTCTCACCTTCGCCTATATAGCCAAGGGGTTCCCTTTGTAATCTCAATTAGCTATCATTGTATATTTACATTATTGATAGTAATAATTTTTATTCTTGTCATATTGATCTTCTCATTTCATTGTGCTTTCCATTAGGGCTCTAGATCTTGGGTGGCTCTCTCCATAGCCAACTCTTACATGGTATTAGAGCATTTAGGGTGCCTTTAGTTAGTCTTTTTTGAGATATTTTAACTATAGATCTTGGTATATCTTGAAAATTTGAGTATTTTGTTCTCTTGCATTGAATGAAAATCTATAGAATCAAAAAAAATTGATAAAAATACCAAATTTTGGGGGTTCCTATTTGTGTATTTGTCTTACAAGTTTATTTTGAAGTATGTTGGTGTAAATTTGAGCTCTCCATTGAGTTCAAGGTATCCAAGAAAGTTTGTTTTTCCTTTTGTTTTATCTAAATTAGACATGTTAAGCCAAATCTACAAGTGTTTGAAGTTGGGAGGTGGTTACAATTTTGGAGCAATTTAGGTCAAATTTGACACTTCCATCACATTTTGAAGGCCCAAGAACCCAAATATCTACTATCAATTTGTCATATTTATAAACTTTCACCCAAGGCGATTAGAGAAAAATTTCTCCTACCTAACCATATAGATTTATGTATAATATTCTATAAAATATACATGTGCAATGTTGAAGTCAATCTCTACACAAGTGTACAAATGTATTTTTAAACTTTTTAATTAAAAATTTGTTGTTTCTAAAGGTCTTGTATATTTTTAAAAAAAATAAAAAAATAGCAAGGGTACCCAATAGGTACCCTACATAGGGCCCTGTTGGGGCCCATACCTCTAGTGGGGATGTCATTTGAGGTGTATCTCCACCATTAGAGGCTATAGCCCCTCTAAGGGTCTACGAAACCCTATTAGGGTTACGAACCCATAAGAGGGCTTAACCCTCTGTTTATTTGGGCATGGAGTGTGGCCCCACATGGCCCCCTATTTTACAATTTTATTTATTATATTTTTCTAAAAAAACTACAAAATGTACAAGTCTACTCAAATTTGGTAGCACTTTTGTTAGGAACCCCAAACTAGTAGTCCACCAAAGACACTTCCAAATTTAGCAGTCCACCCCAATCTAGCTAGAAAATATCTAAACAAGTGGCACCAAAAAAATTGGAAATAGTTTTTCTAAATTTAGTAGTGATATTGTGCTAATATTAGCATATATCTTTTGATTTTTCACCCCCTCTCCAATGCGATTTTTATTTTGGACTCTAATCTTCAAATGCTCATAACTTAGGCTCAAGACCTCTTATTTTGAAGGAATTAAATTATTCGGGGAAGAATTTTGTGCTCTTCATAGTAGTGTATATGGCTCTTGATTTATCTATTTGTTTATCTATAAATTATATTCTCATAAGTGTTGTTGAGAAATTCTCATTTTGGGAGCTTCTCAAGCTCTATTCTTGCTCCTATAGTAATATTTTTTGGTACATTTTTTTAAAGTTCATAATTTTTTTTTTATAGTGATGTGATCAAATTGATCTTATTTTATCAAAAAAATTACTTTATTTATGTGGCCAAATTTGGCATTTACATGTACCAAGATCAATCCCACTTCACTAATTTTGGCAAGTGGAAATTATAAGTGTATTAAGTTCCAAATCATACTTGCTTGGGGGATTTTTTCATCGAGTAAATATGGGGGGTAATCTATATGTTGATTCATATGTATTGATCTCAAATTTAATCATTTGAGGAGGTATCATGGGTTTTTCTATTCATCCTTTTTTGGTAATTCTACAAACGTACAATTATAAGTTTTAGAAAAAATGCATCCTGACACATCTCAAGTGACTTAAACATTTTCCTTATCTTTATGGACTTCTACTTAAACCAAAATAACCTTGGAAGAAAACAATTTGGGTTCTTAATAATGATTATATATCATAGGATTGATTGCTATAGCTATTGGTGTTGACATTTCTTGGGAGATCTTAGAGATTGAGTGCTTACACACACGTAAGACCAAAATTTAGATCTTTGGAGACCCTTTTGTCTCTCTATTCCTAGATTATCATATTGTAGATTGCCTCATTCTCTTAATGATGCAAATCATCATATACCCTTTGGTGATAATACTTTAGAGGAGATTGAATTTAGTAAATATCTTGAATATTTAGATGAAAAGATACTTCTCTTATTGCTTCTCCTATCGAGATCATATATCTATCTATTGGTGATCATGATAAGACTTATGTTGCTATATTCATGGCTCCTAATGATTCAGTATAGTAGGAGATACATTATTTTCCATATATGATTACTTGAGATCAGTACTAGACATATATTGCTAGTTTTTTTGTAGAGTCCTATTTTCATATTTGGGAGACGGTGTTGAATGTATTCATCTTAACTTTATGGAGGTGATTCTTCTTTAGTAATTGTGAGGGAATGTTCAACCATCTTTTTCGTTGTCCTCATGATCATTCATCACAGTTTGACATGAGTGTGGAGACTTTTAAGTAATGTTTGGAGGAAACATATTTATGTTTAGAGGCAATACTTTAGTCTTTTTATCTTGTTCTACTAGATTGTGGATTGTTATCTTCATTAATATGGCCTGGAACACCTGAATTGTCAATGGAAACTTTCAACATCGACATGGAGACACATAAATAGTTTTCAAAAACTTCATACATATTTATATCATTCTTCCTACTAATTCTTATCCGAAATAGGAATCTTTCTTGCATTTGTACTTGGTTTTTTCTTCCCAAGGGGAGGAATGTTGGAGTCCAATAACGAGTTCATCATTGATGCATTTGTTGGCAACATGAGCATGTGGAATGAGCACAAGGTATATAGTTATGCAATGTAGTGTCATCATTGATGTCAAAATTGTATCCCAGTTTGTAGATTATAGTGTAGATTAGTTTGGGTGACTTGAGCATGTTTGAGGATGATAGTGAAAGACAATATTAAAAGAAAGTTTGATCTGGTGAAAGCAATAGTTGTGAATTTTACTAAGTGTCAATTTAGGTGATTTTGTGTATAGGGGATTTAGTATTTGGGTCTGCATTGGTTCACTGATGACAATTTTCCTTTGTTCTTCCAATAAAATTTTGTTGGTTGATAAAGGAATCTAATTCCAAGGTTTCAACTTGTTTTGGTTTTTAGTTTTGAATTTATGAGTAACACAAGTTTGGCTTGGTGGTTCCAGTTTAGTGTATATGTGTTGGTGAATCCGCACTTCTCCACAGATTGGATTTTGGCTTTGCAATTTTGGGGAGATGTTGATAGGTGTTAGTAGATTGTATATTCCAGTTGGCATAGAGTTTGGAGGTCTATGTGTCCAAATATGGATGTACAGTTGGAAAATTTTGTTATTAGGTCACCACCGGTGCTGACCTAATGAGGAGGGTGTATTGCGGAGTTTAAATATGTTTTAATCTGTTATATGGGTACTATTTTAGGTCCATACTAACCTATTTCAATTTTTTTTTTAGGATTGATTCTTGGCATGAAGCATGTGTGAATGGATTTTGAGTTGACAAACTACATTTTGTATATTGCATCTAATTATTCCAACCTAATTGATGTTATGGGTGAAGCAGATATATAAGCAAGATCTTTTTCAATATTTTGATATAGATGTGAGATATGTGTAATGTGAATGATGCAACAAGATTTTGTGAATGTGAATTGAGCAAATGTAGAGCGAAGTAGAGTGTCAATTTAGATTAGTATGAAGAGTGTTAAGTTTGTATTATGAGCTTCATTGGAATTGTATTTCATGCACGTGTTAGATGCAATTGTAACAATTCAATTCTAGCTATGAGCCACAATCTCTTCTATCTCTTTTATTTCTCAATGGGCACTAAGTCCACTTGGACAATGAGTCCACCTACAATGAGCACTTCTATAATACTTACTATAACTGATTATAATATATTGTGAGATAATCCTCACTGTGGTTTTCCCCATTTTGGGTTTTCCACATAAAAATACTAGTGTTCATGTGTTATGTGATGTTGTTGGATGTTTACATGCTTTCCTTCATTACTGCAATTGAATATGCTATGTGAGTTGGATGTTTAAATGCTTAAATGGTTTAAATGAATACTTATTCACCCCCCTCTTAGTATTTTAGGTGTTCAACAATTAGTATCAGAGATCAATTCCTTGGAAGGAGCTTAACCACTTGGGGAAGATCTTGGAGGTTGAACACATGGCTATTAGAAGTCCACCTACTCCTCTAGAAGAAATTCTTGATGTTGGATTTATAGAAGAATATTGCATGCTTGATATAGATGGAGGATTCAAAGTTTTTCTTGAAGATCTAGAAAATTTGAAAGAAAATGTCAAAGAAGCAGATGAATGCATTAGAAATTTGAAAGAAAATGTCAAGGAAGCAAATTAATGCATCAAAAAATTGAGAGAGAAAATCAAGAAGTTTAGAGAAAGGCATAAGGAATTCAGTGAGAAGTTTAAGCAAGCAAATGAAATAATCACCGGTCTGAAGGTGCAAGTTGAAGAGAAGAAAAGAGTTGAAGAATTCTTGAATGCAATGGTGAAAAGAAAATATGAAGAATGTGCAAGGCTTGAACAAGAAGTTGTTAACCTAAGATCATATAGATGGAAAAAGAAAACAATCATGAAGAAAAATTCAAGATGAGCTCTATCATGCTTGATGAAATGATTGCAAATTCCAAAGATAAATAAGGGTTAGGATTTGAGAAAGGTGAAAGTTCAAAATCCAACTAGACACCAAATACTAAAAAGAAGATCAATGAACCAAAGAAGACTGAAAACAAAAAGAATAATGACAAGAAGATTCATAATCAAAGGAATGAAGCTAGAATACCACCGGACAGACAACCCAATGCATAAAGGTACCCATATTTTAATGGTTTATGTTATTCTTGCAATATATTTGGACATAAATCTATGGAATGTAGAAGCAGAATGAACCAAAATATTCCATATTTTCCCGGTCAATGTTTTACATGCAAAAGATTTGGTCATAGAACTAGTGAATGCAGAAGTCAAATGATGAATGGTTATAACAATGGTATAATGGTTCAATATTTCAATAGCTACTATTATACATGCATTGGATTTGGGCATAAAGCTAATCAATGCAGATCTAAAATGAATGGAAGTAAGCTAGTTCAAAAGAATGCCATATGCTACACTTGTAATAGACCTAGACATATTTCTAAGTTTTGCAAAAGAAGAAATATGAAGAAGGACAATTTGGTAAAGAATGATCTAGTACAAAAGATTGATCCAGTAGAAACAAAGAAAGAAATAAATAAGATTTAGAAAAATAAGGATGAGACAGAGGTTAAAGATGAGTCTATATCGACATCTGGTGCAAATGTTTCCTCTAGAAACTAAGTTGAAAGCTTTGGCTCAAGGGAATATTTAATGGAAATATTTCTTCCCTACCAAAGATATGGTGTTGATACTTTAGTACGAGGATATATGGTGTCGGTCAATAGTTTGACATATTGGTGAAAATTTTGGTAGAAAAAATCATCATGCAGAAGTTTGCAGAGCATTGATAGGTGACTGTGCATACAGTGAAGGGTTTGATAGCTTTAAATCAAATGAAGCATTTATGGTGAAATTAGGTCACAACAAAAGGTTTATAGGTGATATCACTTAAGAAAAATTCATTCACAATCAAGTTTTCAAGTGAAGAAGAGCAGACTAAGAGCAAAGTAGTGTGATTCAAAGCGATTGAATTCCAATGTAAGTGAAACACTATTCAAAAAGTGTTTAAAGGTATTTTCAATTTTTGTTTACCCTAGTTTTTGAAGGAGCTTTCGATTTACTACAAAGATGTATACATTGTAAGTGGCAGATGTTTCAGAGCATCCAATACCTAATTTTAAGAGGCATCCTAACAAATCCTTGATGGATGATTCAAATGGTGCATTCTCGCACATCCCGTATGGATTTTTACACACAGAGGATGTTAGTGCTTACATCCATGTAAAAATGGAAGAGTATAACCACACAAAGTTGAATGAAGTCTGGTTTAATGAACTCACTAGAGACAATTTCAAGTTAAAACCAAAATATGGGGTTTTGGTAGAGAAGAATTTTGACGTTTGGAGCAAGTTTCATGTCTTTTGTTATGTGGATGAGTGGTTGAGGTACACGGTGAGAAGAACACATGAAATTTTCCTTTGGTTGGATATCCTGCATCTCATCAACAAAGAGGCAATTAGGGTTGTGACTGGTTTTTGCTCAACCAAACCAATACCGATACTCAAATCTATCAAAAATGAGATTGTGATGGAACAAATAGGAGTAAAGTATTACAAGAGGGATTTTACCATTAAATACATAAGGAATCCTATGGTCAAGTACACTTCTATGATGATAGGCTACAAGTTATATTTCACCAATAGGGAAAACTCTATATCTACAACCACCATCAACACAACTTATGAGATGGTGGAGGAGGGTGAAAACTATGATTTGTGTGAATTGTTGAGACTGCAGTTGCTGGGGAATCTAAAGAAAAAAGGAGTCCAAGTTTGGTACCTAATCATTTGTCTATTATTTTAAATTTTGAATGAAGTTCCTGGAACAAATAATGAAGTGTGGCTATGATACATACATGTAGCTCACCAAATCATAGATTATTTGTTTGGATAGGGAGATGTAGATGCTCAAAAGAATGCCCTCTAGAGGTTCTTCAAAAAAATTCATGACAAGATGTAAGCAAGGCATAAGATACCAAAGCAATTAGCGGAAAGATATAAAAAGGACATTACTTTTCTAGTTACAAAAGATGAATGCATAATGGAGGTCATTGAGACCAGGACAATGTGGATCCCTAAGTTGGGATATGAGGTTACTCTGGATGAAATTATTGGTCTACCTAATATGCTACTAAAAATTCCTCAAGACAGCACTGAGGAGAGATTCAAAACTTCTGAAGAAAAATCTATGAAGGTGCACATGGATCTTGAAGACAGTCACAAATTAAAAATATTGTTGATAGGATGACCACACAGTTTGCGGAGGCTATGGGCCTCAAAAAAGAGCAAGTAGGACAAGAAAAAGAAATAGTTGGCTCTTTGAGAGGGTCATCAAGTGTCAAAATATCTGGTAGAGTAGCTATGACCCCTTCGGCTATGTCAAAGTCCTCTAAGACTATGCCTTCATCTAGTGGAATGAAGAGCAAGGATACTAGTGGCCCTACAAAAAAAATAAGTGCTCTAATGAAGGAGAAGTCCTCTCCTATAAAACAAAGAATGAGGCCTAAGAAAGAAAATAATGATTTGGAAACACAACCATCTGGCCCTGTGAAGAGAAGGGTTAAGACTAAGGCCACTAGGCAACAATATATTGGAGTAAATGTTGAAGATGAAGAAGAGGAGGAAGAAGAACCTTAGCTAGTCTGGAAGAGAAAAGGTGAAGCATACATTAAGAATTAGAAGGTGGATATTGTAGATACTAATGAGGAAGAAGAAGTAAAGAAAGAAAAAAAAGCTTTTGTAATTAATATACAAGATAAGAAGGAAGAAGCCACCGAGAAAAAGTAACCAAAAGAGAAGAAGTAGAAGAAAATTTTGATAAGAGCAAACAACCCAATGAAATTAGATGCATTATTTAATGAGATTATGCAAAATTAAATGTTAGAGGAAACTTTTTGGCAATATGTGCCTCAAACTATACAGGCTAAAACCTCCATTAGAGACAAGTAGGTGTGACATCTTCATTGTCTAGCCGACTTGCAGCTTGATTCATTATGGTTTGTACAAGTCACTGTGACCTTGCAAATGTCTTGCCGAAAGGTTGCATTATGGAGTCTATCACTATGACTTAGTGTATTCGTTATGACCTCATAGCGCTCGGGAGACCTTTGGCTGACAGGCCATTCAATCATATTTCGGGGAGACTCTTGGTGACCATGGGCTTTGGGATAGCTAAGGGTTCTCGCTAAGAAGTCCCAACGAACGGAGAAGGTTACACCGACAAGGAAACATTCATACATTCTTTGGAGTAACTCAAAAGTGGTTGGAGAAACGTCTTAGCGACTAAAGGTTGTCTTGTCGATAGCCGATGGCTATCGGGGTAACTCAAGGATCCCTGGAAGACATCTCAGCGAACATTGAAGGTCTCACCGACAGGAACATCTTTTGAAGTCTTTGGTGTAGCTCTTGGCAAATTTTTGTCATCGGTAGAACATGGAGGCCTCAGTAAGAAGTCCTAGCGACTTTGATGAGTCTTGCCGATGATGAAGAGTCTTCAAGGTAACATATGGAGATCAGTATGTTCTCTCACCGAAGGGAAATTTCTTGGTGACATGTGAACACTTCGGGGTAACCTTTATGTCTCGGAGAAACCTCTTGGCGATATTGGTGTGTCTTGCTGACTATCCTTTGGAGCTCGATATGACTTGTGTCTTCGGTATACCTTTTGGTGACTCGCTATGGTCTCCTGGCGAATGCGATAGGTCTAGGCGACTGCTTGGTGACTCGGTGTAACTCATGGAGCTCGATAGAACATCTTAGCAATAACAAAGTCTCTTGGCGACATCAATATGAAGTCTATGTGGCATCGGCGAGACACTGTTAGTGTCTCACCAAGATGCCAGTACATTGCGAATTATGTTGACCAAGTAAGACCGTCTTATGTGGAGTATTGTGGACGAATAAGAGGAGCCGAATGGGAACAGTTGGAAGACAGTCAGTTGTGACGATTCTGTAAGGAAGTTCTACAGACAGATTTTTATATGGATATACTCTGTGATTACAGTTTGTAATCGATTGGTTGAATCAACAGGTTGTTGAGTGATTATGTCAGTGGATGAATTCTATGGACTATAATGTGAAGAATCCTGTACAAGAATGTTAATGGTGAATGTTGCAGTATAATGACACTAGAAAGACAAGTATGGAATTTCTATGTAATTTCATTACTGTAATACAAAGTGATTTCTCTTAGTGTGGTGGGTTTTTCTCCCGTAAGGGTTTTCCCACATATATCTGGTGTTCATGTGTGATTGTCAAATACTCTATTTTTTTGTTTGTTTCTTAGTGCATCTTAATTGGACTATAATTGTAAACTTTAAAGTGTATCTACATTCTTTCCTAAGGTATTGACATTAGGAGAATTGTTTTTTGCATCTGATTTTCCTTACAAAACTGCGGTATTGTACAATGAGGTTGATGAGGTGGACAAAGCCACCATAGTTGAAGCCATTGTAAAATATGTCATAATTCTTGAAGTAGATATACGAAACATAGAGAAACAACTGCACATGTGTGGAGTTATGAAATGTTTTGATGGAGAGGAGATAAGAAGCTTTATAAGAAGAGTCCAAATTGAAGGCCTATGCATTAGAGAAGATAAGTACTCCTTTGTCCAAGAAAAATAAGGCCACATTGGCCAAACTGTATAGTAAAGCATTGAGAATAAAGCATAGGGTGACAACCCTAATGAGTAGAGATCAAAATGATCTTAAAATGCTCTGAAAGGAGACTATAGACAAGGTTTCAAATCTAGCACAAAGGTTGGGAATGACACCAGAGAATAGGGAAGAAGTGCATGAGGAGATGCCTACTCTAGAAGTGAACACATAAGAAGATGCATAGAATGTTGATGCTCAACATGAGCAAGTAATAGAAGAAGAGACTGCACAAGACAATGTTCTTTTGGAAGTGGAAGAAATAGTAGAAGACAATGTAGAGGTTGAGATGAATGCAAGTACCGGAGAAGATGTTGCGAAGGAGGACACCCCTACTCCTCCTCCGATAATTGAGACACATGTTGAGAGCATACAAGACCAACCAATGATCTCTTTAGTTACTACAGAAAAGGCCACTAGTAATGTTGATACAAGAAAAGAAGATGAGAAGAAGAATGAAAATTTCTCTAGAGATGAGGAAAAGAAAGAAGCAGAGACACCAATTGTCACTGATGACAAGGAGAAGGAGCTAAGAAAGAAGAATGCAAAGTAAGATGTTAAGGCCACCAATGAATCCTTTGGAACCTTCAAATATTCTCTAAAGAATCTATTGAATATGCAATTGCAATTCCAACCTTTTGTGTCTGCTCAATTGCTACAACTACCCATGCAACAGGGGAATTTGGAGCTTGCAAATATTTCACTACTCCACAAGCTACAACTAGGAGATGTCTTCCATGCATGTGCCTAAAAGGAAATAATCAAGACACATTAGAAGAGTAGAGAGCTAATTGAGGAGGTAGTGAATACCTTACAAGAGGCATACCCAGAACAACCATTGATAATTCACTCTCCAATATGGAAATATGAAGTTTTTGGTTAATTTTTTCAAAGAGTATGCCTCCGGATTGAAGGAAATTTTAGAAAAAGAAATGGATAAAAAGATAGATGAGAAGAGGCTAATGGAAATCATGAAGAACTATGCACAAGCACACAATAGATTTCAGGATAGTCACAAGAGTGTGTAGGCTTGTGTGGTTGAGGCCAAAGCCTTGTTCCAAATTTGTATGAAGTGGCTTGAAGCTACAAAAATAATTAAAGATGAAATGGACTCAATTGAGTGACAAATAGACAAAGCATCCAGTTCATATGATTTGGCACATGACCTAGATGGAAGCACAAGGTCAATGATTGAGGATTTACATGAGTATTCTTCCAACTGCAAGCATAGAAAGAGAAAATAATTATACAGTTTGGAAACTTTAGCGACTTGGTGAAGTCAAAGTTCACATATTTTTACAATGCCCTTGTAAGTGTTGATAAAGCTACAAAGATCGATCTAGTACCCAACACTCCAGAAGAAGGGGAAGACTGC
The DNA here is from genome assembly GCA_007258455.2 of Sequoia sempervirens. Taxonomy (NCBI): domain Eukaryota; kingdom Viridiplantae; phylum Streptophyta; class Pinopsida; order Cupressales; family Cupressaceae; genus Sequoia; species Sequoia sempervirens. The sequence continues at coordinate 187,254 of VDFB02360295.1, forward strand.
CTAATGGAGCTAGAGGCCCAGTGTAGGATGCTTGGCATACCCAAGAGGATTTGGGAGGAAGGAAAATGGGATTGGCAAGCTCATCTAGAGAAGCTTCAAGGGTCAACCTCCTTCGGTTGACAATAATTCTTTCTTTTTATGCATTTTTAGTTTAGTATTTCAAACTCCAATGTACATATGTGGATGGTGTAAAGTATTTCTGGTATAAGTTTTGGTCTAGTTATGGTGTATAGCTTTCTCAAGGGGATTTGGTTTAGTTTTTCAACTTGTACATATGAATATATTTGTCAAGGGGAGATCTAAAATTTATGAAAATTGTCGTATGCACCCTTTTCTCTTGATGTCAAAGAGGGAGAATATTTTTGTAGTTGATTTTGGCATGTTGCCATCAATGACAAAGGGGGATATTTTTGGAAGAATAAGGAGTTTTTCATTGATGCATTTATTCTCAACATGAGCATGTGGAATGAGCACAAGGTATACAGTTATACAATACAATGTTTTCATTGATGCGAACATTGTATCTTGGTATGCAGACTATGGTACATATCAGTTTGGGTGACTTAGCATGTTTGAGGATGATAGTGAAAGACAATTTTGCAAGAAGGCTTGATTTGATGAAGGAAATAGTTGTGAAAATTGACTAAGTCTCAATTCAGGTGATTCTATGTATAGGGGATCTAGTATTTGCATCTGCATTAGTTTGCTGATGAATATTTTGCTCTGTGCTTCTAATATAATTTTTTTGGCTAATAAAGGAACCTAATTCTAGAATTTTATCTTGTTTTGGTTTGTGGTTTTAGAGTTATGAGTAATAGAAGTTTAGCTTGGTAGTTTCAAGTGTTTTCCAGTTCAGTGCATATGTGTTGGTGAATCCACACTTCTCCACAGATTAGATTTTGGCTTTATGGTTTTGTGCAGATGTTGAAAAGTGTCAATAGATTATATATTCTAGTTTGTATAGAGTTTGGAGGTTTATGTGTGTAAATGTGGATGTACAGTTGGAAAATTTTGTTATTAGGTCACAATCGATGTCGACCTAATGAGTTGGGTGTATTGTAGAGTTTAAACATGTTTTGATCCATTATGTGGGTGCTATTTTAGGTCCATGTCAACCTACTTCAATTTTTTTTAGGATTGATTCTTGGTGCAAACCATGTGAAAGGATCTTGGGCTGACAAGCTACATTTTGTATATTACATCTGTAGTCATCCTAAATCTGACATTATTTCTTCTTAATTAATTAAATATTATTATTTAGTTAATGTACCCTTTTTAACTTTAATTAATTAAATATTTTACTATTTAATTAATTATATCACCTCCTAGATTAAGATTCTTCCAATAATTAAATAATTGAATTATTTGATTAATCCCACCATTATCCTCAATTCTACTAATTCCACTTGAGCTAATTAATCCTTGATTAATTAACTTCATCCACTTACTAACCCTCATTAGCCCATTCTCCAAATTTTAACTCTAGCCTATTTAATAAACCCATGGTTTATTGACTCAACCTACCACATTAAATTAATTAATTCTTGATTAATTACTCTAACCTCCATGTCTAATCACCATTACCATTATTTTTTCTAATTTTAAATTCCCTTACCTCTCCCCAAGTTTGTCTCATAATGACAAGTGTCATAACTCTCTCTCTCACCTCCTCTCACACATGTGTGAGATTCCACCTACCCCCACTAACTCTTACACTCGCTTACACCTAACCTCCAAAGTTAATGGCTTCTCTATCCAAGTTGTGCTCACAAATGTGTGAGCACACCTCATCATCTCTCCCTCAACCCACAAGTTTGTCGCAATGCTAATAAGCCACACCACCTTGATCCAAACCCTATCCTCTCAATCAATCCCATCTCTTCATCAAACAATCAATCTTGGCCCTCCATTTCTCCCCTCCAATTCCTATAAATTGGAGCTTCATCCTCTCATTTCAACATCTTGAAAATTCATAGCCTTATCATGCTAAAATTTTGGTGAGCAATCCATATTTCAATCACTTGAGCAAATCTTCAAGACTTGGGTGCACTCTTGAGCTCAATCCATGGAGGGTTATTAAAGGTATAACTTGTGCTTTGAATTTTAATTCATCTTGTTTATGTTGTTTTACCTTTGACACAAATTTTTCCCCTCTACAAATTCTAATTAGGCCAACCTAATTGATGTTATGGGTGAAGCAGATATATAAGCAAGATCTTTTTCGATATTTTGATATAGATGTGATATATGTGTAATGTGAATGATGCGACAAGAGTTTGTGAATGTGAATTGAGTGAATGCAGAGCATAGAAGAGTGTCGATTCAAATTAGTATGAAGAGTGATAAGTCTATATTCTAAGCTTCATTGGAACTATATTTCATGCATGTGTTAGATGCAATTGTAGCAGTTCAATTCTGGCTATGAGCCACAATCTCTTCTATCTCTTTTACTTCTCAGTGGGTAGTAAGTATACTCAAGGATAGTGAGTCCACCTGTAGTAAGCACTTCTATAATATACTATAACCAATAATAATATATTATGAGCTAATACTCACCGTGGTTTTTCCCATTTTGGGTTTTCCATGTAAAAATATTGGTGCTCATGTGTTATGTGATGTTGTTGGATGTTTACATGTTTTCCTTCATTACTACAATTTAATATGTTATGTGAGTTGGATGTTTAAATGTTTAAATAGTTTAAAAGAATACTGATTCACCCCCTCTCAGTATTCTAGGTGTTCAATAAGGAATGCTATTTTTAGGAATTGGATTGTCTTTTATATTCAAAAATCTACCATTACTATAAGAGATTACACATTGTGGGGGGCTACATAGTCTCTCATTTTCCCTCTTATATTAGATTATTGATTGTATATTGGTGAAAAAAGTATTCCTTGGGGGTCATATTGAATCCTCCTTTCTTCTTTCACTTTCATGTATTATCTCTCTTTTGGGAAGGATTTTTGTCCCACTGGGTTTTCTCCTTTTCTCTACTTGTGAGATTGCATTTGTACATGGGTACCTAATATGACCTATTAATTGGGACCCATATTTTCATCTTTTCATCTCTACATATTTTATCATTATCCCTAAGTTGTACTTAAGAGGAGGTGTTAGTGTGAAAGGTGTGTTTTACCTAGCTAGTTCATATTCACACTAGTTACTAAAGTTTACTTAGGGTACACATAGGATAATTATCACCTTATGTCACATATCATAATATTAAGACACTTTTCATAATCTTATGATATTTTATGTCTTTCCTTGGCCTATATAATCAAGGCCTTCCCTTTGTAATCTCAATTATTCACCATTGTATATTTTCATTCATTGATAAGAATACAATTTACTCTTGTCATATTTATCTTCTCATTTCATTGTGCTTTTTATTAAGCCTCTAGATCTTGGGTATTTATCTTCATATCCAAATCTCACAAATCAAATTCTAATATCAAAATTTATGGCCTTTAGAAGATGGTCCTTCTATATTGGAAATGTATGAGCATACATGATGCATAAGAGAGTTGTAAGAGGGAGTTGTTCGTGTTGAAAAACTTATGACACATCATAATGCATATTTGAAAGGATATAATGGAGCAAAAAAAGAGCACCAATATTAGCAAGTGTATTATAATGAGCTTATTGAAAGTAGAAGGAATATGTTATTTTTAGCTTATGGATTCATCTTGGGATTTGGGCATTATATTTTAAGTAGAGATATGAAACCATTTTTTTAGTGGTTTTAGTTGATAGTTTCCTAATTAATATTAATAAATTATCATTTGGTGGTTTCATGTATTGCTTCTCCTATTTATAGGCTTAGACTATATAGGTGTATTGTAACCATTGATTGCTAAATAATATGTTGAGTTGATTTGGGGTGTGGGGTTTTAATCTAAAAAGGGTTTTCCCAACATAAAACATTATGTTATGGTTATTTATTTTGTATTTATTTCCTTGTAACTATATGATTAGCTTATTTTTACACATACCTCCTCCCTTAGATTCGTGTAGGAAGTGTATTTTGCACCTTTGCTTCCTTTCAACTAGCAAAGATTGAGCTAGAAAATATCACTTGGGTACCTCTTCACCACCTTTAGTAGTAGTTTCTCTAATTCAAACCTTGAAGATGAGTATTTCTATAAGGGAGGGTTGAGATCCTAACATTAAACAAACCAAAAAATATATAATCCCAAATGTAGATAATACTAATATTAAAATAAGAATACTTGCAAAATCCAAATAATGCAATAGAAAAAAACAACACATAACACAAGATTTACCTTAGGAGACCATTTCAAGAAAAAATCCAACAAATAATAGCACGGCTATGTATTCACAATAAAAAATTACAATATAATCATATGCTTTGTCTATGTTTTCAAGGAGATCTTTAACTCACTTCTTGAAGATATTTTGGTAGCACAAGTCTAGCTTCCAAAAACCATACTTGTCCCATCACAAGAACAATGTATATAAGAAAGAGAGAAATGACTAAAATTTCTATTTAATTCATCCAACTAATATTTCCTATGGTGGGTACCCAAGTCATCAAAACCAAGAGGCCTAAAAGTGTTTATTCCTTCATTCTTGTATAATTTTGTATTGATTATATTTATGTTGTTTTATGATTGCTTATGAATAGTTAATGTATTTATATTTAAAATATAATTATTTCTGTATTAAGGAAAAGTTTTCAGATTAATAGCAAGCAACATAATAACTTAATCCTCAATCAACAATAGAGAACAATAGAAAGTAAGAAGCAAAATAACATGAAACAATATCACCTAGTCTTCAAGCTTCCATTGGTTGACCTCCATTGGCCTTCTCCATATTGCTGAAAATAATATAATTGCCCTCAGATTTGAAGTGAAACTATATCCTATGCCAAAGACAAAGCAAAATATTGAAGTAATATGATTGCTCAAGTACTCAAAAGCTCTCAAGCATGTTGTGTATATCTCTTGTTGTGTGCAAAATGACTTGAAAGAGGGCCTTTTAAAGAATTTCAAATTGAGAATGGATGGCCAGGATTAAAATTTGGTGAATCCCTAAGATCAAAGGCCAAGAATCAATGTCCTAAGGAGGATTAGGGTTAGGGAAACATTAGGTCAAAGTTAGGGCAATCCTTGAAATGAAGGGTTGAGATTTAGTTGGAGACAATCAAATCAATGGTGGAGAAAAATAGGTAGTTGGAATAATATAAATTATTTAATTTATGGAGGAATGTTGACTTATGAATTAAATAATGGTTTAATTTATAAATGGGGATGAGACAAAAGACAATATTTATAATTATTTTAATTATTTATTTGGTGGGATGGAATGTGGGATAAATAAATGAGTTTATTTGATAAATGATAAATGATAATGTTATGGAGGAAATAAGGATTGATCAGTGACGCATTTAAATAAATAAATGTAATTTATTTAGTTAAGTAATCATGGAGGAATGGACATGATTAGATAATTGAAGTATGTGAGGGAGAAGCATGGTCGTCATAGAAAAATATGGTTTGCAAGTTGAGGCCATTTTTACATGTCTACATTTTGCCCCTCTTTGACATGATGTAGTTTATCACATTATGTCAAAGAACAAGTCAAAAAAAATGCCCTAGTTTGAAACTGAGGAGAGGAAGGATGATGAGGAGGTAGCGGTATGCCTCCTCGAGAGGATAGGTGGGTTGAAAGTGTAGACATCCAAATTTGGACACTTAATTTATCCAAATTTATCACTTTTCATCTAAACATCCTCTTACCCGAGTTAATTAAATAATATTACTATTATTTAATTAATATCTTTAATTCTGCCAAATCCCTAAGGTATTTAATTAATAATTAAATACCTTACCCTCTTTTAATCCTCTTTTCATCAAATAAATTAAATAAATATTACATTTATTTAATTCCTCACATGTCATTTCATCTAATCCTAATCCATCTCCTAATTTCTTCATTAGGGATGTGCACATGCCTAATCCTTGATTAGGATGTGTCACATCCTCCAACTTTTGCAAGTTGGCTTCTAATCCTTTTTATCTTCTAATTACTGATTAATTAAGCCTAATCATTCTCCAAAGAATTTTTAATTCCTTTTTATTCTTCCTAGATTCCCCTCTTTATATGTGAATTTTTAATTCACATTCCATCCTTCCAAGGCTTCTAGAACCTTGGACTTGTCACAATCTCCACATGTGACCAAGTCCCACCTTTTGGAGCCCACCTCTAGATCCTCTTAGGAATGTGAATTTTAATTCACATTTATTTCCCCAACCACCTTTCATTTTCCCATGTAAATTTTAGGAATTCCAAAATTCCTCAAATGTCTCTTTCACTCCCACTTGGGGACAAGAAATCCCTTTTTGTGGAAATCTTCTCACTCCCCAAGATTCCTCCCATCTCCCAATGTATTTGGAAGGTACTTGTCCTTCCTCCACCTCATGTACCTTCTTGACACCTCACTTACACCTCATATCCCCTTGTCCACTTCACCCTCCACATGTCAAGATGTGAGGGCTTGTGGGTTCTCAACCCACCATAGCCCTTCATCTTGGCCTTGTTGGAGCAATCTTGACCGTTGAATTCTCTAGAGAATTCAAATTATCCTATAAATACCCCCTCCTCAAGAGAATTTTGGAGGACTTTGGATTTGAGCAACCTTATGCTACTAATTTGTCTTCCCAAACACTTAGCAATCTTGCAACTACATGCTGCCAATTTGCATCCTCAATCCTTTGCCATCATTTAGCCATCTTTGTTAATCATTTGCACATCTAATCTTGCATCTAGTCACTCAAGCAACCATCTAAGGAGCATACAAATCATTCCAATCAAGGGCCAATCAAGGAGAAATCCACAGCAAGGAAGGTGAAATCATTTGTGTCTTATTTAGTCCATTTTCCTTATTGTTTATCACTCTTTTGGCTAATCTTGAGGTGTCTTTGGTATTCTATCACTTGAATTTTAAGTTATTTTGCACATTTAGAGTAGGATAGATATCAAGGTATCACAGAAAGAACATGAGTGTGCTCTAGAAATGGATGAGAGGACTAGAGGATGAAGGAATAGAAGAAATGTTAGCATGGAAATCATGGATGTGAGGATGAAAAAGGAATACTTCAATATTTTTCCAAATAACATCATAGGTGTTGCTTAGTCATCATTGGGCGGTAAAATGTGACAAATGGACAACAAACACCATGATATGACATAGACCAAGGTGTGCAAGATCATCCACTTGTGAAAAACAAACAGCCACAGACAAGGAATGTCCTAACTCATATTAAAGGCCAAGTTGCCCCAGTCTTTTTGTCAAGACACACCAAAGACAACAATCAAGGAAAATTAGGCCATGAGACATCATTTCACCTCTAAATCCTTCACGGGACATCCTTGAGGTAGCTAGTAACATGACCAAGAAACAAAACAATAAAAAGATAAAACAAAATAGACCAGCAAAATCAACAACCATTCAATATGTTTGCCAAGATTTGTGCGTCGAAGGTTGATTGTGTGACAGTTTGACAATTTGACGATTTGATAGTCTAACAGTATTGACAATTTGATGATGCCTATCATCAGGAAGGACACATCCTAAAAATTCCAATGACTATGTGATGAAGCCTGCCGTTAGGAAGGACACATCCTCAAAAGGCCAATGACTATGTGACGAAGCCTGTTGTCAGGAAGGACACATCCTAAAAAGGCCAATGACTATGTGATGAAGCCTGTCATTAGGAAAGACACATCTTGAAAAGGAAAATGATGTTTTGACAAGGTCCAATTCCAAGAAGGACACATCTTGAAGGGAACCATAAAGTGACTAGGTTGACATTGTGTTGGCAATTTGACGGATGCTTGGCTTGATGACTGACTAGGCTATGTTGTCTGTTGGTTTGTGATTTGAATGTTGACGTTCAAATGACTATCCTGGTTCTGAGTGTGACTATGTCTGACTTATTTCACCAAAATGACAAACCCTAAAAGACTGACCTAGGTGGCCTTGGGGGCTCATCGACAGAAGGCCTTGCCTACATCGTGCACTCAGAGACCTCGTAGTTTGACAAGGACAGAAAAAATATTGAAGATGGATTGACATGTTTTGACTTGACCAGACAAACCCTAAGGGATTGAACCTAGGGGGCCTCGGGGGCACATCGACTGATGGCCTTGCCTACGTAGCAAATGCACAAAGACCACGTAGTTCGACTAACAAAAGATTGATTGGTATGACTGACTTGACTAACTTGGCCGTCATTGACTCTGTTTTGGGAATTTTTTTGATGTTATTTGGATGTTTTTGTGTATTCTTTAGGACATTTTTCAATTTTCAGGTCTTTTTTCAGGACATTTTATGATTTTTAGAAGAAAAAAATTAGGACTTTTTATATTTTTAGGAATTTTTTAGGACTTTTTATGATTTTTATGATTTTTCAGGACTTTTTTATTTTTATGATTTTTCGGGACTTTTTGATTGTCAAGACCATGTGCAATACCCACTACAATCTCATGATAAAATATTGCCCCTAGTCAAGTTGATGGAAAGGATGTGACCAGTATGGACAATAGGCAGTGCGCAAGACTTCGATGTCAACCACTGCCAGCCATGGAAAGAAATGTCATGATGTCAGGGTGAAATGTTGTGATGAATGTCAAAAAAATGGATGTTTATTATGGACTAAGGTAGATAGAGTGACAGTAGATGTCAAAGCAATGACTGACTACACATGGTGCCTGTTTTCCAAGTTTTCACCATGGTACTTATCCAAAGTGCCTATTTACCAGGTTTTCACTATTGGAGGAATTATTTCTCTTTATTTTTGTCAATTTTTTCATTTTTTCGGTGTCACCAAGATGCCTGTTTGCCAGGTTTTCATCCAAGTGACGATATTTTTGTATTTTTCAAATTTTTTTGTATTTTTAATGGTTGTCGGCCATACTTTCTGATGCTATGTATAGAACTTGCGTAAATGCATACTGTTGATTGGCTTTGTCAATTGTTCACCATCTAGAGTAGCCAACTGATATGCGCCAAAACCAAATGACGCAGTGATGATGTATGGACCCAACCAATTGGGCTCAAACTTGCCTTGTTTTTCTCTATCAGACTGATTCTTAGGATTTCGCATGAGAACTAGGTCACCAATGTCAAATCTTCGAGTCATCACTCATTTGTTGTAGCTTCTACAAAGATGAATTTGATATGCCTATAAGTGGTTCAAGGCATTATGTCTATGTTCATCTAGCATTTCTAATTCATTCAGTCGTGATTGTCAATATTCTTCTTCAATGATTAGACCTTTCAGAGAGACTCGTAGGGATGGAATTTTGACCTCTATGGGCAAGATGGCTTCAGCTCCAAAGACGAGGGTGAATGGAGTGGCTCTAGTGGGAGTACAGATGCTAGTACGATATGCCCACAAAGCAGGATTGAGTTGTATGTGCCAGTCACGACCAGCGTCATTGATGGTCTTCTTAAGAAGTTTGATCATTTTATTAGACGCCTTAGCTTGACCATTTCCTTGTGGGTAGTAAGGCGTGGAGAAGTGGTGTCGAATATGGAAGCATTCACAAAGTTCACGAACATCCTAATTTTTGAAGGGACGACCGTTATCTATGATGATGGATTGTGGAATACCATATCGACAAATGATATAGTTGAGGATAAACTTGGAAATTTGTTTTACAGTAATGTAAGTGAGCGGGATGGCTTCAATCCACTTAGTAAAGTACTCAGTGGCGGTAATGATGAATTTGTGGCCATTAGACGAGGTGGGATGGATCTTGCCCACGAGGTCGAGTCCCCATTATGCGAAGGGCCAAGGAGAAGTAATCGGCCAAAGTTCTTGTGCTGGTGCATGAATCAAATCATTGTGTATCTGACATTGGCAACACAGTCTTACAAATTCAAGTGCATCTTTCTCAATGGTTGGCCAATAATACCCAAGTCTCATTATCTTTTTGGCTAAAGTAGGACCACTCGAATGGGATCCGCATATACCCTCATGTACCTCTCGCAAGGTTGTTCGTGCTTCGTCAGTGTCAATACATCGAAGAAGGGAGTTATCAAAGCTACGGCAGTAAAGGGTATCACTGAGGATGGTGTATCGGGTGGCTTTTTGGATAAAGGACTTTCGTTGGTTATTGGATAGGTTGGGGGGAAGGGTTTGGGACTTGAGGTAGTCATAAATGTCTTCATATCATGGAGAATTGGGACCAACAAGCTCACAAACTATCTCCAATTCTGGTATGTCATGTGTAGGAACCAAAAGTTGTTCTACCAAAAATTCAAATTGAGGCACATTACTAGGAATGTCCAGGAGAGAGCCAATTGTGGCCATTGCGTTTGCTGCCTTATTTTGTGTTCTTGGAACTTGCTCAAAAGTCACCATGTGAAAATATGTTTGAAAGTTGTCAACCATTCGTTTGTAAGGCATTAATTTCTCGTCCTTAGTGTCATAGTGATCATTGACTTGGTTAATGACCAATTGAGAATCGCCATAAACATGAAGTGTTCTAATTTTCCATTTGATGGCCATTCTGAGTCCTATGACAAGTGCCTCATATTATGCCACATTATTTGTACATGGAAAAGCAATGCCAAAGGACTTAGGAATGGAGTCTCCTTGAGGGGTGATAAACAGTATTCCTGCCCTCGAGCCATGATTAGTATGAGATCCATCAAAATATAGCCTCCAAGGTGACTTAGGTTCTATATGAAATATTGAATCATTTGGAAAGTTTGCTACTAGTGGATGATTGCCCTGTATAGGTATGTCTGCCAGTTGGTCTGCTATCACTTGTCCCTTTATCACCTTTCTTTCAACATATTGAATATCATACTCACTCAAGATCATTACCCATTTGGCCAGGTGACCTGTCAATGTTGCGCAACTTAGGAGATATTTTAGGGGATCAATCTTTGCCACTAAGTGTGTATAGTGATTCAGCATGTAGTGTCTTAATTTTTGAGCAGCAAAGACAACTGCTAAGCAAGCACATTTGATGGTTGTGTAATTTAACTCATATAAAACCAGTGTCCTGCTGATGTAGTATATGGCCCTTTCCTTTTCTTCATGGTCGTTTTGTGCTAGTAATGCCCCCAGTGCTGAAGTTGTTGCAGAAATGTACAAAATCAAAGGTTTCCCTTCAATTGGTGGCATTAACATAGGTGGTGACAATAGATAATCTTTTATTTGTTGGAAGGCCTCCTGACATTTATCTGTCCACACAAAAGGGATACTTTTGCGCAAAAGATACTGAAATGGATGACACTTGTCTACCAATTGTGCTATGAAACGTTGAATAGATTGTAACCTGCCTTGTAATGTCTTGAGTTCACTTATCCCTTTTGGAGGAGGCATGTCTAATATGGCTTTTACCTTGGCAGGATCGACTTCAATGCCTCTATGAGAAACAATGTACCCCAAAAGTTTGCCTGATGTCACGCCAAAGACACATTTCTTTGGATTCAAGTGGACCTTGTATTCTTCCAGTCTCTTGAAAATTTTGCCTAACACCTTCAAGTGGTCTTTTCATGTCAAATATTTTTCCAAAAGGTCGTCTACATAATCTTCCATTATCTTGTGCATCATGTCATAAAATATGGTTGTCATGGCTCTCTGATACGTGGCACCTGCATTCTTAAGACCAAAAGGCATGATGTTCCAACAATATGTGCCCCAAGGACATATGAAGGTTGTTTTGTGTTGATCTTCAGGGGCAATACGAATCTTATTATAACTGGAAAACTGTCCATGAGGGACAACATCTCATATCCTATTGTAAGGTCCACTATGATGTCAATGTTTGGCAAGGGAAAGTCATCCTTTGGACATGCTTTATTCAGGTCCCGAAAATCTATGCAGATGCAGATTTGACCATTTGGCTTTGTGACTGGTACAATATTTGATATCCATTCGGCATAGTCTATGGACCGTATGAATCCCACGTCTAATAATTTCTTAAGTTCTATTTTGACTAACAAGGCAATATGTGGGTGCATCTTTCGCAGCTTCTATTTCACTAGCTTGGCATCTAGAAATAATGGAAAATGGTGCAAGACAAGTTTTGGATCCAACCCAGGCATATCGGCATAAGACCATGCAAAGTTGACCTTACGCTTTGAAAAGAATTTTTGGAACTCAGGTTTCTCTTCCTCTATCAAAGATGCCGCGTAGAGGACCATCTTAGGATCTTCTGTTGTAGATATGTTTACTTCCATAGTGTCCTCTATGAGCATGGTAGATTTTTCTTGAGTTACGAGGAGAAAGTCCAGTCCTCCATCCTTAGGTGCCTTAGAGAGGTTTTCACCTTCGGATATGTCCTTTATTTTTACTTTTTTATCGTCCAAAGGTGCCTTTTGGTTTTCACCTAAAGACGTGTCATTTTTTGCTTTATTTTTATTTTTCATTTTATGACTAGAGGACAGAGCAATCTCCCCAAAGTAAGCAGCACAATCTAGGTCAATGGAAAATCCAGCCTTGTGGTCTCCACTTGGTATACCCTCACACAGTCCCATGAATTCTGCAATGGCCTCATCATTTTGAAATATGTCCATAACTGGCAGACCTTGTTGATCCCAATCAATTAGTTGTGGGTAGACTAAGGAAATACCATCATCAGTATTGGTGAATGGTGGGTAGGACATGGAAAGCATGCCGACGAATTCAGAGAGGTTAAAGATAAAATTATCATCATCAGGCTCTATATCAGATTCTATCCAGTACTTTGCCTCGCTTGATTCACACTCATCAACAAAGTAAGGAACAAAGGGAGTGGAGTTTGGGTTAGTAGTTTCATGTGGCAATTCAAATGAATCTAAATGATGGTCATTAGGTTCAGCAGGGTAGACGAGTATGTCGAGATTATTGTCAATGGGAGTAGAAGAGGATCTGGACTTGGTGTTGTTTGGTGTTGTGTCAATTTTGAACATTTTCTAGAATCTCTCTTCAAATGTAGGATCTCCAGGTTCAAGGAACAAGTCACCAAGGCAACAGTCACTTAGGGATCATTGGGAGCCAAATTCCCATTCATGGGAGTCAGTTTCAGAAAGGGGATCTTCAATTGTCTCGACACAGTCTGAAGTAATTACTCTCTCACTAGAAAGCACATTGGTACTATGATCACTAGATTCTCGTGGTCCTAACCCTAACCCAAGATGTTTAGGTGCCAGAGGTTCTCTCCTTCCTATCTTGTGCTTGTCGAGGCCACTAATTCCATCATAGCCTTTTTCCTTTATCATGTCATATCCTTTACCATACATTTTTACTGGCAAGGGATTTGGATCCTCTAGTTCTCTATAAATCCAAGATAGCATGTTTTCGGTGTCCTCTTGACTCATTTCACCCCACTTTATGAATATTGTTTTTGGAGGGACTCTGAAAATCTATTAACTCTAACATGAAGCAAGGCTTGCCGTAGACCTAGGGAGACTTGGTCATCCTCATTATGCAATAGGTCGTATTCAGCTTATACTCTCCACACCCTTGGTCCTGGATCTTAATACTTGCGTCGATGGTTGGGGTGATGGATGAAGTGGTAGATGTCATGGAGGCGGTCATGGTTGCCAAAGAAGTAGAAGTGGATGTTGTGGCAGTGGATGTGGATGTGGGAGGCTTTGCAAGTGTTGATGGGTCAAGGAATTTAGAGGATGAAGATGTCAAAAGCTTCACTGTTGATAGGCACTTGGTGCTCTGAGATACCTCTCAAATTGGTACAACATTGAAATGGGTCAGGGTCTCCATATATGGTAATCTTAGTGCCTTCAAAGGGAAACTTCAAACACTGGTGATACGTGGAAGGGACGACTTTCAAGGCGTGAATCCAAGGTCGACCAAGTAAAATATTGTATGGAAGTTCTAGCTCTAGGACTTGACAAGTGGTGTCCACAATGACTGGTCCAATACAAATTGGAAGTGTAATTACGCCCTGAGAGGAACGTTCTTCATCATATATGCCTTGATAACAATGTTCTTTACAGCATCTACACAAGCATCAGAAAAGCCTAGGGCCTTAACTAATTTTAAGGAGCATATGTTTAGTCCTGCTCCGCCATCTAATAACACTGGTCTGACCTTATGCTTATGGATAAAAACTTCAATGTGAAGGGCATCATTATGATTGGATTTGGACGATGAGTAGTCTTGGTCTAAAAATTTTATATGGTGGGGAGCAGTAAGATATCCCACCATGGCCTCAAATTGATTGGCATCAATGTCTTGAGGAACGGAAGACTCTTGTAATGTTTTGTCGAGTATAGCCTTATGCGCTGGGGAAATGCGTAGCAACTCAAGTATAGAAATATGTGTAGGTGTCTTCCCAAGTTGGTCAATGAGGTTAAAATGTCCTTTAGGTTGGGATTGTTTGGTTAATGGACGTGACTGCGATTGTTGGGCAGACGGGCCAGCTATTGTTATCTTTGGTTGTCTGGGAGGAGGAGGGCCGACTATGGTGACTTTGCCCCCACGGGTAGTGACATTGCATTCAGGGGCCTTTCTGATAGTAACTGTGTTGACATGTTGAACAGTTGTTCTAATATGATTTATGATAGGTCCACTAGAATAGTCATATGCAATACGAGCATGGTTGGCTCGATTATTGTTATTGGCTTTTGACGTGGAAGGGTTACTAGAACCATGGTCCCGCAGTGGGTTCTTGTGTATGGTATGGTCTGAATTAGATGCAAATTATGGTCCACCTATCTCAATGGTACGATTCTCGATAAGGTCTTGTACCAAATTTTTCAGTTGTTGACAGGAGGAGGTTTTATGTCCTTTTGCTCGATGATAATCACAAAACACGTTGTCATCCCACAAAAATGGTTTAAACTGCCCTGGGTCATATGGTTTTGGTTCCTCAAGTGTTTTGACAACATTTTGAAGGGGTTTCTTGAGGAATTCTTCAATGGGCTCACCCAAGGGGGTGTATGTGCGACTCCTGGGGAACTGTCTAGGTTGTCGGGGTTGCCTTTGATTTTGGTTATTTTGATTACCTTAGTTATTTTGATTTGTCTGTACAACATTGGCAGCATGGGTCTGTGTGGTCATCTGTCTATTTTGCAGTTGAGCCCCTTTAAAGGTAAGCACAGGACCCATTGCATTGACAGCCTTAGCGTCTACAACGCCATCATTGGTGACATGTTTATTTTTAACCCAGTATTTGTTCTTGTCAATGGGTGGACTTGCATTTATGTTTTTAGGACCATATTTTAATCTTCCCTCAACAATATGTGGTTTCTCAAGTTGGACACCTCGTTCAACTAGGTCCGTGAAGGTTGTACAACAATGAACTTGCAAGCCATTTCGCAATGGGCCTAGGAGTGTTTGTATAAACATGTCAACTTTCTCCTTTTCAAGTATGTCTATGTGGCAGCGACTTGCTAGGCCTCTCCATCGTTGGAAAAATGGGATTAAAGTTTCACCAGCGTCTTCTTGTGTAAGTGTGCATAAGCTAGTGATGGAGGTGTCTATGTCAATGTTATAGGCATAATTTTTCACAAATTTGTCTACAAGTTCATTCCGTGTTTTTATCCCCTTCAAAGTGGAGAACCATTCAAGTGTGGGTCCTGTTAGAATCTTGGAGAAGAGTCTCATCAAGTAAGTGTGTTCATATGCAATGTCCATACAGTTGGTCGTGAATTCTCAAACGTGTTCAATAGGATTTGTATTTCCCTTGTATTTGGTGAAGTTTGGGGCCACATATCCAAGAGGAAATGGTGGCATGTATAAAGTTGTGTCAAAAGGATATGGACATAGGTCATATGACATTGGTGGCATTTTGTTGGATGTTTGCATGTTTTCCATCTGTTTTTGGAGGTCTACCACTCTGGCTATCAAGGCATCTATTATGGGATTATTGGTCGCATCACACATGGGAGTGATGGGTATCCCCTGAGTCCCTATTGATTGTGATAGCATGTTCGATTTTGAATGTGACATGTGTTGTTGTGAAATGTATGATATGTTTTGGTTTGGCGATTGTTGGTATTGCCAATTTTGATGAGGAATGTGTTGTTGTGTGTGGATCTGTGATGAATATGTGGGGATGTACGATCCAGCCATATTTGTCGATATTTGGGGGATCTGGTAACCTTGACTATTTTGGTGCCCAAAGGTATTCATTTGTTGTGTCATTTGAGTGCCTTGTCCATAATGGAAGAATTGTCCATGTGGGACGTTGGTATTTTGTCCTTGGAATTGTCCATGCGAGATGTTGGTATTATATCTGTGTGAGGCATTGATGTTTAGTTGTGACGATGTGTTAACGTTTGGTTGGGGACCTCTAATAAGAATACGTCATTTAGTTCCTCCAAAGGGGTTGAATTTGGTTCCAACATAAGGATTTGATGATGATGTCCCTATGGTCATAGATGAAGTTCCAAATATGGCGTTTGAGGAACTTGCCCCCATTGATGTAGATCCAAGGGTAGTTCCAACTGTTTGTGAAGATGTCATTGACATTGCGGGCATGGATTGTGATATTGCTTGTGGCATGGTGGGTGTTCCTCTAATAGATGTTGCATTGGTTGAGTTGGAGGTGTTTTGACTTATGATGCCACTAGATGTAACATTGATGGTGCTTATAGCAATTTGTGTGGTGACAACAGTGTTATTGTTGGAGGCATTGTTTGTGTTTTGTTGAGGTGTCAAGTTTTGTGTCGTGTTGTGTGGAGACGAAGGTCTTATGGTATTGATGTCAAAGCCTCTTGGTAGTTTTTCCCCTTGGTCTAAAAGCATAGCAAGGTATCTGTCAGCATCGTTCAAGACCAAGTCCTCTACAAATGAAGCTACGTCAGGATTTTGGGCTACAACCTCTAGATCCTCAGCTAATATTTATCCATTGTGGTCTCATTGTATGAATGGTTCAAATGGATTACGAGAGGATGTTGGAAGGTTCATGGAAGATGGTATGTTCATGTTGGTAAATGGATCGTTAAAATTCATGTCTTGGTTCATGTCATAAGTGTTGGTGTGGATGTTGGTGTTGAAGTCTTATCCAAAGTTTTCCATTTGTCTTTTCTTTCTTTGAAGCCTAGTTTCGACCATAAAAAAGAATTGCTCAAATGGGGATGATGATTATGACAACTAGTCTATGTTTTTGGTGTTTTTGTGATAAAGGATGACAATGCAAGGTGATTATGATGTTTTCCTAAGGAAATGATTGATGCAAGATGACAAAGTTGCCAATGAGGACTAGGGTGAACACTATTTTTGGATTTTTTTGGATTTTTAGGCATAAAATATGTAAAGTATGGACTAAGATGAATGCAATGTGGAGAAAGGTTTTCCTAACCACTCTAAGCTTAATCTATGTCTTAATTTTGGTTATCAAAGGACTTGTTAAAGGGACTAAGTGACAAGGTCAAAATGACTAGTGAGTTTTCCTAACTAGACTGTTGAGTTGGAAATTCTCACAAAAAGGACAATGACTAAAAAAGAGATTGTTGACTAAGTCCCAAGATAACCTACTCTTGAAGGCAATGATTTTGCAAAGTGTTATGAGGTGGCCTAATCCAAAGTCTACAAAGATGAAAACCTAAGGGAAAATCTATGTAGGAAAGGATGATTATGAAGCCTAGGGAATGCAACTAAAATTAACAAGGTTGAACCTAAGGTAAAAATGAAAGCTAATGGTTGAATGATGAAAATTTGAGCAATTTCAGTTCTGGTTTCTAACAGAAATTTTGAGAAAAGATGTTTGATAGCAGGAAAAATTGTTGGACTCGAATTCAGTTTTGTGATGTTATGATGAAAAGTCTGAATTGTCTGAAGTTGATTGTTTTGTTTCCAGATTTGTGAGCGTTGTGTATATTATTTGAGAATCCATAAAACACTTAGCAAACATGATGTTTTGAATGTGTAATCAATCACAAAGAAGACAAGCACAATCCTATGGTTAGGCCAGGACAATATCCGCTAGATTCCACTTGGGTTTCCCCAGCCACATATCCTTAGCGTGTGAATCCAAAAGCTTGGTTGCACGAGCTCCCCCTTACAGTGCACTCTCTTCTTAGGCCAACCAAGCTTCCAGCACCCATAAAACTCCCATGGTACAATGATCACCTCTACTAAAGACTGTGAAGATGTGGATGCCTTCACAACGACCGTTGTTGCACTAGCGGATAGAAGGTTTTTGGCTACTACACAAAAGTATTTAGTTCGGGACCCCCGTTCGAGTGGCCACACATGAGGCAAAGATTAATCTCCATTTAGGAGGCACTCCATCCTAAAGAGGTTATGCTCAACAGGGTTTTGGGGAGTACTACTTTGTCTGTGTAACACATCCGCACTCATAATCCTAGGCTTTCTGTTAGGATTCACATTTGTATACCGGCCGAGGGTAGCTCGGCCAAAGAGCTTCGTTGCCGATCTGAGTCGCCTTGGGGTGAGTGATTTTTCCCACCAAGGAAGGCCCAATTTCCTAGAGTCAATAACAATTTCTATTGCACCCAAGATCGCACAAGTGCGCAAGGGGAGAGGATACTCCTATTATTGAATCAAAGGTTACACAAATTGAAAGCATTTGTTCATTTTAATAACCAAATTGAAGTGTGAGGCAAACACATCAAACACTTTGTTTATTTTAATCCAAGCTGATGATGTCAACTCAAGCATGCAAGTTATTTTTAGGCCCCCTAATCATTCAATGTGAAAAAGGCACTCAAGATAAAAGCAAAATTGAAGCATGAGCCCTGCAAAACATAATTAGTAGTTTTAAGTCTCCAATCTTTGGCAAGCGAAAGTGGACGTTGCAAATCTCGAATCGTGGATATTCAAACCTGCAAAAAAAAGGCTCAAAGATTAGTCCTAAAAATTAAAATTAAACTAGAGATAAAACTATCATCTAATTCAATATACAAAATGAAGCTAGTCTAGAAATCTAATTAATCTAAGTTCTAAAGTCTACAAAATCTAAAATTTAATAAAAAATCTAAATAAATAAATAAAACCTAAAATCTAATGAAACACCTTATCTAATTAAGAATCTAAATTTAATTAAAAAAATCTATAAATGTAAAATCTAATTAAGCATTTAATCTAATTAAAATGAAAGTCTAAATTAAATTAAAATCTAATCTGAAAAATCTTATTAAATTAAAAAACTAGATTAATGAAAATCTAATTAAAAAACTAGATTAATGAAAATCTAATAAAAAAAAACATATTCTAATGAAATTTTAATTGAAAATCTAAATTAATTTAAAAGGTAATTAAAAGCTAAATCTAATGATTTAAATTAAAAGCTAATTTAAATGTAATCTACTTAAAAATAAATCTAAGACTTATCAAAATTAAAAGCTTGTCATCTAAGTAAAAGCTAAGCTAAATCTAATATAATGAAAAGCCAATTTAAAGCTAATAACATTGTAATTGAAAATGAAAACCTAAAGTAAACTAAGATCTAATCGAATAAAAAGTCTAAGCGTATTAAAATGTAACTCTAATTAAAATATAATAAAAAACTAAATCTAAGGAAAAGCTAAAGTGAATGGAAAGTTAATGTAAAGCGATATCTTAAAGGAAATAGGAATGCATTACTCCCCTGTGGTCAGCAAAACTCCAGTGTATGATTCTTTCTCAGCATATCGTGGGTCTCTCTCTTTATTTGAAAATATTACAGATCTGCAAGCGTCATGCATTAGTAGATGTAAAACTCTCGGCAAGCGTATATGGCAAATCTGGTATATTAAATAAGGGTCCATCGTGGGTCTAGTGGCAACGAGCCCTTATACAAAAGGCATTATTGAGGAAGACATAGAGAGCATTAATTATCCATTCTTTGTCAAATGTAGCATTAAAAGAGGAGATTCTCCCACCGGTGCTCACTACCCTCCCAAACAAGCATTTAAAATGTCTGTCGAATTTCAATGCGTTCTTTCACATATATGCTATAGCTTTCAAGCTTAAATGCGCTAGACATTGCAGCCGACTGTTAGCTGAGATATTTATGACGAGGGGGTGAAATAGTCACAACGTGAATGGCATGGACAGCGGTTTGGTCGGCTAAATAATGAATTTATGAAGGTCAGGTGAAATGGACGGCTGGTCTAGGGGTTGAATAATGAATTTATTCGCGCAGAGTGGAAACTAAGAGCAGTGGGAAGGTAGCAAATACTTGATATAGTGTCAACGAATCCTCCTGTTAACTATCTGAATGACTATTGAGTAGCAAAATGAAGGCAGACCCAAAAAGCTTTGGAAATGTTTAAGCAAATGCAGTTGGAAGGAAAAATCAGATGCAACCACCTTTGTCAATGTCCTCACTTAACAAACAAGCACAGAAAAAAGTGAAGCATCCACGATGGCGCCTAGAACAGATTTGTTGGAGGCTTTTATAAACATTCAAACATACCAGATGTGGTTTCAAACATATTTGTTAGAGGCATGATTGTACTTACTCCATATTTGTTTGATATCATATAGTGTCATGGCCTAGCCATTGAACACTATGCTAGGTAACAAGTTATAGCTCTTTACTTTTCGGATCTAGTGGTTGTTTCAGACATAGAGTGTGGCAGATGCATACGACGTGGTCTGAGGGGCTGGAATATATAACACAATGTCCATTCATAGACACAAGGCGCAGGCTAGGCTCTGCATGATGCTATGCAAGTACAATGTGTATGTCTGAATGGTCTACTGCATTCTACATGTAATATGCTGCACTTAATAAACTTGATATGCACCAGGATATTGTGAATATGTGAAGAGACACCAGCTTGTGATTCTAATCTACCACATCTTCCATAGATTAAATGCATCGAAGCTCATGCATGGAATTTAATTCTAGTCTACCACGTTTTCCAGGAAATTATTCAATTGGACACAAAGGGCGATATTTGAATCAACTTGCAGACATAGAGTTGTGAGCTATTAATATGTGAATTCTAGTGCATACTTAACTTAAAAGACTAAATTAGCTTTAAGCGACATAGATATACACAACCGTCCTAACTTTAAGCGCAACCATCATATAATGGATCAATGATTGCCTCAAAGATGAAAATGGAACAAAATTATGAATAAATGTGCGGAAAAGCAAGTTAGGTTCACCAAATGTATTAAGGAAAAGTTTTTAGATTAATAGCAAGCAACATAATAACTTAATCCTCAATCAACAATAGAGAACAATAGAAAGTAAGAAGCAAAATAACATGAAACAATATCACCTAGTCTTCAAGCTTCCATTGGTTGACCTCCATTGGCCTTCTCCATATTGCTGAAAATGATATAATTGCCCTCAGATTTGAAGTGCAACTATATCCTATTCCAAAGACAAAGCAAAATATTGAAGTAATATGATTGCTCAAGTACTCAAAAGCTCTCAAGCATGTTGTGTATATCTCTTGTTGTGTGCAAAATGACTTGAAAGAGGGCCTTTTAAAGAATTTCAAATTGAGAATGGATGGCCAGGATTAAAAGTTGGTGAATCCCTAAGATCAAAGGCCAAGAATCAATGTCCTAAGGAGGATTAGGGTTAGGACAACATTAGGTCAAAGTTAGGGCAATCCTTGAAATGAAGGGTTGAGATTTAGTTGGAGACAATCAAATCAATGGTGGAGAAAAATAGGTAGTTGGAATAATATAAATTATTTAATTTATGGAGGAATGTTGACTTATGAATTAAATAATGGTTTAATTCATAAATGGGGATGAGACAAAAGACAATATTTATAATTATTTTAATTATTTATTTGGTGGGATGGAATGTGGGATAAATAAATGAGTTTATTTGATAAATGATAAATGATAATGTTATGGAGGAAATAAGGATTGATCAATGATGCATTTAAATAAATAAACGTAATTTATTTAGTTAAGTAATCATGGAGGAATGGACATGATTAGATAATTGAATTATGTGAGGGAGAAGCGTGGTCGTCATAGAAAAATATGGTTTGCAAGTTGAGGCCATTTTTACGTGTCTACAATTTCATGATTAAAATAATATGAACTATTCAATTCATTATTTTCATTGATTATGAAACATTAATTGATTTATTTTTTATGGTTCAATATTAGTGATTTGATTAATGTATAAATGCAACTTAATCGTGCATCTTTGTACTGACTTGAGTATGTTAGAGAAGTAATATTGAGATGTGATTTATATACTTTGATTTGTGAGATGTATGTACTTGCATGATTGTATGCATGCCTTCATTATTTACTATGCTATATTGTTAGAGATATCATGCATTAGCTAATAATTACTTAGGAGTGACTTTTTTGTTACTAGAGTGAGCTATTATTAGGTCATTATGTCTCATCGCATAGGATGACAACACTTTTCATGATCTAATCCCTTTATCATTTAGGGTGTGCTATTATAAGCACTCTCCTCCATTGTATTATTACACTGAAAGACTCTTGAAGATTTTCATTATGTAACTTCCTTCTTGTTGAGGAAATAATAAATTATTGTTTGCAAATCTCATGTGTGGAAGGTTTTCTTGTTTGTTGTTTGATATTGCATCTTATGTTTTTCACAAATCTAACATGGTATCAGAGTGAGGATTAGGGTTACAGGGGCTTGGAATATGGAATCTTCCTTTTTTAGATTTTGGAGTTGAGAATTTTTTGGTGCACTTTAGAGAAAATAGAGCTCACCATTACATTCAGAAGGCCAAATAAATAGATTTTGACTATAAATTTGCCCTATTTCACCATCGAGAGCTTCTGAAGTAATTTTTTTGTGCAGGGGCCTATACAACTGTACCATACAGCTTTTTCAAAAAAATTAAGAATTAAAAAAGCATAGTTAGGCACACCACCTGTAAAGCAGAGCATCGCTCATTGAGCAACACCTAGGAAGTAGTCCCCCTACACCCCGTGCTATGCAACACCCGCAAACTGTAGTAACTTGCTAACCACTAGTGACTACAAAGCTATCGATGGCTCCGCTGACCCCGCCACCTGCTTGTGGCTTCACTAATGGTGGGTGGGCAAGGGGGTGGGGATTAATCCCTACCAATTCCACAATTCATATGGGTGACCAACGCCCAACACCTAGAGGGAATTTTTTTGCCTCTGATACCTTAATTGAGCAATTTTTTTGGGGGCGCATAACTTTTTGCTTGGGTATCAAAATTAGGAAAACAATATATCATCAAAAAGCTAGTTCTGAGCACTATGTAATGGTTTTGATTTGCTTCTCAATTTTTTTTGGTACATCTTATAACTTTTCAAATTCAAATATGTTATTTTCTCTCTCGAGCTCACTACTTTTTACTAGTTTCTCCATTTTTCATGATTTCAACGACAGAATGGTCTTTTAGAGATCTTCATAGCTATCTATGCAATTTTTATATATTTTACTCCAAGTACATTTTATTCATTTTTTGTTTTCACATTATGTGAATTACTTGGACGTTTTAGCTCTTGGAAACTTTTTGTTTACATGGGATGACTTTTTTTAGGCTATTCTACATGTATTTCCAACATTTTTTTCCTATTTGGGCATTGTAGACATGTTTTGTAAGAAATTTCTCTTTTGTAGACACACTGAGATAAAGTGCCATTGTTGTACATGTTTTTTGGGGATTTTGTACATCCTATTGTGTCTTTCATACTCACACTATGATATAAAGTTTCATGGGAGGGTTGTGTAGGCCTTTTATTTTTCCATCACACATTTGTCAAGTGAGTGTTCCTTCCATGACAACATCAAATCCTAGTATTCTTACCTCATGTGTGTGTGCCTTATTTGCACACCCTTTTTCAGTTGTAGGTACTTTCATGTGCACATTCAAATGTTCTTGGTTCTCCTTCATGCACTTCTTGGTGACACATAATTTCAATGGACTTGTCTTGGCTCTCCCTTTTCTGCATTATAGGGGGTTTCTACTATTGGTGACACATAATATATGACCAAAATGGCAATTTCTTTGAATGCAATTTTGAATGTAATTATGATCTAAATGACTGAAACACACTTTGATGCAAGTTATTATGTATAATGTATGCAATGTTTTCTTTTATTTTAATAAGTTTAAATTATGCAAATATGTGATATGTAACCCCAAATGAAATGAAAAACAAGATGATGCAAAACCTAGATCTAGGGTTTTAAGGACCTCCAAATCAAAAAATATGATGTTTCATGTTGGGTTCACCAAAATAAAATGTTGGGGAAGGGATCTTCACAAAGGTTTTCTAAAGGGTGATATAGAAAACTTATAGGGATCTTAATGGTGTCCTTTCCCTAGGGGCATTTCATTAAGAAAGAGATCACAAGGTGTAGATATTACTTTCAACCTCAATGGTGAGTCAATCAGACCTAGATCTCAGTCCTTAGGACAATAGGTAAGGTTTGGAATTAAATTGAAATTATTTGAAGCACTCAAGCCAATTGAACAACAAGACCTAATACATAAATGCAAATTCTTGAAATTACATAAATGAAAATGATATTTTGTAAGCATATTTGAGAAGGGTCTAATGGCATGTACCTTTCACCAAAAGTTGATTTTGAGACCTACTGAAGGACTGGTTTTCCCAAGGGAAAATGGGTCCTAGTTAGGGCTTCCAAAATAAATTTTGATAGTCCTTTGATGCTAGATCTTGGCTTCTATTTGACACAGGTCCCACTATCAAAGTGATGAAAATAGATTTTACAACTTAGTTTTCATGACTTGACAATAATGATGACAACTTGTGCAATAATGCAAATTTCTCCTTTGAGATCTCTTCAATCCTTATTCAACCTATAATCTACACATACACAAAGAGGAAAAAAATGTTTTGTTTGAATGGGGGTTTACCTTAGTCAAACCCCAGATTGGTAATTAAACCTTGATAGAAAGATAAATGACAAAAGAGAAGGAAATGATGAATGAACAATGTTTGCTACAAACTCACCACCCTTCATTTGATCCCTTTATAGGCCTAAAGAAAAACACATCTATCCAAGGAAATGGATCTTGCTTTGCTCAATGGATTTGGATACTTGAAATGATTGGATGCTTTAGGAGCAACAATGCATATTAGCCTTCACAAGATGACATGAACACACATAATATTGTTCAACATGATGCTAGGATCTTGATTGCTGCAACAAATGATTGATAAATCTACTCTTGAATGCTCTTGACAATAATATTTTCTCATATGAATGTTTGATCATGCAACTTAGATTTTAAATGATAAAAATACTATGTATTTATAGGCATTTTTCTAATTTCCCAAAATTAGATTCCAAAAGCCGACACTTACAACTTGAATTTGAATAATTAACATGTCGCCAAAAAACATATTTTAAAATGGGTCTTGGCACTTAAAGGGAACCCATTCGCCCATGGGCGAATGGGTCTTGGCCTATTAGTCCAGGACACACATGTTCTAAGGTGAATTAAACATTGTCAGTATTTGTTTAATGTTGGTTTCCCTTTTGAAAAACTAGAAGAATAAGACTTTGGAATACATAATTTGGAAAATTAGAAGCTTAATTAAGTCCAATTAATTAAGGGACCTAAACGTAGTGTAAAATTATAAAGGTATACAATTTCCTACACTACACATCCATTAACATATGCATCCATAAATCCATAACTTCCATAAACCACAAACATCATGTACATCCATTGTAACTAAGGGAATTTTTCCCAGGGTTAGCAAATTAAAGCATTAACATAAAAACCCAAAGTGATAATGAAGTGCAAAGGAAAAACATGAAAACAAATGAAACAATCTCAAAAAAATGTCTTCATTCTCCATGGCTGACCTCCATTATACCTTCTCAACTTGCTTCAAATGTGATGTTTCCCTCATATTTGATGTGAGCAATCTAATGGCAATGACAAGCCCTAAGCAAATGTTGAAGGATTTGAAATGACAACATGCAATACTTAAGCTATAATGCAACTAGTAAGCATCTAAACCATGTCTAAATTATGCCAAATGAGATGTAAATATGCCTATGACAAGAGCTAAGATGACAAGATTGCAAGAAAATGACAAGAGTGCCTAAGACTAGATTACATGAGATCTAGATAGCACGAGGTGACAAAATGAGACCAAAATTGTCATTTTATAGAAAATGCAATTTTGAATGAATGGCCAAGATCAAAAGTTGACAAATGCCCTAGAATCAATGGACAAGATTCAATTTGACAACCCACAATTAGGGTTAGGGCAACATTATGGAAAATTCAAAATGAATGGACAAGATTGATTTTTAGAAAATCAAATCAAGGGTTGACAATGCATGTGACAAGAGGTAAGATTGGCACAGAAAAAGAGGTGGCTGGAAAATCAAATAATAAATGGAAATTATTTGATTTTTGAGGAAAAAGACTATTTTGAATTAAAAATTAATTTAATTCAAAAGGTGGGACCACATGACAATAAATAATTAATTTTAAATTATTTACTAAAAGAGGGAAATGTCAAATAAGATAATTATTTAATTAGAGAAGGTGACCAATAATTAAATAAATTAAAGAATTTATTTAATTATAAGAGGACTTAAGAATTAGTGGCGTATTAAATAAATAAACAAAATTTATTTATTTAATAATCATGAAGACATAATGAATAAAGATAATTAAATAAATTTAGAGAAGACTTTAGACAATTAGTGACGTATTGAATAAATAAATAAAATTTATTTATTTAATAATTATGAAGAATAAAAAATTATGAATTAATTAAATAATTATGAATTATTTAATTAATAGATGAAGGTGGACCGAGGACATAATTAAAATGTTTTAATTATGCTAGGAAGAAGAAGGTGAAAAATAGAGCTTGCAGGCCTAGGTCATTTTTAAGTGTCTACATTTTGGCCCTATTTGTCATAATGCAACTTGTCGCATTGTGACAAAGAAAATAAATCATAGTCATGCCCCAATGAAAGTACGAAGTATCTATGCCCCTTTGGGAAAATTTTCAAATCTTGGCCCGACAATAGAAAAATTTGGGAAGTGTCCTAACAAGTGAATTTGATGACCAGAAAAGTGATGGCATGGACAGTTTTAGATTTCGAGGAGTTTAAAGCAGCCAAAAATGATGGTCAAAGTCGGTCAAAAGGGGCCTCTAGTAATAAAAGGTTTGACAAATGCCATTTTGACCTTATAAATAGGTTGAAAATGGAGTAAAGGTCAATTCATTTTCACTTTTCACCTTAGTAAATTTGAGAGCTCAGAGTGAGGAGGACATTGGTGAAGATGGTGATTCTAATGACTAAGCATTGCAGGGAAATCATGCAGACCTAAAGCAACTAGAGGGCTTAGAGCCAGCGGTACGTACCCCTAACTTACTTTGTCATTTCATCATTTTTTGTGTCCTTTGTAGGGTTTTAGGTCAAATAACAAATGTGTTATGACACATGTGCATGCGTGTAAGCCGCATTCGCATGTGTGTTCGACACATTTGATGTGTTGCAACACAAACGCGAAAGGTCATTAGTTAGGACAATAGAGTGACGCATTTGCAAAAAACTGTGATGCATTTACTAAGTCGTGCCTAAATCGAAGGATATAATGTTGCATTCAAAATATTGTGATGCATTCGCGGACTCAAGCGACGCATTTGAACTAAGTGATGCATGTGACAAAAATCGCAATGCAAAATTTGCTCTGCTGTGATGCAAACGCGAGCAGGAATTGACACAATCGTCAGATCAAGATGCAATTGAAGTACAAAGAAATGCAAATGCCTTATTGCAACACAAATGAAGTCAACGTGACACATTTGACTTTAACTTTGACCGAGGTCGACTTTGTTTCATTTCAAATTTTGAATGCCTTTGAGTTAAATAAATGATTAATGATGATTTTCAATAAGGTGTTGATGTGTGTTTTGACATGTGCAAAGATAGTTAGCATTGATTTATACTCGAGAGAGCAGGCCATCCATGTACAGATTTCAGGACCAACTGTGGGAGAGAGAGCGATGATGATTGATGCAAATGAGACTTTACTATGTTGCCTATATGCCCATTATCTAGGAAAATAGGGGGCTTCTAACTGCACTTTGTGAGAGATGGCATTCTGAGATCTATTCCTTCCATTTGCCGACAGGGGAGGCTACAATCACCCTTGAGGACGTGTATCAGATCCTTCACCTACCGATCCGAGGAGAGCAAATAGTAGACGACCCACAACATGGGTATTAGACATTCACAGCCTATTATCATGATTAGGGCACAGGGCTAGGATTGAGGGCTATGAGATCTGTTGGGAGTTCATGGCGAAACATTATGGGCGATTTGATGCCCTTTTGGCAACATTGATTGGAGGTGTACTGATTCTTGACCACTGAGGACACAGAATTCCTATTGGTTGGAGTGATGTGCTCATCAGGATGAGATGGGACAGGACCGTATATGCCTGGGGACCTTTCCTACTAGGTATGTTATATCATCAACTACATGAGGTAGCCTACAAGAGAGTGCATAGCATTGGTTGTGGGACGATGCTCCTAATGATCTGGGCATCGGATCACATTACTATTTTCCATCCACCTATCTAGAGACCACAGTTGGTGAATGGCATGCCATACGTCTATTATTTTGTGGGCGCTTTGCAACAGACCCAAGTTGGTGA
Source organism: Sequoia sempervirens (assembly GCA_007258455.2). Taxonomy (NCBI): domain Eukaryota; kingdom Viridiplantae; phylum Streptophyta; class Pinopsida; order Cupressales; family Cupressaceae; genus Sequoia; species Sequoia sempervirens. The sequence continues at coordinate 215,804 of VDFB02360295.1, forward strand.
GATAGGTTACTAGTACATCATCATATTGATACCATGATATCTTTCATCTGGAGGCCATACAGGGATTGCGGGCAGTGGGAGGATGAGACCGATCATCTCAATTTTTGCAGGTAGTTCAAATATTTGATTGGCCAGATTGTATAAAGTCGATTGATTATCGAGATGTACCTACCTCAGAGGGTGTTACAACAGTTTGGCGAGCAACAGGGTGTTCCTATCGGTACAAGTGAGTATAACAAGTTGTCCAGAGAGTCAGCATGGGGTCCACTTATATCCATGTCATTTGCAGAGTAGCAGATCGATGGGCCAGTGGCACAACAATGGGGTTGGAGAGGAGGGGTTGTAGATATGGGGACCACAACAGATTATGATTTATGGTGGAAAACTCATCACCTAGTGCCTTTGATAGATCTGAATGGACCAATGCCTGTTGATAAGAGATCAGTCATACCATGTGTGTCGCGAGGTGGTCAGGAAGGCAGAGCAGGAGATAGGTGAGGCAAAGGTTGAGGGAGAGATGGAGGCAGGGGTGGAAGGAGAGATGGAGATGGTAGAGATGATGGGGGAGATCGTAGGAGGCAGAGGAGAGGAGTAGACGGTGGGAGGCAGGATAGGAGGGTGAGACAATGTGTAGATCGAGTTCCCTTAGTACCGATCCCTGAGGCAATCGAGGAGGAGAGGAGGAGGAGCCAAGGTAGGAGGAGCATATGGCAGAAGAGGAGAGACATGAGGAGCATGAGGCAGAGGAGGAGGTCAGACAAGAGATGGAGATGGAGGTTGAGATGTCAATGGATGAGGGAGTCAGAGGAGAGGAGGACATGGGAGAGGAGGACGATGTTGGGGATGACGATGATGCTATAGATGAGGCAGAGTGGCTACTGAGGTGGAAGATGGTAGACAAGGAGGAGGATGCACCTTCAAGATCACCACTGCCACATGATGTGACTACAGATCAGCAGGTGGAAGACCTACAGAGGAGGTTGGACGAGAGCACAACACATATTAGGGCCCTACAAGCAGAGCTGGAGGTAGTTAGAGTAAAGCAGGATCAAGCAGTGATCCGCTAGCAAGAATCAGCTCAATGGTGCATAGAGTTTGCACGGTTATGCACAAGACCATCAAGGGACATGACACATGATTTTTCCAAGGTTAGCACCCATCTGGGATTATACAAGCTATTGTATGAGTAGGCGGTGCCACCTGAGAGGCAGGATCCCACCTTGACACGATCTCAGATGAGGATAGGCAGTGGTAGCAGGTTAGGGAGTGGCAACAACAACACGAGTCAAGGCAATGTAGGGGGATCCACTTCCTTAGGACATTCATCAGGGCACATGTTTAGCCACTCCCACAGGCATGCCTCGAGTCATAGGTTTGGTCACAGTCATGGTTCCACTAGGTCAGGGCACAGGTTAACACACAACTAGCCTCCAGTGATAGATCCATCAATTGCAGTGTCTTCATAGCCTCATGTTACCACATAGATGATGTCGTTAGTACAGGTCACAGTGATAGATATTTTTGCTTCCCAGGCATAGGTTATAGTACCTATGGTGGCATCCACTCCCTTGACAAAGCATCGATCCCATAGATCTCCTTGAGGGGATGAGGAGAGCTCGGCATAGCCATGTTTATTATTATATTGCATTAGGACATTTCAAACACTTATGTTATGACATTTATATTTGACCATCGAGCCTGTGAGCTCTTATTTTTGGGATATCTCGTGACCCTATCCTGTGACACTATTTTTGAGGTGATATATATATGATGCAGTTTTGATGCGGCCTATACGTGTTATGTGATGTGATTTATGCATTATGGTGTATGTTTATGTGATGATTATTATGATGATGTAGTTATGATTACCATGTGATGCCTATATGAATTATGCATTTATGATTTTGATGATGATGATGTTATTTATATGCCATGTCATGTATCTATTTATGATGATTGTTTATGATGTGATTCCATGGAGATGTGATGTTTATTTATATGTCATGATGATGCTATGTCATGGATGATGATGATATGCATAAAGTATTTTTTGAATGGATGCCATGTTTGTTATTATGTAAATGCATGACTATATATGTATGATGCAATATGTGATGCAATGTATATGGTTTTTGATGATATAGATGATTTACGTGTGGACCTAATGCAAGGCCTATATGATCATGTATGCACTCATATTTTTGTATGTCACAGGATATCATCGTGAGATGGATGAGACAGGAAGACAAGACAGGAGAAGATGAATGTTAGTACGGAGACCAAATCCTTCAACATATTATTATAGAGCTTTAATAATTATTGCTCTTAATCATCATTGGGAGGATTATTGTAATGGCCAACAAACACCATGATATGATGTAGATCAAGGTGTGCAAGGTCATACCATCACATGAGACAAGCAGTCACAGACAAGAATGATCATGACTCAACTTAAGAGCGCAGTTGCCCCATTCTTTTCGTCATAACCAACCATAAGCATAAAAAGACAAGAAAGACAAGTCACGAAATGTCATTGCTCCTCTAAATCCTATTGTCAGGACATCCTCGGGGAACTAGCAACATGACTGTCGAAAAGATAACACAAGACAATCATCATGATACGTCGCTACTTCTCTAAATTTTGTTATCAGGACATCACTGAGAAACTAGTAACATGATGAAAGACCCAAAGACAAGTGTCAAGTGTTTGCCAAGTGTGTCTGAATGCCAGGTGTTTTGATGTCAACATGTCAAGTTTGATGATGTCAAATGCCAAAACGTACCAAATTTTTTGAATGTAAAGGATGTCATGTTGGACAATGTCAAAGTGTCAAATGTCAAAGGTGTTTATTTATATTTCATGATGATGCTATGTCATGGATGATGATGATATGCATAATGTATTTATTTGAATGGATGTCATGTTTGTGATTATGTAAATGCATGACTATATATGTATGATGCAATATGTGATGCAATGTATATGGTTTTTGATGATATAGATGATGTACGTGTGGACCTAATGCAAGGCCTATATGATCATGTATGCACTTGTATTTTTGTATGTCATAGGATATCATCATGAGATGGACAAGACGAGAAGACAAGACAGGAGAAGATGAATGTTAGCGCAAAGACCAAATCCTTCAACATATTATTATAGGGCTTTAATAATTATTGCTCTTAATCATCATTGGGAGGATTATTGTAATGGCCAACAAACACCATGATATGATGTAGATCAAGGTGTGCAAGGTCATACCATCACATGAGACAAGTAGTCACAGACAAGGATGATCATGACTCATACTAAGAGTGCAGTTGCCCCATTCTTTTCGTCATAACCAACCATAAGCATAAAAAGACAAGAAAGACAAGTCATGAAATGTTGTTACTCCTCTAAATCCTATTGTCAGGACATCCTCGAGGAACTAGCAACATGACTGTCGAAAAGACAACACAAGACAATCATTATGATACGTTGCTACTTCTCTAAATCCTGTTGTCAGGACATCGTTCAGAAACTAGTAACATGATGAAAGACCTAAAGACAAGTGTCAAGTGTTTGCCAAGTGTGTCTAAATGCCAGGTGTCTTGATGTCAAGATGTCAAGTTTGATGATTTCAAATGCCAAAAGGTTCCAAATTTGTCAAATGTCAAGGATGTCGTGTTGGATGATGTCAAAGTGTCGAATGTCAAAGGTGTCATGTTTGACGATGTCTGAATGTCAAAGTTCATGAAGGACACATCCTGAATAATGTCGATGCCAAGAGGATCAATCCTCAAATGTCAAGAGGATCCCTCAAAATGTCGGATGACAATGACAATACCTAGGAAGGACACATCCTAAGGTACAAATGGCAAAGGTTGTTCTTCAGAAGGACACATCTGAAGAATGACCAAGAGTTGACTATTTGACTAAGTTTAATTTTTTGACAGAAATTGTCTAAAGTTTGACTAAAGTATTGATAGAAGGTTGACTGTTGTTGACTAAAGTTTGACTATTGTTGACTACATGACAATGTTGACATGTTGATGTGTTTGACGTGCTTAATGACAAATTGCCAAAATTGGTTGTAGTAGTTTGCTTGTTTTAGGATAACTTGTTTGACTTTTAAGACATTTTTCCATGTGTGCCATTGTAGTGTCATGAAACCTAATGGACTAACCTAGAGCGGCCTCAAGGGCTCATTGATTGATGGCCTTTCCTATGTCATACACTTAAAGACCTCGTAGTTCAACACAACCAATGATTTTGTCTTGATGACCAAAGATTGAGCCATGATTTTTAGTTCGACAACCTAAAACGACTAACCTAATGTCTTGGGGGGTCCAAGGTGAGCCTTGCCTATGTAGCAAATGTGCAGAGACAACATAATTCAAACAAATGACCAAGACTGACTGACTCAACGGACTTGATAAGAAATGACTCTATTTTTGGGTTTTTTGAGATGTTTTGATTTTTTTGGATTGCTTCAGGACATTTTTCAATTTTTAGGTCTTTTTCAAGACATTTTAGGTTTTTTAGGACTTTTTTGATTGTCGAGACCATGTGCAATACCCACTGCAATCACATGATGAAAGTTTGCCTTTAGTTAGGTCCAAGACTAGCCAACTAAATGAATGCGGAAAGGACGTGTGTGGGATGTAGGATGAGTGATATGCAGGAGTTGATGTCAATCATTATCAACCATGGGAGAAAATGATAGGGATTTTGTGATGGGTGTTAAGGTGATGTTAGAAAGGTGATTGTTTATTATGGACTAAGGCAGATAGAGTGACGGTAGATGGCCAAGCAATGACCGACTACGCATGGTGCTTGTTTGCCAGGTTTTCACCATGGTACTTATCCAAAGTGCTTGTTTACCAAGTTTTCACTATTGGACGAATTATTTCTCTTTACTATTTTTTTATTTTTTTAATTTTTTTTTTGGTATCACCAAAACCCCTGTTTGCCAGGTTTTCATCAAGGTGACGATTTTTATATTTTTCTTTTTTTTTTGTATTTTTAAGGTTTTTGGCCCAACTTTCTGATGCTATGCATAGAACTTGTGAAGGTGTAGACTATTGATAGGCTATGTCAGTTGTTCACCATTTGGAGTAGCTAGCTTATATGCTCCAGAACTAGAAGAGGATATGATGACGTAAGGAAGTAGCTAATTTGGTTTGAACTTGCTAGGTTTTTCTCTGTCAGCCTGATTCTTAGCATTCTGCATAAGGACTAAATCACCAATGTCAAACTTCCCGACCATGACTTTCTTGTTATAACTATGACAGAGTCGATTCTGATACACATATAGATGGTTCAAGGAATTATGTCTTCTTTCCTCTAACATCTCCAGCTCGTGTAGTCGTGATTGTCTGTATTCTTCATCATATATCAGACCCTTCATGGAGACTCTTAAGGATATAATTTCAACCTCGATGGGAAAAATAGCTTCATCTCCAAAGACCAAGGATAATGGAGTGGCTCCTATAGGCGTGTAGATGCTGGTGCGATAAGCCCACAAAGCAGGGTTAAGTTGGATGTGCCAGTCATAGCCAACGTCATTGATAGTCTTTTTGAGAATTTTCAAGATGGTTTTGTTGGATGCCTCAGCTTGACCATTTCCTTGCAGGTAATATGGCATAGAGAAATTATGTTGTATATGGAATCGCTCGCATAACTCACAAACGTCTTGATTTTTGAATGAACGTATGTTGTCTATGATGATGGACTATGAAATACCATACCAACAAATGATGTAGTTTAGAATGAATTTGGAAATTTTATTGTCAGTTATGTATGTTAGGGGGATGGCTTTGATCCACATAGTAAAATACAGTGATAATGAATTTGTGGCCATTGGAAGAGGTAGGGTCGATTTTGCCCACGAGATCAAGTCCCCACTGTGCAAAGGGCCATGGAGATGTAATTGACCGAAGTTCCTATGTTGGAGCATGAATTAAATGACTATGTATTTGACATTGGCGACAAGTCTTGACAAACTCAAATGCGTCTTTTTCAATGGTCAGCCAATAATACTCAAGTCTCGTTATCTTTTTGGCTAGAGTAGGACCACTCGAATGAGACCCGTATATACCCTCATGTACTTCACGTAAGGTTGTTTGTGCTTCATTAGTGTCGAGACATCAAAGAAGGGTGTTGTCGAAGCTATGATGGTAAAGGGTGTCACTGATGATGATGTATTGGGTGGCTTTTTGAATAAAGGACTTTCACTAGTTGTTGGATAGGTTGGGGGGAAGGACTTGGGACTTGAGATAGTCGTAAATGTCTTAATACCAGGGAGAATCAGGACCAACAAGCTCACATACCATCTCTGATTCAGGAATATCATATGTAGGGACCAACAATTGTTCTACCAAGAACTCAAATTGTGGCACATTTCTTGGGATGTCTAGGAGAGAGCCAATCGTAGCCATTGCGTTTGCTACCTTATTTTGTGCTCTTGGAACTTGTTCAAAATTCAACATGTGAAAATATGTTTGGAAGTTGTCAATCATTCATTTGTAAGGCATTAATTTCCCGTCTTTGGTGTCATAGTCATCATTGACTTGGTTGATGACTAGCTGAGAATCTCCATAAACATGAAGTGTCCTGATTTTCCATTTTATTTGGCCATTATGAGTCTTGTCACAAGTGCCTCATATTCTGTAATATTATTTGTACATAGGAAGGCTATGCAAAATGGCTTAGAGATAGAGTCTCCTTGTGGAGTGATAAATAATATTCCTGCCCCTGAGCCATGACTAGTACAAGATCCATCAAAGTATAGCCTCCATGGTGACTTAGGTTTTGTATGAAATATGGACTTATCAAGAAAGTCTGCCACTAATGGATGATCACTTTGTACAAGTTCATCTGCCAATTGGTTTGCTATCACTTGTCCTTTTATGGCTTTCCTTTCCACATATTCACTGTCATACTCGCTCAAGATCGTGACCCATTTTTCCAAACGTCCTGTTGGTGTTGTGTGACTCGAGATATTTCAGGGGGTCAATCTTTGCTACCAACTGTGTCTTGTGATTCAACATATAATGTCTCAGCTTTTGAGCAGCAAAGATAACTACTAGACATGCACATTCAATGGATGTATAGTTTAACTCATATCCAACCGATGTTCGACTAATGTAATATATGGCTCATTCTTTTTCATCATGATCGTTTTGTGCCAGTAATGCCCCCAGTGCTGAAGTTGTTGCAGAAATGTATAAGATCAAAGGTTTCCCTTCAATAGGTGGCATTAAAATAGGTGGTGAAAAGAGATAATATTTTATTAGTTGAAAGGCTTCCTGACATTTATCTGTCCACACAAAGGGGATACCCTTGTGCAAAAGATACTGAAATGGTTGACATTTATCGACCAATTGGGCTATGAAGCGTCAGATAGATTGTAACCTGCCTTGTAATGTCATGAGTTCACTTATCCCTTTTGGAGGAGGCATGTCTAATATTGCTCTCACCTTGGTCGGATCGACCTCAATGCCTCTACGAGAAACTATGTAGCCCAGAAGTTTTCCTAATGTTACGCCAAAGCCACACTTCTTTGGATTCAAGTGAACCTTGTATTGTTCTAGTCCCTTGAATATTTTGTCTAACACATTTAAATGATATTTTCTTGTCAAATATTTAGCCAAAAGGTCATCCACGTAATCTTCCATTACCTTGTGCATCATGTCATGAAATATCATTGTCATAGCTCTTTGATACGTAGCGCCTGCATTCTTAAGACCAAAAAGCATGACATTCCAGCAGTATGTACCCCAAGGACAAGTGAATGCTATTTTATGTTGATCTTTGGGGGTAATACAAATCTGATTATAACCTAAGAAACCGTCCATGAGGGACAACATCTTGTATCCTGCCATGAGGTCAACTATGATATCTATGTTTGGCAATGGAAAGTCATCTTTTGGACATGCTTTGTTTAAGTCTCTAAAATCTGTACAGAGGCATATCTGACCATTTGGCTTTGTGACTGGTACAAGATTAGATATCCATTTAGCATAGTTGATAGACTGTATGAATCCTACGTCTAGCAATTTCTTGAGTTCAACCTTAACTAACAGGGCAATCTTAGGATTAGCATATGCTAGTAGTGGCAAATGGTGCAAAACCAATTATGGATCCAACCCAGGAATATCAGCATATGACCATGCAAAATTAATCTTTCATTCTGCAAAGAATTTGTGGAACTCAGGTTTCTCTTCTTCCGTCAAGGATGCCGCAAAGAGGACCATTTTGGGATCTTCTATTATTGATATGTTGACTTCTATGGTATCCTCTATGAGCATAGATGATTTCTCTTGAGTCACAAGAAGAAAGTCCAATCCTCCATCTTTGAGCGCCTTAGAGAGGTTTTCACCCGCAAATATGTCCTTTATTTTTACTTTTTTTCGTCAGAAGGTGCCTTTCAATTTTTGCCTAAAGACATTTCATTTTTTGTTTTATTTTTATTTTTCATTTTGTGACTAGAGGACAAAGCAATCTCCCCAAAGTAAGCTGCACAATATAGGTTAATAGCAAATCCAACCTTGTGATCACCACTAGGTATTCCCTCGCGTAGTCCCATAAATTCTACAATGGCCTCATCATTCTGAAATATGTCCATGACTAGTAGGCCTTGTTGGTCCCAATCGACTAGTTTGTTGGTAGACTAAGGAGATACCATCGTCAGTATTGGTGAATTGTGGAGAGGAAGCGAAAAGCATGCAGATGGATTCAGAGACATTGAAAATGAAGTTGTTGTCATCCAATTCCCAATTAGATTCTATCCAATATTCTCCTTCACTTGACTCATACTCATTGTCAAAATAAGGGACAAAAGGACTCTCATTATGGTCAACAATGTCATGTGAGAACTCAGGTGAATCCAAATGATGGTCATTAAGTTCAGATGGTTGGGCAGGTAGGTCGGGTGTATGGCTAATAGGACTAGAAGATGACTCAAGTTTGTCATTGTTCGTTGGGTCAAGGATTCTATCCTAGCTTTCTTGTTTCCTTGGGATTTTTGGATTGTCAGTTGTATCAATTTTAAATGTTTACCAAAATCTTTGTTTAGAGGTAAATTCTCCAGGTTCAAGGAACAGGTCATTAAGACAACAGTCACTTAGGGATTGTTGGGAGCCATATTCCCACTCATGGGAGTCAGTTTGGGAGCCATATTCCTCAATAGTCTTGACACTTTCCGAAGCATTCATGCTCTCATTCGAAAGTCCATTGGTATGTCAATCATCATTTTTGGGTAGCCCATACCCTAACCCAAGATACTTTGATTGTTTGGAAGGTTCTATGGGCTCTCTTTGCCTAGTTTTATTTCTACCAAGGCTACTAGTTCCATTGTAGCCTCTAGCCTTCATCATGGCATATCCTTTGCCATGTATTTTAACTGGTAATGGGGGTAAGTCTTCCATTTATTTATAAAGCCATCTTGTTATATCAATAATGTCCTTGTTGTTCATGTCTCCCCATTTTATGAAAACTATTTTTGGCGATACCTTAAATATTTCTTTAGGTTCCATTCTAAAACATGGCCGACCATAGATCTTCGGAGAATTGGGTATTGTTGTGATACTATATGTCATATTCAGTTTGAATTCTCCACAGCCTAGGTCTTGGATCTTGATAGTGGACTCATCCTTAGGAAGTGAGGAAGATGATGGTGTGGCGGAAGATATGGATGGAGTGTACATGGATGATGATGCGAGTGTGGATGAATCAATGAATTTGGAGGAAGAGCTAGGAGCCTCTCGGTTGATGGGTACTTGATGTTCAGAGATACCCCTTAGATTGGTGCAATATTGAAAAGGATCAGGTTCTCCATATATGGTGATCTTTGTGCCTTCAAAGGGAAAATTTAGGCATTGGTGGTGGTGGATGGAACATCTTTTAGGGCATGAATCCAAGGTCGGCCAAGCAAGATGTTATATGGTAATTCGAGATCCAAGACTTGGCATGTTGTGTCTACAATGGTTGGTCCAACTCTAATGGGAAGAGTGATCACACCTCAAGAGGAATGTTCCTTGTCATCATATGCTTTTATGACTATGATCTTTGTTGCATCTACACAAGCATCAGAAAATCCTAGAGCCTTAACCAGTTTTAAGGAGCATACATTCAATCCTGCTTCGCCATCTACTAAAACTCGTCTGACCTTATGCTTATGGATGAAAACCTCAATGTGTAATGCATCACTATGGTTGGACTTTAGTGACGAATAATCTTGGTCTGAAAATGTTACATGATGGGGTGTAGTGAGATAACCCACCATGGCCTCAAACTGGTAGACATCAATGTCTTGAGGGATAGCAGACTCTTGTAAAGTTTTGTCAAGTATAGCCTTATGCGTGGGAAAAATGCGAAGCAACTCAAGTATGGATATTTGCACAGGGGTTTTGCCTAGTTGGTCAATGAGGTTAAACTGATTCTTAGGTTGGGACTGTTTGCAAATGGGCCTGATTGTGGTTGTTTTGCGAATGGATCGAGTATTGTAATTTTTGGTTGCCGAGGAGGTGGACCAGCTATGGTGATTTTTCTGGTTTGAGTAGTAGCATTGCATTCAGGTGCCCTTTTGACTATGATGGTATTGACATATTCATCATCAATTCAGACATTATTAATGATGGTTCCTTCTGAATAGTCGAATGCAACGCAAGCATAATTGGCTTGATTGTTATTAGTCTTGGGACCTGATGTGGAGGCTTTATTAGAACCATGGCCTTGCAGTGGGTTCTTGTGAATGGTATGGTCTGCATTGGATGCAAATTGTGGCCCACCCACTTTAATTACGTGATTTTCAATGAGGTCTTGTACAATGTTTCTTAGTTGCTGACAAGAAGATGTTTCATGCTCTTTAGCCTGATGGTAATCATAGAAAGCATTATCATTCCACCATGATGGTTTAAACTACCCTGGGTCATATGGCTTAGGGTCCTCAAGTGTGATGAGACCATTTTGAAGGAGCTTCTTAAGGACATCCTCAATTGTCTCTCCCAAAGCAGTGTATGTTCGTCTTTTCAAAAATTGTCTTGTTTGGCAAGGTTGTCCTTGACTTTGACTATTTTGACCATTTTGGTTATTGACGGGGGGTGTCAGTATTATTGTTGGTTTTTTTTGTGGCTAAGCTCCTTTAAAGGAAAGCACTGATCCCATCGTGTTCACAGCCTTGGCATCAACAATGTCATCATTGGTAACATGTTTATTTTTGACCCAATACTTATATTTGTCTATGGGTGGATTTGCATTTGTGTTTTTAGGACCATATTTTAATTCCCCTTTAGCAATGAGCTTTCTTGACTTGGACACCCTTTTCAACTAGGTCTGTGAAGGTTGTGCAACAATGAACTTGCAATCCATATTTCAATGGGCCTAGGAGTGTTTGGACAAACATTTCAACCTTTTCTTTCTCAGGTATATCAATGTGACAGTGACTTGCTAAACTTCTCTATCTTTGGAAGAATGGGATAAATGTTTCACCAACATCTTCTTGTGTAAGATTGCATAAGCTAGTGATGGAGGTGTCCATGTCAATGTTATACACATAATTTTTCACAAATTTGTCTTTAAGTTTGTCCCATATTTTTATCCCCTTTAGAGTGGAGAACCATTCAAGTGCAGGTCTTGTAAGACTCTTAGAGAAAAGTCTCATCAAGTAAGTTTGTTCATAGGCAATGTCCATACAGTTGGTCATGAATTCTCGAATATGTTCAATAGGATTTGTCTTTACCTTGTATTTGGTAAAATGTGGTGCCACATATCTAGGAGGGAATGGTGGCATGTACAAATTTGTGTCAAAAGGATATAAGCATAGGTCATATGACATGTGTGACTTCTTGTCAGACATTTGCATGTTTTCTATGGTCTTTTGTAAGTGAGCCACTTGAGTTTTCAAGGCATCGATTATGGGATTATTTGTTGCATCACACATGGGAGTGATAGGTATCCCATGGGTCCCCATTTGTTGTGAAAAGATGTTAGTGTTTTGTTGTGGGATGTGTTGCTGCGAGATGTATGATGTGTTTTGGTTTGCATGTTGTTGGTATTGAAAGTTTGGATTAGAGACTTGCTGATGAGTGTGAATATGTGATGAATATGTCAGAATGTGCCCTCCAGCCATTTGAGTCAAAATTTGGGGAATATGTTGACCATGAATATTTTAGTGTCCAAATGATGCTATGTGTTGTGTATTCAGATTGCCTTGTCCAAATTGTTGGAATTGTCCATGGGGAATGTTCATGTTTTTCCCTTGCGAAGTATTGGTATTAAATTGTGATGATGTGCTAACATATGGTTGTGGTCCCCGAATAAAGACATGTCATTTACTTCCTCCAAAGGGATTGAATGAGGTACCAATTAAAGGATTCGACGATGATGCACCCATGGCACTAAATGAAGCTCCAAATAGAGGATTTGAAGAACTTGCCCCCATTGATGAGGACCCAAAGGTGGCACCAACTGACTGTGACGATATTGTTGACATTTTTGGCATTGATTGTGTCATGGCTTGTGACATGGTTGGTGTTCCTCCAATGAATGTTGCGTTGATTGAATTGGATTTGTTTTGATTGATTGCGTCATTGGAGGTAGTATTAATGGTACTTGTGGCAGTTTGCGAGGTAGCACCAACAAAAGCTTTGCTTGTATTACTTTGAGGTTGACTAGTGTTGGGCATGTTGTTTGTATTGTTGACATTATGGTCGGGTGATGTTGGTCTCAAAGTGTTAATGTCAAAACCACATTGTAACTTAACCCCTTGGTCTAAGGGCATGGAAAGATATCTTTGAGGGTCATGTAAGACTAAGTCTTCCACAAAGGAGGCTATGTCAATATTTTGCGTTGCAGCTTCTAAGTCTTCTGTGTATACTTGTCCATGTTGGTCTCTTTGCATGAATTGTTCAAAAGGGTTTCGTGATGAAGATGGCATGTTCATGTTGCTGAAAGGATTGATTAAAGATGTGTCTTGGTTCATGGTTTGATTCATGTCATTGGAAAAGATGTAAGTGTCGTTGTCTTGTCCAAAATTAGCCATCTGTCTTCTTTCTCTTTGAAGCCTAGTCTCAACCATATAAGATATTGCTCAAATTAGGAAGAGGGTGAAAATGACAACTAAATGACACTATGTTTTTGGATTTTTTTTTTTGGATAAAGGATGACAATGCAAGACTATGTTTTTTGGATTTTTGATGAAGGATGACAATGCAAGGTGATAATGATGTTTGCCTAAGGGAAATGACTAATGAAAAGGTGATAAAATTGTCAAGAAAGTATGCCAAATGCCAAGGTGACAATGAGGACTAATATGAAAATGTTGACTAAGGCAATGACCAATGCAAAGTCTAGATGCCAAATGAGGACTATGATGGAAGTTATGACAATATTTTCATATTTTTAAGGATAAGATATGCAAGGTGAGGACTAAAATGATTTGAATGTCTAAAGTATGCAAATGCAAAGGTCTAAATGATTTGGAAGAAGGTTTCTCAACCACCCTAAGCTTGATCTATGTTTTAATTTTGGAATATCAAAGGACTTGTTTGAAGGACTAAATGACAAGTGAGGTTTCCTAACTAGACTTTTGAGTTGGAAAGGTCTCACAAAAGGACAATGACTAAAGAAGATAATGATGACTAAGTCTAATGATAACCTACTTTTGAAAGTCAAGATTTTTCTAAGTGAGGTAAGGTTATCCTAATCCAAAATATGCAAGTGAAATGAGGACCTAGGGGTTGGTTTATGACTGAAAATGAAAATGGTGAGGCCTAATGATGAGACTAAAATTTACAAAGATGACCCTATGGTAAGATGCAAGCTAAAATGTGCAAGAAATGAGAGATTTGAGCAATTTTCTGATCTGGTTTTGATAGAATGTTTCTGGAAAAACATGTTTATGGATAGTTTGGACAAGTTTGACTTCAATTTTTGGTCTATGATAGTCTTGTTTTTGTCAGGCGAATGCATCGTTCTAGGTCACAGATGCGTCATAGTATAATGAATGCGGCTTGATTCAGTGGATGTGGTGTTATAGAAAGTGAATGCAGATCAATATTGCGGATGCAACTTTTGATAAGCAAATGCGCTGCGAAATAGACAAATGCGGTGTTCTGCAAGGCAAATGCATTTTTACAAAGCAAATGCGATGTTCTGCAAGGTGAATGTGGTACAACAAAGCAAATGCATCGCATCAAATGCAGTGCAGAAAGCAAAAAGTATGATTGAAATTGTCAACCTTTAATGTTTAACTGTCAGGAAATTATAAAATTACCTATAAATAAAGGTATTTTATAAATTCAAGTCTAAGCAAGATTATCCAAATTTTACATGAGAAAAAATTATTGCTAAGAGCATTCAAGAGAAAATTTATCAATCATTTGGAGCATCATTTAAGATCTCAAGCATCATGTCAAAGTTTTTTGCATCTATGCATGTTTTTGGAGCTAACATTGTGATGTAGGTTTCAAGAATTCAAGCATCAAGATCAACATCCAATCAAGTCATTTCATGCAAGATCAATCCTTGGAGAGAATGTGTTAGAATTTAGTCCTCCAATGGCAACCATTAAAGGGTTTGGTGAGTTGCAACATAACATTGTTCATTCATCATTCCTTTCTTTCTATCATTGTTTCATTTCAAGGTTTAATTACCAAAATGGGGTTTGACCAAGGCAAACCCCCATTCACCAAAAACAATATTTTTCCCCTTTCTTTGTATGTGCAAATTTACAGGTGAGGAAGGATTGAAATTGGATCAAAAGTGCAATTTTGCAAAGTTATCAAAGTTGTTAAACCACATAATCTTACTTGTAGAATTTATTTCCAACTTTTTGATTGTGAGATTTGGAGGAATTAAGAGTACAAATCTAGGAGCGGAGGACTGTGGAATTAGATTTTTGATCCCTATGGAAAGATCCATTCGCCCTAGGGTGAATTAGTCCCAGGAGGACATTCAACAACAACTTTTGGTGATTGGTACACATCAACTTACCCTTCTCAAATATATTAGAAGTCTGTTATTTATATTTATGTGTGCTTTTAATTGATGATTCAAGTTTCATATTGCATGATTGGATTCATTTTGTATTTTTAGTTTTTCTCCCCAAAGTGCATTTCAGTCATATTTACCCTGTCTTGTCATGAGGGAAAACAACCAAGATCTCCAATAGGGTTGACTCACTTACAGGTTGAAAGTCAATCCTACCTTTTGGGATCTCTTTTTCCTAGTGAAATTGATAAAAAGATAGGGTGCATTCTCCCATTCCATATATTTAACCATATCCCCTATTTTTCTATGTTTCATTATATATTTAAAATCATTTACCCATTAATATTATGACATCATCTATACACATTAATATAAACATCATAAATACACATATTATGCATCCATAACATCCATAAACCATAAACATCATATAAATCATAATCAACACATCTACAAACATAAACACATCATATAATATGCAACCAAAAAATCATCTCATATATAATCACAAATACAATGTCATGATATAAGTGTCATTACATGTCTATGCAAAAAGGGCTCAATAATCATATACCCACAAGCATATCTCTCTAGCTAGTGTTCTCACCCTCTAACTAGGGAGATCCTGTTACTCCCCTTGGTGGTGGTGGTGGACCCTAAGGTGGTGGACATATGCCAATTGAAGGAATTGATCTCATCAACGCTATCCTCCTTGACTTTTTGCTCACTACAAAACTAGGAGCTCACTAATATATAGGTACCACCTACTTAGAAAGGCCCCTATAGTATTAAGCCTCTCAAAACACTCTTGCCACCTCACATTGTGCCTCTAGCATATCCATAAAACTTTGAGTCATCTGCTACATAGTCAACATTTTCCTAGCAATTTACCTAGCTACTATCTTGACCACACCACCTTTGCATTGCCCCTCTGGTGGAGTGCTCAAGGTGCATATTGCTCAACTATGGCCATATCCTACTCAACTATCACTGAGGATATATCTATCATATGCTCTATTTCGCTTGTCGGCACTTATAAATTTGATGGATTTATCATGCTTTACTGTTGTCACTTTGTGCCACCCCCTTGCGATTTCGATTAATTATAAGAAACTTGAGAGATCTTAATGGTGTATTACTCTCAAGTCCCTCTAGTAGTTGCATTTCCCCCCTTTCCAAGATGTTGTCAACAACCTATTTACAAAATCCTCAAAATTGGCTATGTATTGAACTTTTCAGTGTTTCAATCTTTCGGTTGTCTTCTTGCTTGCATACCATTTCTATCACTCCTGATCTCCTACCCCTTTTCCCCTTCTAATCCATCACTTGCCTACATGTTTTGGGTTTCGGTCATCGACCTTAACTCTTAACCCTTATCTCTTTATTTTCATAAACCATAAGTCCTCCCCTCGATCACTAAAGTTTTGATAAATCCTTTGAAAAATGACTATGTTGATGTTTCAAGCTTTAGGGATCAACCTTCCTCCTTACCTCTTTCCATCATTTCATCATAAGACATAAGATTTTAGCCTGATCCTTGATGTCTTTCCTTTAAATTTTGAAGATTGGGTCTCTTGCCTACCTTCTATTTTATCTTCGTGATAAGATGAATGCTTTTGGACCAATCCCCGATCCTTGGCATTGTAAGTCTTCAGCCTTTTAGAGGTCAAACTTTTGTCTTACCCTTTATCACATTTCATGGTAAGACATAAGTCTTCCTCCTGACTCCCAATTCCCAACGCCTTCTTCCTTTTTGCACTCTTTCAAAACTTTTTGTTTCCCTTTCCTCCTCCCCTTCTTCTAGCAAGTTGTAGACTTGAATCCTGATGCTCAATAGAAGTCTTTCAAGGATCATGGTTTCAACGTTCTTCATGTTGTCTTCTTCATCAACATGGTATGTGATATGTGAGAAACATGACGCTTGATGTATGACGAAGATGATTTTTTTAGGCTTGAAAACCTTTTAATGTTTGAACCAATGGTTGTTTGAGCTCAAAACTTTGGCAATTTTCTTGATTGACATGTTTTTTTGTCATAAATGCCATTAATACTGCAACTACTTTCTCAACTACTAGATTTGATCTTTAAGACTATGGAGATGATGTTTAATGTATTTCTCGACAACTGCAAGTAGGACAAGGTGGTGCTCATGCTTCTTTATGGCTCAAGGACATCCTTTTTGTTATAAATCAATCCTTGGCAAAGATTTGTTGTGGATTTGGTGAGGGTTTTCTTCCTCATTCGTGTGCTTATCATTGCTAGGGCATGGATTTATGGCGTGTGACCATGTGAGGTGACACCAATGGACATGGGAACCCAATACAGTCTCTCATACTCATGGCTCTTTCTCTTCGGGTTTCTAAATGATGCAACAAGATATATAAGTTTTGATAGAGGAGAGGAAAAAGAAGAGAAGAGGATTATATTTTTACAGAGGGAAGCATTTACAAAGCCACTAGAAGAAAAATATTCATAGGAAACCCTAGGTTTCAACTTCTATTTTTCTAGGTGTAACTATTTTGTATTGTAATTAGCTGAGTTTTCTTCCAAACTTATAAAAACACTTGTAAACTTTGAACATTGATTGTTTAAAGGAAAAATCAACCTTAGTTGAGTGTCTCCTCGTGTATGGTATGCATTTCCAAATGTATACATTGTTTAGTTTTTCAACCGAAAATATGTAAAATCCTTGCAAAGCTTTTGTATGGTATATTTTCAATATAATAAAGGAAATGTATGGGTACACCTGAGGATTACTAAGTAGAATCTCTTAATATTATGCAACCATTTATTGTTTTTCTAAATGAATATGTAGATCCCAACTTGCTAGTGCATTTTGAAAGGCATAATCTTTTGTGGTGACTCGATTAAGGCATCACCTAGTTTTTAGTTGTTGCATGTTTGCTTAAATCTAGAGACTATCCTGCTCAATGGATAAAGACACCAATCAATGATTGGATTTCTCTCCTATCATCCTCAACACACTTCAAATACATCAACTCAAATATCTCTTAATTATATTCTTTTTGTGTCATACTGCCATGTTTGAATGAATATAAAAATACAAGGGTGTATCATAAATACACTCTTAGACACATATCTAGTAGATTATCTGTTAATAAGGTGCTCATCCTTACTTGTCCAAACTAGCACATAGGTATATTACGACACCAATATTGGGATATAATATGTAGTGGGTATAGTTTGTTGTAAGGTATTGTTTAGTGTTTCAATCATCAATTCGACACTTTAGGGAGAACCCCCCTTAGTCTTGTAGAGCCAAAAGTGAAGGAGGTCTTACCCACCTCAACCATTGGTCCCTAGTTGCCCAACCTAAAGATAGGTTTGTGGTAATTTTTTCAGGTTTGACACCCCTGACACCTGGAATATTATAAGACCTTAGGGATTTGGGGCCTACAACTTTGATCACCAACACCTCTCTCCTCATTCTTGGTGGAGTTTTTTCCACAAGGGTTTCTCCACATAAATCTTGTGTTATGTGATGCTCTTGTGTTGCTGATTTGTGCCTCATTACTGCTATCTTATGGTGATGCTATTCTTTATATATTATTGTTATAAGATCACATAAGGTAGTGTTTATAAACATGTTATGTTGGTTGCTTTTTTTGGCACCATAAAGAAGATGGATCTATTCATGGTAGTTCCACATTAAGGCAACTTAATTTTCAAATTTGCATATAAGTTTCAGATTTCATGTTGTTGTAGTCCAAGGCTTGTATCTCATCCATTGAAGTCATATTTGGATAGAGATTGAATTTTCAACAATTGTTATTAGAGTGTGTTTATTTCTCATCAATGATCTCGAAGTAGGTTAAAAATTAATTTAAACCAAAAATGAAATAAGGATACACAAAGACTGGGGTTCAAAGCCTAAACTTGATGGTTGCATTTAGGGATTTTTATCATAAAATACAATTAAACTTTTAAGAAGACAATATCACATGAAAATAGATTTTTGATAGATTGTTAAAATTTATAATTATGATATATTTAATTTTATTAATGCCATGAGACATTCTACAATTATAGCAAGAGGTGGAATGAAATGGTATAAGCATGTTAAAAACTTTCACTTTTTACCTTAAACTTGATATCCATTTACACGTCAAAATAATATTCTATAATAAACATAATATTATCAAAATAACTCTAAATTAATATTTTTCGATATTATTTTAGATAAATGTATTTAAAATATCTAATACCTTAAATGACCATCAAATTTAGACCCTAATAAGTTTTAAGCCAAATCATAAAATGGGTATTAACATAAGTACGCTAATTTCCGCATTACAACATTAAGGAAAAGTGTATTTTTCACCGTATCACTTCTTAAAGTCCTTATTTTTATGGATTGATTATTTTTAGGTCATGTCAAAATAACCTTCCATCTAGTGACGCTATATATTAGAGAGCATATATTAGGGTTTAAGCCGGAAAGCACAGTTATGGATCCCTCTACTATGAGTTCGCCCGAGTTTCAGCATTTCTTGGAGGTATGTTTCAACTGCAACCCATTTTTTCTAAACAAATATCTGATTACCGAGTTATGTGTTGCATGGTAGATTAAAATACGAATGCATTAGGGTTTTAAACAATTCTAAGGTTTCGAGTTAAAATTAGGTTCTGGTAAGATGTTATTTGCCAAACAGATTTAGATGATTGGGTTTGAGGAATTTTGTGAAGTACGTGAATATTTTGAGGCTTTAAACACTTGTTTTGAGACTGCTATTTGACTAAAAGTAGGATCTGCTTATTGATTTCCTTTTAGAGCTCTCCTCGCTTCGGGACTCTCTAACCAGTTGCAAGTGGATGGAGACACATCATGATGCTGAGCATACTCACCCTACTTTAACCATGACCATCAGAATCACAATCCCTCTGGGTTTTTGCTACTATATGACGGCCTGCTAGACAACTTCCCCTAAGCAGTTGCTTCCACTATTTACCTTTGATTCATCATTCAAATATAGTAATTATTTTCTCTAACTTGTGTGTTATTTCGTGATGAATTAATTTTTCCTTTCTTTGGGTTTTTTTGACACAAGAACAGCTCTTACTTTGCGGGTTTTGAACATAGAAATGAGGTTATTGTATAATTGGTATATATACAGAGAAAAACTACTAAAGCACAGCGAGTCATAGGTTATTTGCATAACATCAATCAAATATATGATGCAGGAAAAATAATGCCATAACATCTATTGGCATTTATTTTTTGAAAGAGAATGGTTATTTTATATTGAAATGATTAAATATAGAAAACAGCTTGATAATAGTCTTGCAGCTCTCTGACAGTTAACAGAATAAGGGAGTCTATTTCTAACGAGAAGGAAACTCAGGTAATGCAAAAAGGGTCACTGTTTGTCTTGCTACTATATCTATCAGGATTCAAATCCAAAATGGACTGCATAATTATTGATAAACTGTTGGTTGAACAGTGAACTTAAACCCTCACACAAACCCAAATTCTACAGAGAATTCTACAGAGAAATTTATATCATGGCAACAATAAAGTTTACATATCAATTTTTTGTTGTATTTTTTTTCTAAAAAGCGAACAGATAACAGAATTTCATTCCCTTCTAATAGTTAGCATAACACGTTACACTGTTTCACAAGCGGGATAACCTTGGTAGTCCAAATTAGGACACTATCCATCGTGCTACTGTTTCTATTAAATCCAAGATATACTGTATAACTATCAATAAAGGGCTTAGAAGCAGAGGAAGAACTAGAGGACTATCAATAACTCTAGTGATGGGTGGGAAAATTGCCTTGTAGGATGCAAATGATTAGCCAGACCTGTGTGCAAATATTGTTTAAATATTCTCTCTAATTGCACAAGAGCTTTGGGTAATGTCACTGTGCACAGTCTTACTAGCTGTTATTGCTATGTAGTTGGAGGGTTTTGTCAAGTAAGGGTGCAGAGAAAATGAATGTTCAGCCGTTCAGGATTTGTAAATGAGTTGTCAGAAGGATGCCATTGAAATTTGACTGTAAAAGGAGTCAAGGGTGGCAATGATTGCATTAGAGAGGGTTTGATGACAAGATGTCCCACAAAAGAGGCATAGCCACTTGATGGACTTGGTGCCACTTTTGGACTTGTGTGGCACAAGAGAGATTTCAATACACCCTGATATGAGCCAGCCTTGCATTGTTCCCATTCTGTATAATTTTGTAATTTATAGTATTTTGAAAAAATGAGCTTCTTTTTTGCCTATTTATATCTTCTCTTTTTGAATGTTTGTTTTAGATTTTGTTGCGTGGCAAGTCAGGCAGTTTGCAAAATGAGCTTTTTTGCCTATTTATTTCTTCTCTTTTTGAATGTTTGTTTTGGTTTTTGTTGGGTGGTAAGTCAGGCTGTGTCAAGCAATGCCCTAGTCTAGTGTTCCAACTACTTAAATATAGGAAGATAGACATGAGGTATCGATAAAGATAATTGTGTATTTGATTTGAATTTTTTTCCCATTTATCTGGGTTGCATGTGTAGTTGAATGAGTGGAACCTTAACTTGGAAAGTCAATCCATCCATCTGGTTGTGTGCAAGCTCCACATAAATATGAAGAAGACATTTCAAGGGGGCTGCCATGAATTAAAGCTTCTTGACATCATGTTAATGGGATTCTGTCAGTCATGAAATTCCTGAGTATGAATAGTGGGGTGTTTTCTCTGATATCTTTGATAAACATGCAGAGGTTTTGTCATGATTTGTAAATGAGATGACAGAATGATGCTTTTGGGTTTTGATTGTTTCTGGAATATTTCCATTTTGAAGGTATTTTAATATTTTATTTGAAGCAGTCCTGGTTGTTCACTGTTCTGATAAAGCTTTTATGTTATATAGCTAGAGGGTTTTGTGAAATATGGGGCTAAAAGAAATTAATAAATTCATTTATAAGTGAGCTGGCAGTAGGATGCCATTGAAGTTCAGTTATTCCCGAGATAGTAATATTCTGATTGGAATCAAATATTTAATTTAGAATGGTCAAGGTTGGCAGTGATTAAAAAGAGAGAGGGCTCGATGAGATGTCCCCAAAGAGAGGTGTTAGTGTCTTAATAGACATGGTGCCACTTTGGCTGGTGTCTCAAAAGAGAGATTGCATTACACTTGATATGAGCCATCCTTGCAACATTTCCATTCTGCTCATTTATTGAAATAACCTTCTTTGTTTTTTGCTCAATTATTTTTTGCTTATTTTTCAAGTGGTTGTTATATTTTTTGTGAAGTGGTGTAAGTTGGGTTCTTCTATCTTAGTCCCCTAGTGTTCCATTGACTTAAAGAGGTAGATAGATGTGGATATCAACAAAGACATGTCTCTACTCAGTTGGTTTTCAGGTAGGCAACTGTTTAATTGTGAGTACACTGTTTTATAATATCTAAGATCTTCCACAGTTTATGTGGCATGAAATTAATATTTGGGTCAGTCTTTTTGTCCTGTAAAATCATATAGACAATGAATTTTATAACTAAAAATTAGGAGAACTTGACCTCACATTCTTCTATCTGTCAGTTGGACTTTGCCGTCCAGCTTTGTGCTTTAGAACATGGTACTTACTTTTCTGTAATGAAATTACTTGCACAAGAGAAGAATAGAATAGGAAATAAGTCCTGGAATTGGAATTGGGTATGGCTATGTTGTTATGATACACCAGTATGGAATTCTTTTTGGGGGTTAGATATCTTCTGGGAATTTCTCTACAAAAACACATTCTATATATATATATATATATATATATTTGCAGTCTGTAAACAGATTTAATTTTAGAATATTGCTTATCATACATATGCTAAACATAACCACCATAAATATTTACAATTTTCAAAATTTGAAATGCAATCTGCTAACACCATTTTGTCAAACTTAGAATGTCATGAAAGATAATCATTGTTCAATAATAGAATAATACAATTAGTAAACTAGTATCATACAGGTCATCATTAATGTTAGATGATTTAGGTAGAAACCACATGGATCTCTTACCACTCAAACTAAAAGTATGTTGGCTACTTGACTCCAAAAATTAAGATTGTGCAATAGAAGAAAGATCCAAGTCAATTCACTTGAGGTCTACATCTCACAACTTCATTACCCCTTGGTTGTACTCATCATCTTTGTGAGTAAGAAGGTGCAACTGGAATGCACGTAAACTGAGTGGATGGAGTATGTACTCCAATTTCGTTTTGGTGAAGAAGAACTAGTGACCTATTGAAGCAAAGTTAGTTCTCGTTAGAGTCAAATTAATAAATTGTAAACCAAACTTCAAATTTGATTAAGTAAATCAAACTTCAAATTTGAAAAAGTAAATTTTGTAAAATAATAAAGTACTGTAAAAATCAATGAACTTACTTGTGATAAAAAATTGATTGCCAAATTTTGGAGGTTTGGTGATTTATGGCCTTTGAGGTACCACCAAGAGTGAGCGTCCTTTCTATACTAGTCATGGAGAGCGAAAACAAATTAACAATTTGACCAATGGAGGCTGCAAAATCAACAAATTTAACTGTAATTGCATCCTCCATATCAAGTTCAAGGAAGAGTTTGGTTAAGTGCTTTGCTAAAATCCTTTGCTAACTTTTGCATTGCGGTTTGGTGGCATCATTGTTGGCCTAGCAAGGATATTTTTGTTGTAGTTTTTGAGAGTAAGTGCAAAGGCAAGAAGATGGAGTGGGGTGGTCTTTAATGAAAGTTTTCAGGATCTTACTCCTTTTCATTTATGATGGACTTCATCTTCTCAATCATTGAGTCAATGCCATCGTAAGCCTCTTCCAAATATGGCTTCTCCATGTCAGTAAAGTAGATTATACTTTCCATGTGATCCCACCAAGTGTCATCTAGGATCATTTGTTTTACATTTGCTGCCCTCTTTACCACCATATGGATCATGATTGGTTGATGACCATACCAGAAAGCACCTCTTGCACTTTCACAAGTTGTCTCTAGATGATTGTATTAGATGCAAATTTGGTCTTAACACTTATTTGAAAAATAAAAAATAGAAAATTAAAAGCAAAGAAGACCACATTCTTAATTTTTTAAAAATAATTTACTGAAATGAAACATAACATTTAAAAATTGCATTGTTTTGATTACCTTCAATAGCTTTTATCATGAGAATGATCTAAAAATGGCTTGCGACATGTTGTGGTTTGTGATAAAACATTTAGATCTCTTTGGCTTTAACATAGACTTGTTTGACCCAATGTATTTCCAACTTTTGTAGCAGAGGTTTAGCAAGTGGACAACACAAGGTGTCCAAAATATTTGTAAGAACTATGTCTCAATCAATTTGCCAACTTTTTTGCAATATTTTTGGTTGTTTGTAATGTCTTAGACAACATTTTGAGGACCCACTTCTTGAATGCACTATATAAGGATGTTTAGCAATAAATTGTGCATTTTTTGTATGGACCTTACAATCCACGACTTTAAAAAATGTTGCCCTTTTAGGTCACATTGCAATCACATTGATTAATGGCCTATTTCTTTCATCCTTCCATTCATCAGAAATAATCGATACCCCTATTTGTTTCTATGCAGCCATAATGGGAGCCAATGAAGTTTCTATATGTTTGAGTTCCTTTGACAATAAGGTGCTATACATCTTCTCATAACTTGGGCTTGTGTATCCTTTTGGAGTTCCATTCACTTTTCTCTTCATATCTTGCTAACACAATGATTGACCAACATTGAAGGACAAACCATTTGCATATA
Source organism: Sequoia sempervirens (assembly GCA_007258455.2). Classification (NCBI taxonomy): domain Eukaryota; kingdom Viridiplantae; phylum Streptophyta; class Pinopsida; order Cupressales; family Cupressaceae; genus Sequoia; species Sequoia sempervirens. The sequence continues at coordinate 240,518 of VDFB02360295.1, forward strand.
GGCATTTTGCAATGGTTTTGATCAACAATGTCTCTATTATCATTTTTTAAATGCACTCTCCAATGGCCCCTTTGCTCTCTTTACATTAGTGGGCTTTTCTTCATTCCTACCCAAAAACAGTTGGCTCTCTATTACAACATTAGGGTTGACACTATGAGATGGAAGCTCATGGCCTTTGTGGACAACACAAGGTGTCCAAAATATTTGTGAGAACTATGTCTCAATCAATTTGCCAACTTTTTTGCAATATATTTGGTTGTTTGTAATGTCTTAGACAACATTTTGAGGACCCACTTCTTGAATGCACTATATAAGGATGTTTAGCAATAAATTGTGCATTTTTCGTATGGCCCTTACAATCCACAACTTTAAAAAACGTTGCCCTTTTAGGTCACATTGCAATCACATTGATTAATGGCCTATTTCTTTCATCCTTCCATTCATTAGAAATAATCGATACCCCTATTTGTTTCTATGCGGCCCTAATGGGAGCCAATGAAGTTTCTATATGTTTGAGTTCCTTTGACAATAAGGTGCTATACATCTTCTCATAACCTGGGCTTGTGTATCCTTTTGGAGTTCCATTCACTTTTCTCTTCATATCTTGCTAACACAATGATTGACCAACATTGAAGAACAAACCATTTGCATAGAGGCATTTTGCAATGGTTTTGATCAGCAATGTCTCTATTATCATTTTTTAAATCCACTCTCCAATGGCCTCTTTGCTCTCTTTACATTAGTGGGTTTTTCTTCATTCCTACCCAAAAACGGTTGGTTCTCTATTACAACATTAGGGTTGACACTATGAGATGGAAGCTCATGGCCTTTGTGAGCCCCTTTCTCTCCTCAAAGGATGTCCTATTCTGTTGAGAACTTTTGCATTTGTTTCCCCTTACTCTTTAATATATTTTGCTATTTGATGACGTGGCAAAGGTACACCATTCTTCCTTGGACATGCTTTGATTTGCAATCTAGGAGTGGCACATTAATGGGCTTTCACCTGACTGTATGAATTTGTATACTATTGATCACACACGTTGCATATCCGAACATATTTCCCGCTACTCTGAATTTTCTGTACCATTTCTACATGCCCCAACAAATGTGAACTTGGGTGATTTTTGAAGGAGGGTTGGATGATGGAGCTAGAATTGGTAGCCATCATAATAATCTCTACGTGTGATGGGCCTATAACAAGATTGAAAAAACAAACGTTGAAGAATCAATACGTTCTAAAATCAAAATAAATGAAACTCAAACAATATGTTTTGAACTATGACTTTAAACTCCATGATTCAAATTTTACTTTAATTTTTTTGTTTGAGACTGCAGGAATCAGAATTGGGTATCTGCCCCCTATAAACTGCTGTGCGTCTGGTATACTTTTCTCACGTGACTAGTGATGCTGGCGCGACATGCCCTCCGGTACCATGGGGACGGTGGGCAGACTAGCCCTCGTGACCTCTTGCCTGCAACAGGATGCTTTAGCCAATTGAGCTAGGCCCACCACCCCAAATTTTACTTTAATTTCATCCCATAGCTCAATTTTAATTTCAAGTAGATGGTTTTCAAAAACCACCTCTTTTTGGAAGGGTGGAATCTCTTGAAATTCATTATAAACTCCCTTTCCCTACTGTTTACCCATTTTCTCCCACTCATTCTTTTTGAGGCTCCCAAGCAAGAGGGGAAAGGGTCCACAACTTCTTCTAATTAATAAAGGTATTTATATTTGCCCAAGCACCAAAGGGATCTATTGTGCGTAAGAAAGTGTGAATAGTGGATTCGGAGGTTGAATCTTCATTCTTCTCTCCTTGATTCTGGACACAATTGAGGGCAATCAGTTCCCTCCCCAAATTCAGGCATCTGGCAGAGCCTGTTGTATTTGTGCCTTTTTTTTGCTATGCCAAAATATTATTTTCTGTGTTTTTGGTGATTATGATAAAGACAGTCATAGTCATTATTTCACTTCCAACTTGATGGATAATATCTGTTACATGGAGATACATTCTCCATCCCTACCTGCGTCCTTGTTCCCCAGTTTCCACTGTACAAGGGGAGGGCATGACCTGTCACCAGGGAAACTGAAGGCAGCATCCACAAGTGCCTAACATCCCTGAGACGTCTGGAGACAGTAAGATACTCCCTGTCGGCCTTAATTTTTTTAACAAAATCTGCTGTACAAAGAGAAATTTTATGATTACTGGGGACAGCATCCACCCAAGCGTAACATCTCCATGATGTCTGGAGAAAGTCAAACATCACCAGTCATAATTTGCTGTACAAAGAGCAAATATATGATTGTATACAATTGTCCAAAGGAAATGTAAAACTTTGGAATTACTACATACAGCTACAGAATGAAAGTGTGAAACTGTTGAATGACTGCATACAACTGCTGATAAGTTCAACAATGACATACATCAATGTAATTAGATTTCCACAATCCATATGAATTTGAATCTATTGCTTCTGGATTTGATTGTGTGGACTCTTTTTTCATCAACGTTTCGGATCACACACAGTGAGCCATCATCAGGATGGAGAGTTGAAAAAGATGATGGGATCATCATCTTTTTCAACTCTCCATCCTGATGATGGCTCACTGTGTGTGATCCGAAACGTTGATGAAAAAAGAGTCCACACAATCAAATCCAGAAGCAATAGATTCAAATGACATACATTTCTTACTTTTTTTGTCAGTGGGCAATTGTGTGACTGCATGCGACAATTGAAAGAAAATTTACAGTAGTTGAATGACTGCATACAACTACGGAATAAAAACATGCTCCTGTTGAATGGCAGCATACAGTTGTTACCCTTTTCATGAATGGGCGATTCTTTGGTTGCATACAGTTCTAGGAGAGCAGACAACTATAAAATCAGATTATCCAATGAAAGCAGACATGGTTATGAGTTCTAACTTTATTTTTGTGCATTACAGCGAGAATGCTTGTGGAAATAGCTGGGTCAAGTACTATATTTTATTATCTGGTTATTTTAGACTTCTGGTCACAGCTTGTAGCTTTTCTGACCCATAAGATTGGGTGGTGGATGATTAATTATAATCCGGTTTTATTTGTCTACATTTAAGAAGTAACAGACCTTTTACTAAGTGACACCATTTGCATTTCAACAGCTAATCTGAACCTATTTCTGTTGGGCCTTTGGCCAGATTCTATGCAGTATATGCTATCAAGAGGAGCTCTTCCAAGTTGTAGGCTCTCATCAGTATTTGTCAAGTACTATATTTGATTATCTGGTTATTTTAGACTTCTGGTGACAGCTTGTAGCTTTTCTGACCCATAAGATTGGGTGGTGGATGATTAATTATAATCCGTTTTATTTGTCTACATTTAACGTAACAGACTTTTACTAAGTGACACCATTTGCATTTCAACAGCTAATCTGAACCTATTTCTGTTGGGCCTTTAGCCAGATTCTATGCGGTATATCCTATCAAGAGGAGCTCGTCCAAGCTGTAGGCCCTCATCATTATTTTTTTGTCATGTTGAAAAGCTGAAGTCTGACATTTAAAAAAATCTTGTGTTACCCTGTTTGTGGAGTGTATTCTGCCGACAAATGGTACTTAGGGAAAATGATTAGGCATAGTATGACTGTTATTGATCTTTATGTTGCCTTTGTTTTTTGTCCCAACAATCACTTACTGTTTACGTTGACAACATCTTGAGTGTGTTGTGTAGATTTTAGTTTAATTTACTTAATGTGTACATGCAGTCTCATTTACTTTGAGTTTGGGACAGTCTCTTGGTGGTTCTCATCACTTATCTACTGTATACATCAATGTTTGAATGCATATTGTATGAACTTGCAATTTGCATCTCCTTGAACTGATTTATTCCTATGATATATTGTATTTTGGAACATGCAGCAAGAGAAGCAGAAAGCAATGATGAATGAACTCGTAGGAAAACTTTCAGATGTCTGCTGGGATAAGTGCATTACAGGTACTCCTGGGAGTAAGTTTAGCTCAAGTGAGACTGCATGTCTTGTCAATTGTGCTCAACGCTTTATGGACATGAGTGCCCAAATTATGCGGCGTGTCCAGAGCATGGGATGAGTAATGCAGTTCTTTGAAATTTTATTTCTGGGCCAGTTGCCTTGGCTGAGTGATGTAACGATTGATTGGACAGTAGAGAAGAAACCATCTGATTTTGAAACATTTATTTGAATACAACTGTTTACTTATATTTGGAGATGAGCATACTCGTATATTCTCTTCCTGTAATTCAGCTATCTTTCTATAGAGGAATGTTAGTGCTTTTGCTTTTTACTTGTGAATACGAACCATCCAAATTTACTGCAACAGCTTTCAATTGGATGACATCCTTTCATTTTCCATGTATTTGTTCTTAATGATAAAGGCACTGCATTTTTCACTATAGGTAAGATTCAAAAAATGCAGTTGATGTTACATGGTTGATTGCAAAGTTGGGAAACTCGAACTCAGGGAAAAACTCAGCTAGGACTCGGCAAAAAAAAACCAAAAAAAGGAAATTAACGCATTTGAAGAACATAAGAACTTAATTTGATTATCAATTTGTCATAATTTAAATATTACACGTCATATGATCATCAAACACTCAATAATTGAAATTTCATCATTCATATTCATAGTGGCAAATGTGGTATGGACCAGGCATCAGACACAAACATTTGCTTGAGATGACCAATGGCACTAAGAATGCTTTGCAATGTGAGAAAGTGGCTAGCAAATCATGTCACTCCTGGTCGCTCAAGGTCCTTGCCATTTGTGAATTTTCTCATCAAGGAAAGCATCCAAGTATGGTTGTAAATAAATTTTGTAACATTTTTGGCATCTTCAACCACGCTTTTGACCCATCCAATCTTCCCAATGTCCTCTAGCAACAAGTCCAAGCAATGAGCAGCACAATGAGACCATGCAATTGTGGGATGCCTCTCCATAAGTAGTCTATCTGCAGCTGCATTGTTTGTGATAATTTGGACAACATTATCAACACCAACCTCCTAGATCACCCCATCTAATAAATTGCATAAAGTCTTTAACATTTTTGACTTTACTAGAGGCATCTATTGACTTTAGGAACACCAATCTACTATTAAAGGCCACTAAAAAGTTAAAGAGTCCTATTTTGTCCATTTATCCATCCATTAGATAAAATGCTGCAATTTTTTTTTCGCCAAAATTTATTTTGCTCATCAACCATAAGCCATGTATTCTTTATGGCTTCCTTTAGCAATGGCCCACTCAAATCTTTAGCTATTGGGGTTTTAAACCCCTTACCTACAACTACAAGGGCATTCACCAAACCTTTCCAATATGGGTTGGTTGCCAAATTGAAAGGTAAATTATTGTAGTACTAAAAGTTTGTTGTTGCCATCCTAGTTTCATGTTGCTTTTGCTTATTCCAACAAGTATTCAAGTGAAGGTTGTGCTCTTGGAACATTGCATGGAATAAAAAAAATGGTTCTAATGAAGGACTTTGACTAACACTAGCAGTAAGAGTAAATAAAGAATCCTCAGGATTCTCACCAAAAGATGAATGTGGCTGATGGATGTTTGGACTTGGGTACCATGGGGCCTAGATGGTGTAGAAGTGGATCCACTCATCGCTGCTGCTAGTGTATCCTTTGTTTTTTGTCTTTCATCTTTTTTCATCTCATACTTAGCAAGAAAGGTCTTCATCTCTCTAATTATCTCAGGGGTTGACTTAGGGCATAAATCCACATTTTGCCCATGCATTTTTACAAGGTGGTATTCTAATCTGTTTATTCCTTCTATTGTCCATTTGTTGCATTCGGTACATGTCACTTCACCCTTTTTATTTCTTAGTATCCCATACTTCCATGCAAAGTCTTTTCTCGTTCCCCTTAGGTTTGAAGATGACTTTGCTATTTCAAGTTCAATGGGAAAAAAAATCAGCAAGGGTTTGGTAAAAAATCAACAAATAAATGAGATTCAAACATTTGAAAAAAAATAGAATGCAAAACCAAGCTAGAAATAGTAGGAATTAGACTATTAAAGGAAATAGAAAAAAGTTTGGTAGCATTTCCCCTTATTTTTCTTTATTTTTTGTTGAAAAAAAAAAAAGAGGAGCTAAATCACTTCCCTGACTTTATTATGATCTCCTTAGCTCGTCGTCTTCTCGGCTTCTTCCGACGTCACTTCAAGTTGTAGACCTATATTTGGTAGAGTAGAGTGGAATGAGGAAATAAACAAAAAAAAAGAGGTTTTAAATTTATTTTTCATGTCCCAACCCACCTGGGGTCTCTGCATGGGACTCGTGAGTCCAACCTCAGGACTCGCATGAGTCTCGTGTAGGGACTCTCTTGGACTTGACTCCCAAGTCTGCAGTGAGTGGACTCAACCAGCCTTTGAACTCCCGAGTCTACTGAGTCCGCGGCAAGTCCTAAAGAGTCTTCCAACTATGGTTGATTGGACAATTTAGGGAAGAAGAAGTCTAATTCTGCAACATTTGGATAATGCTATAGTAAGGGAGTGCACTTACAAAAAATAGTAGGTGACTTCTAGTTGATAGGCAGTGAAGACTATTGTGTAGAATGCTAAATATTTTTGGGTTAGAATAGTCTTTTTGCCAAACATGCAATTGAGTGATATGTGACTAACATATAGAAATTGTAAATGAAGGAAACACAACCATATGCATATGCTTGGCATAAAGCAAAACAAGAAAAATATCACAAGTTCTCATATAACTTATTTGGAAGTAAACTAGCTTATAACACATAATATCATATTTCTATTTCAGTAATCCATTTTCCCTTATTTTGACAATATTCACATAATATACAATCTTACAATCTAGTAATTATCTCTATACCTTAGCATTGTGTAATATAGTTTCCAATTGATTGACTTTGGACCAAATTTAGACTTTTTACTCATAGTCCCATAACCTAAATCTTAACCTGAACTAAATATACAAATTCATGTCTAACATGCTAATGATAAATCAACAAAGAGTCAACTCTGACATCAATGTTTGATTTGTATCTTGAGATGAACATCTAAATGCATTACAATCAACTAAATAATCAAAATATTCATAATACCTTATACGCACGAATACCTCTCACCTATATTTATGTTTTCAATTGATATAAGTAATATTTATTTTATTATATTATCTACATACACACATCTTATAGTCACCTTCCATTAAACAAACTTATTAACATATTGTCATATATATTTACTTGAATGTGGACTTTCTTATACCACCTAATTATTTTAATGTTATATATACTTCACTAATAATTATACTCTCATGTGATATTACTATTAGCTCAAAGTTACACTCAAACATGGTTAATATTTCGCGAGGTTAATTGAATTGAAATATTTTAAGTGTTGTGGATAGTGACAACTCTGTAATATTTTTAGTGTTGTGAATAGTGACAACTCCATTTAACCTTAACTAGGAAGAAGCATTTGCCTTGTTTCTTAATCCAGGGACATAAGAATCTATAGTCAATTTTTTGTTTGATACTTAATAGATCTACTCCCTTGTTTGACTTATCCATATCTTTAAGCGACAATCGCTCAATTTTGTCTTTATTGACCATATGCCATTAGGACTTTCATGTTATCACATATAAGTAGAAGAGTTTGATATTTGAAACAATAAATAAATTTATACAATTTCCTTGTCAAAACAATCACTACTTTGCATCACAAAAGTACTACTATCACATTTCTTAATAATTTTTGTTCATCCTTAAGTAAAGCCACTAATACTGATACTAAATTGTGTTGCTTTTACTAACTCTTATAGCACAGTTCAGAATACCATTTTACTAATGATCAATTAATGATGAAACTAGCTTAGTAGGTTACCATGTAACTAAGATACTCCACTCAAAAACAACTCTTTAAACAAGCCCTATCATGGTGGCCTAATAGTTGCATAGGGTTGATGTTATGGACTTATAATAATATAACTATTAAACTTAGTGGTTGTGATTATCATGGTAAACATGTGGGCAAATTTTTGAAAACGTAAATAGGTTACAAGAACTATTTGGCAAAATGCCACAAAAAAATGTGGTCTTCTGCATCACAATAGTTGCAATATAGCATGGATTTGTTGAGAAGAGCTTTAGAAACATTCAAGCAAATGCAAATGGCAAATGTAAGCCATAATCCACAACCCTAGTTAGCATCCTCCAAGGATGTGGCTTGAAAACAAAATATATATTACCATCAAAGCATATTTTAAATAATTATTTTCTTTCAAATATAATGGTTGAAATGTCATGGTAGACATGTATGCAAATGTGGAAGTACAAACAAGGCACAAGAATTGTATGATGGAATGCCTCAAAGAAATATGGTCTTATGCACAACTATTGTGGTAGCATTGACAAGGGGCATGAATTGTTCGACAAAATTCCTCAAAGAAAATGTCTCACGGAATATCATGATTCCAAATGTACACGGAATGGATCTATTGTAAAGGCCGAAAGGATAGAAGAATTTTGCAAATATATTAGTTGTGATTGCCTTGGATGACATGTATGCAAAATGTGGAAACACATACAAGGTACATGTGTTGATTGATAGAAGGCTTCCATGAGATATCCTCCCATTAAATAAAATTGTAGGATGCATACAAAAATGGATTTGCTGGAAAGGTTTATGATAGTGTCACACAAATGTAATTGGTAGGTATAAATGAAAATTTTGCAACTATAACAAAATCTTCATTGCTCTCATGATTATGGAAACTTTGGAATAGGTAAGAGATAATTAATGATATCATATTTCCACAATTCATAGAGATTATTGTTGAATTGTTTTTGGATTCGATTATGTAAGATATTTTTGCATCAAAATAAATGGAAGGTGAGTTTCTAACATAGTTGATAGATTTTTAAGCAAAATGTGGGCACTCAAATATGTCTTGGCTGTGAGCCAAGAATTGCATAGTCCAACCATGGTCTATGAGCCACAACTATGAACAATAATAATAAGTAAAAACTATGGTTTAATTGACTCATGGATTGAATAAACAAAGATCAATAAAATAAATATTGAAATCTATTTCATGGCGGTTACAACTGAAATTTTTTAATTGTTTGCACCTTCCAAATTCTCCTTTAAACTAATTCAACTTGCACTGCTTGGGTCTTCCTTCTCACTGCCCTTGCACTACAAGAGATCTACACCCTTTTATCAAACAAGAACAATAATTTCCCTTGCCTTTGTTGTTAGGATAAATGGTGTCTCAACCTTGCGACTATAACAAGTTAATATATTTGAGCACGAGGGGTGTAGGGGGGTACCCTTTTAAGGTGGGGAGTTTACAATTAGCTTAGATGTTAGGAGTTCTAATTGATATAAAGCACATAGTGACATCCTCATATTGCTTTGAACATCATTGCTCTCTAGTTCTACTTTGGGAGCCCCATAGGATACTTGGACCAAATGTGAAGGGTGGTGCTTGGTGTAGCTCACGAATATCCTAGGCACTAAAAGGACAACATTAGCACCAATGGCCTAACTGTAATCTCTGTTGCCATGCTCCACCAAAGATCACTTGTAGATTTTGAGCCTTTGCCCTTGTCATTTTTCCTGAAACACAAACCACTGGGTGTAGATGCTTACTCTTAGACAAGTTCAAAAAACTTGACAATTGTGCTCTCAACCATTTGTTGTGCTCCATTATCGTAAAATATCACTCCTTTGAACTATTGATAATGTGTGGTGATCTTGAATTTATTTGAGAGGTGGGATAGGTTGTAAGCCAAATTAATATCAAGCAAAGGGTTTGATTTTGTTTTTATGAAAACCATGGAAGTGCGCTTTCCAATATTCCATCAAAAAGCAATCGGAGCCATAGAGCTTCCCATTTTAATCTAATTGTTGATATAATACAAATTTGTTTACTTGTGATTTTTACCTCTTATGCATTCACTTTTATATAGTATGCTCTCTTAAAAGGGTACCCTCTTGCGGGTTTTGGAGGGCCCATCCCCCTGATGGGGAGTCGAAGGGCCACGTGACTCGATGTGGGTTCGAGGGCAGCACCTCCAAAAGCCACATTTTATGTATATTTTATCATTTTAAATCTAGACCGTTCATCATTTGGTCTCAGATGTGATGGTAGATATTTTGTTGGTTTGTCTTGTTCTAAAGACAACCTATTTTATGATGGCATTGTCTTATGATTGTGCATTGTGATGTATTATGAGTTTGATAGTTTTTGTGTTGTGTGTGGATCTCTAGTTGGTGATAATCTTGTGAGAAGCTTGCTCTGCAAGTATATTGTAATTTTCATGATTTCTAAATAATATATTGGGTGACTTCTATAGAGGGGTTTTTCTTCTAAAAGATTTTTCATGTAAATCATTGTGTGGTGGTATGTATGATGGTTGCGTCCACAAAAGGATATGAAAAATACGGTAAATCCTAACCTGGGAATTGGACATTCCAGCAGGCAACTAATATCTTTTCATGGTCATTGATTTACTTGTCAAACTAGGGAACGTATACTTGAAATGGCGCGGCACTGTATGTGCACTAAGAACCAGTTTCAGTCACAACTTACCGGAAACAAATACTTTGAAGGAATTCTACCTATGCTACAGGAAAGGAGTGCAAAGTTCTCTTAAATCAAACATAACTTAACCAAAGCAGAAATCGTAACTACTACTGAGAAACAAACCATGAACTGGCCTTATGCTACAAGAACAAACACAAGGATGGATTCCCGATGCTGTAGGAACAATATAAGACTGAGTTTGCATTGAAACTTTCAAGAAGAAATCTAACCTATAATCAACAGAAGATAAACGACTACTTAACTACAGATACTTACTAAGTGGGCCCCCTTAGCAAGCATCAACTAATTTATGCAAAGATGAAACTCAGAACTTCATCAACTTTTATTCATATCTTGAAGTCATCTACATTGATTGTTCTGCTTCCAGAAAACTAACAAAACTCTTATTCTTATTATGATACTAGCTATTACATAATCTGTTTCTTTCTCTCTTTGTCTCTTTGTTGTTCACTCGTGCAGGAGGAACACTTATTTAAATCAGGAAAGTAACTAACCACCTAACCCTAATAGAGAAAGACGTGGATATAAATGTATCCCGAAACCGAGGAACAAACTTCATAAATGAGCTTATCCATTCAACACGATTCAGAGGGAATTTAGCACTCCACTCTTTCTAGATTAATTAACATTTAGATTTCTTCCCAATAATTCGGTCAGAGAGTCTTCGCCGAAACAACTGCCTCGAAGTCGTGTAGAAAATGGACTTTACTACAAGGCCGAGATCTGCTGCGCTTGACTCGTTCATGCTTCCTTCAACAACCTGCGAAACACAAGGAAACATAAGCGAAAGAAAACATGCATGGCAACTACACGATATTCGTTCATTAATCACATATTAAATCTATTTCATTATTCAAAAGCTACATGCGTTATATCAGTCGTTTGGAAAGTCAAACATGGTAATTAATATAGACATACATAAATGTTAGGCAGCAGGAATATAAGAATGTATTACTACAGGATACCACCTGATAAAAAGGTCTTTAAAGAGTTAAAACAACCATAACAACAAAAGTAAGCGTATTAAAAATACTACATAATACTCAAATCATGAGCATATTTTGGGCTCATCATTTGCCCCCTACTTAGCCTAATGTTGGTCCTCCAACATTAAATCTCTTGGTTGTCTCCCTGAAATCAGTAGGTGTGGCATGACCTTGAAATGAAGTTCTGAACTTATAATAGAAACCTCTGAAATTCTGCCATCTTTCATATCTACGGGCTTCTGTATCCTCATTAATATCTGTAGCTCGGTAGGGATAAAGTGGCCACATTAGCACAGGAGGTCGAAATGTCAAAGGCAACCA
>VDFB02360295.1:252513-315599 GCA_007258455.2 Sequoia sempervirens
GTCCATGCCATCACTTTTCTGGTCATCAAATTCACTTGTTAGGACACTTCCCAAATTTTTCTATTGTCGGGCCAAGATTTGAAAATTTTCCCAAAGGGGCATAGATACTTCGTACTTTCGTTGGGGCATGACTATGATTTATTTTCTTTGTCACAATGCGACAAGTTGCATTATGACAAATAGGGCCAAAATGTAGACACTTAAAAATGACCTAGGCCTGCAAGCTCTATTTTTCACCTTCTTCTTCCTAGCATAATTAAAACATTTTAATTATGTCCTCGGTCCACCTTCATCTATTAATTAAATAATTCATAATTATTTAATTAATTCATAATTTTTTATTCTTCATGATTATTAAATAAATAAATTTTATTTATTTATTCAATACGTCACTAATTGTCTAAAGTCTTCTCTAAATTTATTTAATTATCTTTATTCATTATGTCTTCATGATTATTAAATAAATAAATTTTGTTTATTTATTTAATACGCCACTAATTCTTAAGTCCTCTTATAATTAAATAAATTCTTTAATTTATTTAATTATTGGTCACCTTCTCTAATTAAATAATTATCTTATTTGACATTTCCCTCTTTTAGTAAATAATTTAAAATTAATTATTTATTGTCATGTGGTCCCACCTTTTGAATTAAATTAATTTTTAATTCAAAATAGTCTTTTTCCTCAAAAATCAAATAATTTCCATTTATTATTTGATTTTCCAGCCACCTCTTTTTCTGTGCCAATCTTACCTCTTGTCACATGCATTGTCAACCCTTGATTTGATTTTCTAAAAATCAATCTTGTCCATTCATTTTGAAATTTTCCTAATCTTAACCTAATCCTAATTATGGGTTGTCATATTGAATCTTATCCATTGATTCTAGGGCATTTTGTAGCTTTTGATCTTAGCCATTCATTCAAAATTAGAACATATAAAATGACAATTTTGAATCTAAGAATTTTTACATCACTTTCCAGGTATGTCTACAGATCCTGTGACTGAAATGATGGCACTCCATGGTTTCCTTTTGATATGCTTGAAATAGCATGCAGGCATGGCATCTTAGAATTTGGGCATGGGTGATACCTTTTGTGGTGCATTTACTTGACTTGTGTATATTAGTTTCCAGTCCTTCATTTTGGCAGGGCATGTTGCATTAGATTGCTCACATCAAATATGAGGGAAACATCATATTTGAAGCAAGTTGAGAAGGTATAATGGAGGTCAGCCATGGAGAATGAAAACATTTTTTTGAGATTGTTTCATTTGTTTTCATGTTTTTCCTTTGCACTTCATTATCACTTTGGGTTTTTATGTTAATGCTTTAATTTGCTAACCCTGGGAAAAATTCCCTTAGTTACAATGGATGTACATGATGTTTGTGGTTTATGGAAGTTATGGATTTATGGATGCATATGTTAATGGATGTGTAGTGTAGGAAATTTTATACCTTTATAATTTTACACTACGTTTAGGTCCCTTAATTAATTGGACTTAATTAAGCTTCTAATTTTCCAAATTATGTATTCCAAAGTCTTATTCTTCTAGTTTTTCAAAAGGGAAACCAACATTAAACAAATACTGACAATGTTTAATTCACCTTAGAACATGTGTGTCCTGGACTAATAGGCCAAGACCCATTCGCCCATGGGCGAATGGGTTCCCTTTAAGTGCCAAGACCCATTTTAAAATATGTTTTTTGGCGACATGTTAATTATTCAAATTCAAGTTGTAAGTGTCGGCTTTTGGAATCTAATTTTGGGAAATTAGAAAAATGCCTATAAATACATAGTATTTTTATCATTTAAAATCTAAGTTGCATGATCAAACATTCATATGAGAAAATATTATTGTCAAGAGCATTCAAGAGTAGATTTATCAATCATTTGTTGCAGCAATCAAGATCCTAGCATCATGTTGAACAATATTATGTGTGTTCATGTCATCTTGTGAAGGCTAATATGCATTGTTGCTCCTAAAGCATCCAATCATTTCAAGTATCCAAATCCATTGAGCAAAGCAAGATCCATTTCCTTGGATAGATGTGTTTTTCTTTAGGCCTATAAAGGGATCAAATGAAGGGTGGTGAGTTTGTAGCAAACATTGTTCATTCATCATTTCCTTCTCTTTTGTCATTTATCTTTCTATCAAGGTTTAATTACCAATCTGGGGTTTGACTAAGGTAAACCCCCATTCAAACAAAACATTTTTTTCCTCTTTGTGTATGTGTAGATTATAGGTTGAATAAGGATTGAAGAGATCTCAAAGGAGAAATTTGCATTATTGCACAAGTTGTCATCATTATTGTCAAGTCATGAAAACTAAGTTGTAAAATCTATTTTCATCACTTTGATAGTGGGACCTGTGTCAAATAGAAGCCAAGATCTAGCATCAAAGGACTATCAAAATTTATTTTGGAAGCCCTAACTAGGACCCATTTTCCCTTGGGAAAACCAGTCCTTCAGTAGGTCTCAAAATCAACTTTTGGTGAAAGGTACATGCCATTAGACCCTTCTCAAATATGCTTACAAAATATCATTTTCATTTATGTAATTTCAAGAATTTGCATTTATGTATTAGGTCTTGTTGTTCAATTGGCTTGAGTGCTTCAAATAATTTCAATTTAATTCCAAACCTTACCTATTGTCCTAAGGACTGAGATCTAGGTCTGATTGACTCACCATTGAGGTTGAAAGTAATATCTACACCTTGTGATCTCTTTCTTAATGAAATGCCCCTAGGGAAAGGACACCATTAAGATCCCTACAAGTTTTCTATATCACCCTTTAGAAAACCTTTGTGAAGATCCCTTCCCCAACATTTTATTTTGGTGAACCCAACATGAAACATCATATTTTTTGATTTGGAGGTCCTTAAAACCCTAGATCTAGGTTTTGCATCATCTTGTTTTTCATTTCATTTGGGGTTACATATCGCATATTTGCATAATTTAAACTTATTAAAATAAAAGAAAACATTGCATACATTATACATAATAACTTGCATCAAAGTGTGTTTCAGTCATTTAGATCATAATTACATTCAAAATTGCATTCAAAGAAATTGCCATTTTGGTCATATATTATGTGTCACCAATAGTAGAAACCCCCTATAATGTAGAAAAGGGAGAGCCAAGACAAGTCCATTGAAATTATGTGTCACCAAGAAGTGCATGAAGGAGAACCAAGAACATTTGAATGTGCACATGAAAGTACCTACAACTGAAAAAGGGTGTGCAAATAATGCACACACACATGAGGTAAGAATACTAGGATTTGATGTTGTCATGGAAGGAACACTCACTTGACAAATGTGTGATGGAAAAATAAAAGGCCTACACAACCCTCCCATGAAACTTTATATCATAGTGTGAGTATGAAAGACACAATAGGATGTACAAAATCCCCAAAAAACATGTACAACAATGGCACTTTATCTCAGTGTGTCTACAAAAGAGAAATTTCTTACAAAACATGTCTACAATGCCCAAATAGGAAAAAAATGTTGGAAATACATGTAGAATAGCCTAAAAAAAGTCATCCCATGTAAACAAAAAGTTTCCAAGAGCTAAAACGTCCAAGTAATTCACATAATGTGAAAACAAAAAATGAATAAAATGTACTTGGAGTAAAATATATAAAAATTGCATAGATAGCTATGAAGATCTCTAAAAGACCATTCTGTCGTTGAAATCATGAAAAATGGAGAAACTAGTAAAAAGTAGTGAGCTCGAGAGAGAAAATAACATATTTGAATTTGACAAGTTATAAGATGTACCAAAAAAAATTGAGAAGCAAATCAAAACCATTAGATAGTGCTCAGAACTAGCTTTTTGATGATATATTGTTTTCCTAATTTTGATACCCAAGCAAAAAGTTATGCGCCCCCAAAAAACATTGCTCAATTAAGGTATCAGAGGCAAAAAAATTCCCTCTAGGTGTTGGGCATTGGTCACCCATATGAATTGTGGCATTGGTAGGGATTAATCCCCACCCCCTTGCCCACCCACCATTAGTGAAGCCACAAGCAGGTGGCGGGGTCAGCGGAGCCATCGATAGCTTTGTAGTCACTAGTGGTTAGCAAGTTACTATAGTTTGCGGGTGTTGCATAGCACAGGGTGTAGGGGGACTACTTCCTAGGTGTTGCTCAATGAGCGATGCTCTGCTTTACGGGTGGTGTGCCTAACTATGCTTTTTTAATTCTTAATTTTTTTGAAAAAGCTGTATGGTACAGTTGTATAGGCCCCTGCACAAAAAAATTACTTCAGAAGCTCTCGATGGTGAAATAGGGCAAATTTATAGTCAAAATCTATTTATTTGGCCTTCTGAATGTAATGGTGAGCTCTATTTTCTCTAAAGTGCACCAAAAAATTCTCAACTCCAAAATCTAAAAAAGGAAGATTCCATATTCCAAGCCCCTGTAACCCTAATCCTCACTCTGATACCATGTTAGATTTGTGAAAAACATAAGATGCAATATCAAACAACAAACAAGAAAACCTTCCACACATGAGATTTGCAAACAATAATTTATTATTTCCTCAACAAGAAGGAAGTTACATAATGAAAATCTTCAAGAGTCTTTCAGTGTAATAATACAATGGAGGAGAGTGCTTATAATAGCACACCCTAAATGATAAAGGGATTAGATCATGAAAAGTGTTGTCATCCTATGCAATGAGACATAATGACCTAATAATAGCTCACTCTAGTAACAAAAAAGTCACTCCTAAGTAATTATTAGCTAATGCATGATATCTCTAACAATATAGCATAGTAAATAATGAAGGCATGCATATAATCATGCGAGTACATACATCTCACAAATCAAAGTATATAAATCACATCTCAATATTACTTCTCTAACATACTCAAGTCAGTACAAAGATGCATGATTAAGTTGCATTTAAACATTAATCAAATCACTAATATTGAACCATAAAAAATAAATCAATTAATGTTTCATAATCAATGAAAATAATGAATTGAATAGTTCATATTATTTTAATCATGAAATTGTAGACACGTAAAAATGGCCTCAACTTGCAAACCATATTTTTCTATGACGACCACGCTTCTCCCTCACATAATTCAATTATCTAATCATGTCCATTCCTCCATGATTACTTAACTAAATAAATTACGTTTATTTATTTAAATGCATCATTGATCAATCCTTATTTCCTCCATAACATTATCATTTATCATTTATCAAATAAACTCATTTATTTATCCCACATTCCATCCCACCAAATAAATAATTAAAATAATTATAAATATTGTCTTTTGTCTCATCCCCATTTATGAATTAAACCATTATTTAATTCATAAGTCAACATTCCTCCATAAATTAAATAATTTATATTATTCCAACTACCTATTTTTCTCCACCATTGATTTGATTGTCTCCAACTAAATCTCAACCCTTCATTTCAAGGATTGCCCTAACTTTGACCTAATGTTGTCCTAACCCTAATCCTCCTTAGGACATTGATTCTTGGCCTTTGATCTTAGGGATTCACCAACTTTTAATCCTGGCCATCCATTCTCAATTTGAAATTCTTTAAAAGGCCCTCTTTCAAGTCATTTTGCACACAACAAGAGATATACACAACACGCTTGAGAGCTTTTGAGTACTTGAGCAATCATATTACTTCAATATTTTGCTTTGTCTTTGGAATAGGATATAGTTGCACTTCAAATCTGAGGGCAATTATATCATTTTCAACAATATGGAGAAGGCCAATGGAGGTCAACCAATGGAAGCTTGAAGACTAGGTGATATTGTTTCATGTTATTTTGCTTCTTACTTTCTATTGTTCTCTATTGTTGATTGAGGATTAAGTTATTATGTTGCTTGCTATTAATCTAAAAACTTTTCCTTAATACATTTGGTGAACCTAACTTTCTTTTGCGCACATTTATTCATAATTTTGTTCCATTTTCATCTTTGAGGCAATCATTGATCCATTATATGATGGTTGCGCTTAAAGTTAGGACGGTTGTGTATATCTATGTCACTTAAAGCTAATTTAGTCTTTTAAGTTAAGTATGCACTAGAATTCACATATTAATAGCTCACAACTCTATGTCTGCAAGTTGATTCAAATATTGCCCTTTGTGTCCAATTGAATAATTTCCTGGAAAACGTGGTAGACTAGAATTAAATTCCATGCATGAGCTTCAATGCATTTAATCTATGGAAGATGTGGTAGATTAGAATCACAAGCTGGTGTCTCTTCACATATTCACAATATCCTGGTGCATATCAAGTTTATTAAGTGCAGCATATTACATGTAGAATGCAGTAGACCATTTAGACATACACATTGTACTTGCATAGCATCATGCAGAGCCTAGCCTGCGCCTTGTGTCTATGAATGGACATTGTGTTATATATTCCAGCCCCTCAGACCACGTCGTATGCATCTGCCACACTCTATGTCTGAAACAACCACTAGATCCAAAAAGTAAAGAGCTATAACTTGTTACCTAGCATAGTGTTCAATGGCTAGGCCATGACACTATATGATATCAAACAAATATGGAGTAAGTACAATCATGCCTCTAACAAATATGTTTGAAACCACATCTGGTATGTTTGAATGTTTATAAAAGCCTCCAACAAATCTGTTCTAGGCGCCATCGTGGATGCTTCACTTTTTTCTGTGCTTGTTTGTTAAGTGAGGACATTGACAAAGGTGGTTGCATCTAATTTTTCCTTCCAACTGCATTTGCTTAAACATTTCCAAAGCTTTTTGGGTCTGCCTTCATTTTGCTACTCAATAGTCATTCAGATAGTTAACAGAAGGATTCGTTGACACTATATCAAGTATTTGCTACCTTCCCACTACTCTTAGTTTCCACTCTGCACGAATAAATTCATTATTCAACCCCTAGACCAGCCGTCCATTTCACCTGACCTTCATAAATTCATTATTCAGCCGACCAAACCGCCGTCCATGCCATTCACGTTGTGACTATTTCACCCCCTCATCATAAATATCTCATCTAACAGTCGGCTGCAATGTCTAGCGCATTTAAGCCTGAAAGCTATATCATATATGTGAAAGAACGCATTGAAATTCGACAGACATTTTAAATGCTTGTTTGGGAGGGTAGTGAGCACCGGTGGGAGAATCTCCTCTTTTAATGCTACGTTTGACAAAGAATGGATAATTAATGCTCTCTATGTCTTCCTCAACAATGCCTTTTGTATAAGGGCTCGTTGCCACTAGACCCACGATGGACCCTTATTTAATATACCAGATTTGCCATATACGCTTGCCGAGAGTTTTACATCTTACTAATGCATGACGCTTGCAGATCTGTAATATTTTCAAATAAAGAGAGAGACCCACGATATGCTGAGAAAGAATCATACACTGGATTTTTGCTGACCACAGGGGAGTAATGCATTCCTATTTCCTTTAAGATATCGCTTTACATTAACTTTCCATTCACTTTAGCTTTTCCTTAGATTTAGCTTTTTATTAAATTTTAATTAGAGTTACATTTTAATACACTTAGACTTTTTATTCGATTAGATCTTAGTTTACTTTAGGTTTTCATTTTCAATTACAATGTAATTAGCTTTAAATTGGCTTTTCATTATATTAGATTTAGCTTAGCTTTTACTTAGATGACAAGCTTTTAATTTTGATAAGTCTTAGATTTGTTTTTAAGTAGATTACATTTAAATTAGCTTTTAATTTAAATCATTAGATTTAGCTTTTAATTACCTTTTAAATTAATTTAGATTTTCAATTAAAATTTCATTAGAATATGTTTTTTTTTATTAGATTTTCATTAATCTAGTTTTTTAATTAGATTTTCATTAATTTAGTTTTTTAATTTAATAAGATTTTTCAGATTAGATTTTAATTTAATTTAGACTTTCATTTTAATTAGATTAAATGCTTAATTATATTTTACATTTATAGATTTTTTTTATTAAATTTAGATTCTTAATTAGATAAGGTGTTTCATTAGATTTTAGGTTTTATTTATTTATTTAGATTTTTTATTAAATTTTAGATTTTGTAGACTTTAGAACTTAGATTGATTAGATTTCTCGACTAGCTTCATTTTGTCTATTGAATTAGATGATAGTTTTATCTCTAGTTTAATTTTAATTTTTAGGACTAATCTTTGAGCCTTTTTTTTGCAGGTTTGAATGTCCACGATTCGAGATTTGCAACGTCCACTTTCGCTTGCCAAAGATTGGAGACTCAAAACTACTAATTATGTTTTGCAGGGCTCATGCTTCAATTTTGCTTTTATCTTGAGTGCCTTTTTCACATTGAATGATTAGGGGGCCTAAAAATAACTTGCGTGCTTGAGTTGACATCATTAGCTTGGATTAAAATAAACAAAGTGTTTGATGTGTTTGCCTCACACTTCAATTTGGTTATTAAAATGAACAAATGCTTTCAATTTGTGTAACCTTTGATTCAATAATAGGAGTATCCTCTCCCCTTGCGCACTTGTGCGATCCTGGGTGCAAGAGAAACTGTTATTGACTCTAGGAAATTGGGCCTTCCTTGGTGGGAAAAAGTACTCACCCCAAGGCAACTCAGACCGACAACGAAGCTCTTTGGCCGAGCTACCCCTGACCGGTATACAAATGTGAATCCTAATGGAAAGCCTAGGATTACGAGTGCGGATGTGTTACACAGAAAAAGTAGTACTCCCCAAAACCCTGTTGAGCGTAACCTCTTTAGGATGGAGTGCCTCCTAAATGGAGATTAATTTTTGCCTCATGTGTGGCCACTCGAACGGGGGTCCTGAACTAAATACTTTTGTGTAGTAGCCAAAAACCTTCTATCCGCTAGTGCAACAACGGTCGTTGTGAAGGCATCCACATCTTCACAGTCTTTAGTAGAGGTGATCAACGTGCCATGGGAGTTTTATGGGCGCTGGAAGCTTGGTTGGCCTGAGAAGAGAGTGCACTGTAAGGGGGAGCTCGTGCAGCCAAGCTTCTGGATTCACACGCTAAGGATATGTGGCTGGGGAAACCCAAGTGGAATCTAGCAGATATTGTCCTGGCCTAACCATAGGATTGTGCTTATCTTCTTTGTGATTGATTACACATTCAAAACATCGTGTTTGCTAAGTGTTTTCTAGATTCTCAAACAATATACACAATGCTCACAAATCTGGAAATGAGACAATCAACTTCAGACAATTCAGACTTTTCATCATAACATCACAAAACTGAATTCGAGTCCAGCAATTTTGCCTGCTATCAAACATCTTTTCTCGAAGTTTCTGTTAGAAATCAGAACTGAAATTGCTCAAATTTTCATCATTCAACCATTAGCTTGCATTTTTACCTTAGGTTCAACCTTGTTAATTTTTAGTTGCATTCCCTAGGCTTCATAATCATCCTTTCCTACATAGATATGCCCTTAGGTTTTCATCTTTGCGGACTTTGGATTAGGCCACCTCATCACACTTTGCAAAATCATTTCCTTCAAGAGTAGGTTATCTTGGGACTTAGTCAACAATCTCTTTTTTAGTCATTGCCCTTTTTGTGAGAATTTCCAACTCAACAGTCTAGTTAGGAAAACTCACTAGTCATTTTGACCTTGTCACTTAGTCCCTTTAACAAGTCCTTTGATAACCAAAATTAAGACATAGATTAAGCTTAGAGTGGTTAGGCAAACCTTTCTCCACATTGCATTCATCTTAGTCCATACTTTACATATTTTATTCCTAAAAATCCAAAAAAAATCCAAAAATAGTGTTCAACCTAGTCCTCATTTTACACCTTGACATTGCATTAGTCACCTTTTTAGTCAACATTATCATCTTAGTCCTCATTTTGCACATATTCAATTCTATCACCTTGCAGTAATCAAAATTGTCATCATTGTCGCCTTGGCATTTGACATCTTTCTTTGGCAACTTTGTCATCTTGCATCAATCATTTCCTTAGGAAAATATCATAATCACCTTGCATTGTCATCCTTTAACACAAAAACACCAAAAACATAGACTAGTTGTCATAATCATCATCCCCATTTGAGCAATTCTTTTTTATGGTCGAAACTAGGCTTCAAAGAAAGAAAAGACAAATGGAAAACTTTGGACAAGACTTCAACACCAACATCCACACCAACACTTATGACATGAACCAAGACATGACTTTTAATGATCCATTTACCAACATGAACATACCATCTTCCATGAACCTACCAACATCCTCTCGAAATCCATTTGAACCATTCATACAATGAGACCACAATGGACAAATATTAGCTGAGGATCTAGAGGCTGTAGCCCAAAATCCTGACATAGCTTCATTTGTAGAGGACTTGGTCTTGAACGATGCTGATAGATACCTTGCTATGCTTTTAGACCAAGGGGAAAAACTACCAAGAGGCTTTGACATCAATACCATAAGACCTTCGTCTCCACACAACACGGCACAAAACTCGACACCTCAATAAAACACAAACAATGCCTCCAACAATAACACTGTTGTCACCACACAAATTGCTACAAGCACCATCAATGTTACATCTAGTGGCACGATAAGTCAAAACACCTCCAACTTAACCAATGCAACATCTATTAGAGGAACACCCACCATGCCACAAGCAATATCACAATCCATGCCCGCAATGTCAATGACATCTTCACAAACAGTTGGAACTACCCTTGGATCTACATCAATGGGGGCAAGTTCCTCAAACCCCATATTTGGAACTTCATCTATGACCATAGGGACATCATCATCAAATCCTTATGTTGGAACCTCATTCAACCCCTTTGGAGGAACTAAATGACGTATTCTTATTAGAGGTCCCCAACCAAACGTTAACACATTGTCACAACTAAACATCAATGCCTCACACGGACATAATACCGACATCCCACATGGACAACTCCAAGGACAAAATACCAACGTCCCACATGGACAATTCTTCCATTATGGACAAGGCACTCAAATGACACAACAAATGAATACATTTGGGCACCAAAATAGTCAAGGTTACCAAATCCCCCAAATATCGACAAATATGGCTGGATCGTACATCCCCACATATTCATCATAGATCCACACACAACAACACATTCCTCATCAAAATTGGCAATACCAACAATCGCCAAACCAAAACATATCATACATTTCACAACAACACATGTCACATTCAAACTCGAACATGCTATCACAATCAATAGGGACTCAGGGGATACCCATCACTCCCATGTGTGGTGCGACCAATAATCCCATAATAGATGCCTTGACAGCCAGAGTGGTAGACCTCCAAAAATAGATGGAAAACATGCAAACATCCAACAAAATGCCACCAATGTCATATGACCTATGTCCATATCCTTTTGACACAACTTTATACATGCCACCATTTCCTCTTGGATATGTGGCCCCAAACTTCACCAAATACAGGGGAAAGACAAATCCTATTGAACACGTTTGAGAATTCATGACCAACTGCATATGAACACACTTACTTGATGCGACTCTTCTCCAAGAGTCTAACATGACCCACACTTGAATGGTTCTCCACTTTGAAGGGGATAAAAACACGGAATGAACTTGTAGACAAATTTGTGAAAAATTATGCCTATAACATTGACACAGACACCTCCATCACTAGCTTATGCACACTTACACAAGAAGACGTTGGTGAAACTTTAATCCCATTTTTCCAACGATGGAGAGGCCTAGCAAGTCGCTGCCACATATACATACCTAAAAAGGAGAAGGTTGACATGTTTATACAAACACTCCTAGGCCCATTGCAAAATGGCTTGCAAGTTCATTGTTGTACAACCTTCACGGACCTAGTCGAATGAGGTGTCCAACTTGAGAAAGCACTTATTGCTGAGGGAAGATTAAAATATGGTCCTAAAAACATAAATGCAAGTCCACCCATTGACAA
The DNA here is from genome assembly GCA_007258455.2 of Sequoia sempervirens. Classification (NCBI taxonomy): domain Eukaryota; kingdom Viridiplantae; phylum Streptophyta; class Pinopsida; order Cupressales; family Cupressaceae; genus Sequoia; species Sequoia sempervirens. The sequence continues at coordinate 264,430 of VDFB02360295.1, forward strand.
GAACAAATGCTGGGTTAAGAATAAACATGTCACCAATGATGGCATTGTAGACGCTAAGGCTGTCAATGCAATGGGTCCTATGCTTACCTTTAAAGGGGATCAACCGCAAAATAGACAGATGACCACACAGACCCATGTTGCCAATGTTGTATAGACAAATCAAAATAACCAAGGTAATCAGAATAACCAAAATCAAAGGCAACCCCGACAACCTAGACAGTTCCCCAGGAGTCGCACATACACCCCCTTGGGTGAGCCCATTGAAGAATTCCTCAAGAAACTCCTTCAAAATGTTGTCATAACACTTGAGGACCCAAAACCATATGACCCAAGGCAGTTTAAACCATTTTTGTGGGATGACAACGTGTTTTGTGATTATCATCGGGCAAAAGGACATAAAACCTCCTCCTATTGACAACTAAAAAATCTGGTACAAGACCTTATCGAGAATCGTACCATTGAGATAGGTGGACCACAATTTGCATCTAATTCAGACCATACCATACACAAGAAACCACTGCGGGACCATGGTTCTAGTAACCCTTCCACGTCAAAAGCCAATAACAATAATCGAGCCAACCATGCCCGTATTGCATATGACTATTCTAGTGGACCTATCATAAATCATATTAGAACAACTATTCAACATGTCAACACAGTTACTATCAGAAAGGCCCCTGAATGCAATGTCACTACCTATGGGGGAAAAGTCACCATAGTCGGCCCTCCTCCTCCCGGACAACCAAAGATAACAATAGCTGGCCTGTCTACCCAACAATTGCAGTCTTGTCCATTAACCAAACAATCCCAACCTAAAGGACATTTTAACCTCATTGACCAACTTGGGAAGACACCTGCACATATTTCTATACTTGATTTACTACACATTTCCCCAACGCACAAGGCTATACTCGACAAAACATTACAAGAGTCTTCCGTTCCTCAAGACATTGATGTCAATCAATTTGAGGCCATGGTGGGATATCTTACTGCTCCCCACCATATAACATTTTCAGACCAAGACTACTCATTGTCCAAATCCAATCATAATGATGCCCTTCACATTGAATTTTTTATCCATAAGCATAAGGTCAGACGAGTGTTAGTAGATGGCGGAGCAGGACTAAACATATGCTCCTTAAAATTGGTTAAGGCCCTAGGCTTTTCTGATGCTTGTGTAGATGCTACAAAGAACATTGTTATCAAGGCATATGATGATGAAGAACGTTCCTCTTGGGGCATTATTACACTTCCAATTTGTATTGGACCAGTCATTGTGGACACCACTTGTTAAGTCCTGGAGCTAGAACTTCCATACAATATTTTACTTGGTCGACCTTGGATTCATGCCTTGAAAGTTGTCCCTTCCATGTATCACCAGTGTTTGAAGTTTCCCTTTGAAGGCACTGAGATTACCATATATGGAGACCCTGACCCATTTCAATGTTGTACCAATTTGAGAGGTATCTCAGAGCGCCAAGTGCCTATCAACAGTGAAGCTTTGACATCTTCATCCTCTAAATTCCTTGACCCATCAACACTTGCAAAGCCTCCCACATCCACATCCACTGCCACAACATTCACTTCTGCTTCTTCGGCAACCATGACCACCTCCATGACATCTACCACTTCATCCATCACCCCAACCATCGACGCAAGTATTAAGATCCAGGACCAAGGGTATGGAGAGTATAAGCTGAATACAACCTATTGCATAATGAGGATGCCCAAGTCTCCCTAGGTCTATGGCAAGCCTTGCTTCATGTTAGAGTCAAAAAAATTTTAGAGTCCCTCCAAAAATAATATTCATAAAGTGGGTTGAAATGAGTCAAGAGGACACTGACAACATGCTATCTTGGATTTATAGAGAACCAGAGGATCCAACTCCCTTTCCAGTAAAAATGTATGGTAAAGGATATGACATGATAAAGGAAAAAGGCTACGATGGAATTAGTGGCCTTGACAAGCACAAGATAGGAAGGAGAGAACCTCTAGAACCTAAAGGAATACCTAAACATCTTGGGTTAGGGTTAGGACCACGAGAATCTAGCGATCATAGTACCAATGTGCTTTCTAGCGAGAGAGTAATTGCTTCAAACTGTGTTGAGACAATTGAAGATCCCCTTTCTGAAACTGACTCCCACGAATGGGAATTTGGCTCCTAACGATCCCTAAGTGACTGTTGCCTTGATGACTTGTTCCTTGAACTTGGAGAGCCTACATTTGAAGAGAGATTCTAAAAAATGTTCAAAATTGACACGACACCAAACAACACCAAGTCCAGATCCTCTTCTACTCCCATTGACAATAATCTCGACATACTCGGCTACCCTGCTGAACCTAATGACCATCATTTAGATTCATTTGAATTGCCACATGAAACTACTAACCCAAACTGCACTCCCTTTGTTCCTTACTTTGTTGATGAGTGTGAATCAAGTGAGGCAGAGTACTGGATAGAATCTGATATAGAGCCTAATGATGACAATTTTATCTTTAACCTCTCTGAATCTGTCGGCATGCTTTCTGCATCCTACCCACCATTCACCAATACTGATGATGGTATTTCCTTAGTCTACCCATAACTAATCGATTGGGATCAACAAGGTCTGCCAGTTATGGACATATTTCAAAATGATGAGGCCATTGCAGAATTCATGGGACTGTGTGAGGGTATACCAAGTGGAGACCACAAGGCTGGATTTTCCATTGACCTAGATTGTGCCGCTTTCTTTGGGGAGACTGCTCTGTCCTCTAGTCGTAAAATGAAAAATAAAAATAAAGCAAAAAATGACATGTCTTTAGGTGAAAACCAAAAGGCACCTTTGGACGATAAAAAAGTAAAAATAAAGGACATATGATCCGAAGGTGAAAACCTCTCTAAGGCACCTAAGGATGGAGGACTGGACTTTCTCCCCGTAACTCAAGAAAAATCTGCCATGCTCATAGAGGACACTATGGAAGTAAACATATCTACAACAAAAGATCCTAAGATGGTCCCCTATGCGACATCTTTGACAGAGGAAGAGAAACCTGAGTTCCAAAAATTCTTTTCAAAGCGTAAGGTCAACTTTGTGTGGTCTTATGCCGATATGCCTGGGTTGGATCCATAACTTGTCTTGCACCATTTGCCATTATTTCCAGATGCCAAGCCAGTGAAATAGAAGCTGCGAAAGATGCACCCACAGATCACCTTGTTAGTCAAAATAGAACTTAAGAAATTGTTAGACGTGGTATTCATACGGTCCATAGACTATGCCGAATGGATATCAAATCTTGTACTAGTCACAAATCCAAACGGTCAAATCCACATCTGCATAGATTTTTGGGACCTGAATAAAGCATGTCCAAAGGATGACTTTCCCTTGCCAAACATTGACATCATAATGGACCTTACAATAGGATATGAGATGTTGTCCCTCATGGACAATTTTTCTGGTTATAATAAGATTCGTATTGCCCCTGAAGATCAACACAAAACAACCTTCATATGTCCTTGGGGCACATATTGTTGGAACGTCATGCCTTTTGGTCTTAAGAATGCAGGTGCCACGTATCAGAGAGCCATGACAACCATATTCCATGACATGATGCACAAGATAATGGAAGATTATGTAGACGACCTTTTGGAAAAATATTTGACACAAAAAGACCACTTGAAGGTGTTAGACAAAATTTTCAAGAGACTGGAAGAATACAAGGTTTGCTTGAATCCAAAGAAATGTGTCTTTGGTGTGACATCAGGCAAACTTTTGGGGTACATTGTTTCTCGTAGAGGCATTGAAGTCGATCCTGCCAAGGTAAAATCCATATTAGACATGCCTCCTCCAAAAGGGATAAGTGAACTTAGGACATTGCAAGGCAGGTTACAATCTATTCAACGTTTCATAGCACAATTGGTAGACAAGTGTCATCCATTTCAGTATCTTTTGCACAAAAGTATCCCTTTTGTGTGGACAGATAAATGTCAGGAGGCCTTCCAACAAATAAAAGATTATCTATTGTCACCACCTGTGTTAATGCCACCAATTGAAGGGAAACCTTTGATTCTATACATTTCTGCAATAACTTCAACACTGGGGGCATTACTGGCACAAAACAACCATGAAGAAAAGGAAAGGGCCATATACTACATCAGTAGGACACTGGTTGGATATGAGTTAAATTACACAACCATCAAACGTGCTTGCCTAGCGGTTGTCTTTGCTGCTCAAAAATTAAGACACTACATGCTGAATCACTAGACACACTTAGTGGCAAATATTGATCCCCTAAAATATCTCCTAAGTTGCACAGCATTGACAGGTCGCCTGGCCAAATGGGTAATGATCTTGAGTGAGTATGATATTCAATATGTTGAAAGAAAGGCGATAAAGGGACAAGTGATAGCAGACCAACTGGCAGACGTACCTATACAAGGCAATCATCCGCTAGTAGTAGACTTTCCAGATGATTCAATATTTCATACAGAACCTAAGTCACCTTGGAGGCTATATTTTGATGGATCTCATACTAATCATGGCTCGGGGGCAGGAATACTGTTTATCACCCCTCAAGGAGACTCCATTCCTAAGTCCTTTGGCATTGCTTTTCCATGTACAAATAATGTGGCATAATACGAGGCACTTGTCACAGGACTTAGAATGGCCATCAAATGGAAAATTAGAACACTTCATGTTTATGGCAATTCTCAATTGGTCATTAACCAAGTCAATGATGACTATGACACTAAGGACGAGAAATTAATGCCTTACAAATGAATGGTTGACAACTTTCAAACATATTTTCACATGGTGAATTTTGAGCAAGTTCCAAGAACACAAAATAAGGCAGCAGACGCAATGGCCACAATTGGCTCTCTCCTGGACATTCCTAGTAATGTGCCTCAATTTGAATTTTTGGTAGAACAACTTTTGGTTCCTGCATATGACATCCCAGAATCAGACATAGTTTTTGAGCTTGTTGGTCCCAATTCTCCATGATATGAAGACATTTATGACTATCTCAAGTCCCAAACCCTCCCCCCAACCTATCCAATAACCAACGAAAGTCCTTTATCCAAAAAGCTGCCCGATACACCATCCTCAGTGATACCCTTTACTACCGTAGCTTTGATAACTCCCTTCTTCGATGTATTGACACTAACGAAGCAAGAACAACCTTGCAAGAGGTACATGAGGGTATATGTGGATCCCATTCGAGTGGTCCTACTTTAGCCAAAAAGATAATGAGACTTGGGTAGTATTGGCCAACCATTGAGAAAGATGCACTTGAATTTGTCAGACTGTGTTGCCAATGTCAGATACACAGTGATTTGATTCATGCACCAGCATAGGAACTTCGACCGATTACTTCTCCTTGGCCCTTCGCACAATGGGGACTCGACCTCATGGGAAAGATCCATCCTACCTCATCTAGTGGCCACAAATTCATCATTACCTCCACTGAGTACTTTACTAAGTGGATTGAAGCCATCCCGCTCACTTACATTACTGGAATTTTTTTTTCCAAGTTTATCCTCAACTATATCATTTGTCGATATGGTATTCCGCAATCCATCATCATAGATAACGGTCGTCCCTTCAAAAATTAGGATGTTCGTGAACTTTGTGAATGCTTCCATATCCGACACCACTTCTCCATGCCTTACTACCCACAAGGAAATGGTCAAGCTAAGGCATCTAATAAAATGATCATCAAACTTCTTAAGAAGACTGTCAATGACGCTAGTCATGATTGGCACATACAACTCAATCTTGCTTTGTGGGCATATCGCACTAGCATCCATACTCCCACTGGAGCCACTCCATTCGCCCTCATCTTTTGAGCCGAAGCCATCTTTCCCATAGAGGTCGAAATTCCATCCCTACGAGTCTCTCTGAAAGGTCTAATCACTGAAGAAGAATATCGACAGTCACGACTGAATGAATTAGAAATGCTAGATGAACACAGACATAATGCCTTGAACCACTTATAGGCATATCAAAATCGTCTTTGTAGAAGCTACAACAAACGAGTGATGACTCGAAGATTTGACATTGGTGACCTAGTTCTCATGCAAAATCCTAATAATCAGTTTGATAGAGAAAAAAAAGGCAAGTTTGAGCCCAATTGGTTGGGTCCATACATCATCACTACGTCATTTGGTTTTGGCACATATCAGTTGGCTACTCCAGATGGTGAACAATTGACAAAGCCAATCAACAGTATGCATTTACGCAAGTTCTATACATAGCATCAGAAAGTATGGCCGAAAACCATTAAAAATACAAAAAAAATTGAAAAATACAAAAATATCGTCACTTGGATGAAAACTTGGCAAACAGGCATCTTGGTGACACCAAAAAAATGAAAAAATTGACAAAAATAAAGAGAAATAAGTCCTCCAATAGTGAAAACCTGGTAAATAGGCACTTTGGATAAGTACCATGGTGAAAACCTGGAAAACAGGCGCCATGTGTAGTCAGTCATTGCTTTGACATCTACTGTCACTCTATCTACCTTAGTCCATAATAAACATCCATTTTTCTGACATTCGTCACAACGTTTCACCCTGACATCATGACATTTCTTTCCATGGCCGACAGTGGTTGACATCGAAGTCTTGCGCACTACCTATCGTCCATAGCAGTCACATCCTTTCCATCAACTTGACTAGGGGCAATATTTTATCATGAGATTGCAGTGGGTATCGCACATGGTCTTGATAATCAAAAAGTCCTGAAAAATCATAAAAATAAAAAAGTCCTGAAAAATCATAAAAATCATAAAAAGTCCCAAAAAATTCCTAAAAATATAAAAAGTCCTAAAAAAAATTCTAAAAATCATAAAAATGTCTTGAAAAGACCTAAAAATTGAAAAAGCGTCTGAAGAATACACAAAAACATCCAAATAATATCAAAAAATTTAAACGGAGTCAATGACGGCCAAGTTAGTCAAGTCAGTCATACCGATCAATCTTTTGTTAGTCGAACTACATGGTCTCTGCACATTTGCTACGTAGGCAAGGCCATCAGTCGATGTGCCCCCGAGGCCCCCTAGGTTCAGTCCCTTAGGGTTTTTCTGGTCAAGTCAAAACATGTCAATCCATCTTCAATATTTTTTTCTGTCCTTGTCGAACTACGAGGTCTCTGAGTGCACGACGTAGGTAAGGCCTTCTGTCGATGAGCCCTTGAGGCCACCTAGGTCAGTCCTTTAGGGTTTGTCATTTTGGTGAAATAAGTCAGACATAGTCACACTCATAACCAAGATAGTCATTTGAACATTAACATTCAAATCACGAACCAATAGACAACATAGCCCAGTCAGTCATCAAGCCAAACATCCATCAAATTGCCAACACAATGTCAACCTAGTCACTTTATGGTTCCCTTCAAGATGTGTCCTTTTGGAATTGGACCTTGTCAAAACATCATTTTCCTTTTCAAGATGTGTCTTTCCTAACGACAGGCTTCATCACAGTCATTGGCCTTTTCAGGATGTGTCCTTCCTGACAACAGGCTTCGTCACATAGTCATTGGCCTTTTCAGGATGTGTACTTCCTGACAACAGGCTTCATCACATAGTCATTGGAATTTTCAGGATGTGTCCTTCCTGACGATAGGCATCATCAAATCGTCAATACTGTTAGACTGTCAAATCGTCAAACTGTCAAACTGTCACACAATCAACCTTCAACGCACAAATCTTGGCAAACGTATTGAATGGTTGTTGATTTTGCTGGTCTATTTTGTTTTATCTTTTTATTGTTTTGTCTCTTGGTCATGTTACTAGCTACCTCGAGGATGTCCCATGAAGGATTTAGAGGTGCAATGATGTCTCATGGCCTAATTTTCCTTGATTGTTGTCTTTGGTGTGTCTTGACAAAAAGACTGGGGCAACTTGGCCTTTAGTATGAGTTAGGACATTCCTTGTCTGTGGCTGTTTGTTTTTCACAAGTGGATGACCTTGCACACCTTGGTCTATGTCATATCATGGTGTTTGCTGTCCATTTGTCACATTTTACCGCCCAATGATGATTAAGCAACACCTATGATGTTATTTGGAAAAATATTGAAGTATTCCTTTTTCATCCTCACATCCATGATTTCCATGCTAACATTTCTTCTATTCCTTCATCCTCTAGTCCTCTTATCCATTTTGAGAGCACACTCATGTTCTTTCAACCTGCCTATCCTCTCGAGGAGGCATACCACTACCTCCTCGTCATCCTTCCTCTCCTTAGTTTCAAACTAGGGCATTTTTTTTGACTTGTTCTTTGACAGAGTGTGATAAACTACATCATGTCAAAGAGGGGCAAAATGTAGACACGTAAAAATGGCCTCAACTTGCAAACCATATTTTTCTATGATGACCACGCTTCTCCCTCACATAATCCAATTATCTAATCATGTCCATTCCTCCATGATTACTTAACTAAATAAATTACGTTTATTTATTTAAATGCGTCACTGATCAATCCTTATTTCCTCCATAACATTATCATTTATCATTTATCAAATAAACTCATTTATTTATCCCACATTCCATCCCACCAAATAAATAATTAAAATAATTATAAATATTGTCTTTTGTCTCATCCCCATTTATGAATTAAACCATTATTTATTTCATAAGTCAACATTCCTCCATAAATTAAATAATTTATATTATTCCAACTACCTATTTTTCTCCACCATTGATTTGATTGTCTCCAACTAAATCTCAACCCTTCATTTCAAGGATTGCCCTAACTTTGACCTAATGTTTCCCTAACCCTAATCCTCCTTAGGACATTGATTCTTGGCCTTTGATCTTAAGGATTCACCAACTTTTAATCCTGGCCATCCATTCTCAATTTGAAATTCTTTAAAAGGCCCTCTTTCAAGTCATTTTGCACACAACAAGAGATATACACAACATGCTTGAGAGCTTTTGAGTACTTGAGCAATCATATTATTTCAATATTTTGCTTTGTCTTTGGCATAGGATATAGTTGCACTTCAAATCTGAGGGCAATTATATCATTTTCAACAATATGGAGAAGGCCAACGGAGGTCAACCAATGGAAGCTTGAAGACTAGGTGATATTGTTTCATGTTATTTTGCTTCTTACTTTCTATTGTTCTCTATTGTTGATTGAGGATTAAGTTATTATGTTGCTTGCTATTAATCTGAAAACTTTTCCTTAATACAAAAATAATTATATTTTAAATATAAATACATTAACTATTCATAAGCAATCATAAAACAACATAAATATAATCAATACAAAATTATACAAGAATGAATGAATAAACACTTTTAGGCCTCTTGGTTTTGATGACTTGGGTACCCACCATAGGAAATATTAGTTGGATGAATTAAATAGAAATTTTAGTCATTTCTCTCTTTCTTATATACATTGTTCTTGTGATGGGACAAGTATGGTTTTTGGAAGCTAGACTTGTGCTACCAAAATATCTTCAAGAAGTGAGTTAAAGATCTCCTTGAAAACATAGACAAAGCATATGATTATATTGTAATTTTTTATTGTGAATACATACATAGCCGTGCTATTATTTGTTGGATTTTTTCTTGAAATGGTCTCCTAAGGTAAATCTTGTGTTATGTGTTGTTTTTTTCTATTGCATTATTTGGATTTTGCAAGTATTCTTATTTTAATATTAGTATTATCTACATTTGGGATTATATATTTTTTGGTTTGTTTATTGTTAGGATCTCAACCCTCCCTTATAGAAATACTCATCTTCAAGGTTTGAATTAGAGAAACTACTACTAAAGGTGGTGAAGAGGTACCCAAGTGATATTTTCTAGCTCAATCTTTGCTAGTTGAAAGGAAGCAAAGGTGCAAAATACACTTCCTACACTAATCTAAGGGAGGAGGTATGTGTAAAAATAAGCTAATCATATAGTTACAAGGAAATAAATACAAAATAAATAACCATAACATAATGTTTTATGTTGGGAAAACCCTTTTTAGATTAAAACCCCACACCCCAAATCAACTCAACGTATTATTTAGCAATCAATGGTTACAATACACCTATATAGTCTAAGCCTATAAATAGGAGAAGCAATACATGAAACCACCAAATGATAATTTATTAATATTAATTAGGAAACTATCAACTAAAACCACTAAAAAAATGGTTTCATATCTCTACTTAAAATATAATGCCCAAATCCCAAGATGAATCCATAAGCTAAAAATAACATATTCCTTCTACTTTCAATAAGCTCATTATAATACACTTGCTAATATTGGTGCTCTTTTTTTGCTCCATTATATCCTTTCAAATATGCATTATGATGTGTCATAAGTTTGTCAACACGAACAACTCCCTCTTACAACTCTCTTATGCATCATGTATGCTCATACATTTCCAATATAGAAGGACCATCGTCTAAAGGCCATAAATTTTGATATGAGAATTTGATTTGTGAGATTTGGATATGAAGATAAATACCCAAGATCTAGAGGCCTAATAAAAAGCACAATGAAATGAGAAGATAAATACATGACAAGAGTAAATTGTATTCTTATCAATGAATGCAAATATACAATGATGAATAATTGAGATTACAAAGGGAAGGCCTTGGTTATATAGGCCAAGGAAAGACATAAAATATCATAAGATTATGAAAAGTGTCTTAATATTATGATATGTGACATAAGGTGATAATTATCCTATGTGTACCCTAAGTAAACTTTTAGTAACTAGTGTGAATATGAACTAGCTAGGTAAAACACACCTTTCACACCAACACCTCCTCTTAAGTACAACTTAGGGATAATGATAAAATATGTAGAGATGAAAAGATGAAAATATGGGTCCCAATTAATAGGTCATATTAGGTACCCATGTACAAATGCAATCTCACAAGTAGAGAAAAGGAGAAAACCCAGTGGGACAAAAATCCTCCCCAAAAGAGAGATAATACATGAAAGTGAAAGAAGAAAGGAGGATTCAATATGACCACCAAGGACTACTTTTGTCACCAATATACAATCAATAATCTAATATAAGAGGGAAAATGAGAGACTATGTAGCCCCCCACAATGTGTAATCTCTTATAGTAATGGTATATTTTTGAATATAAAAGACAATTCAATTCCTAAAAATAGCATTCCTTATTGAACACCTAGAATACTGAGAGGGGTTGAATCAGTATTCTTTTAAACTATTTAAACATTTAAACATCCAACTCACATAACATATTAAATTGTAGTAATGAAGGAAAACATGTAAACATCCAACAACATCACATAGCACATGAGCACCAATATTTTTACATGGAAAACCCAAAATGGGAAAAACCACGGTGAGTATTAGCTCATAATATATTATTATTGGTTATAGTATATTATAGAAGTGCTTACTATAGGTGGACTCACTATCCTTGAGTATACTTACTACCCACTGAGAAGTAAAAGAGATAGAAGAGATTGTGGCTCATAGCCAGAATTGAACTGCTACAATTGCATCTAACACATGCATGAAATATAGTTCCAATGAAGCTTAGAATATAGACTTATCACTCTTCATACTAATTTGAATCGACACTCTTCTATGCTCTGCATTCACTCAATTCACATTCACAAACTCTTGTCGCATCATTCACATTACACATATATCACATCTATATCAAAATATCGAAAAAGATCTTGCTTATATATCTGCTTCACCCATAACATCAATTAGGTTGGCCTAATTAGAATTTGTAGAGGGGAAAAATTTGTGTCAAAGGTAAAACAACATAAACAAGATGAATTCAAATTCATAACACAAGTTATACCTTTAATAACCCTCCATGGATTGAGCTCAAGAGTGCACCCAAGTCTTGAAGATTTGCTCAAGTGATTGAAATATGGATTGCTCACCAAAATTTCACCATGATAAGGCTATGGATTTTCAAGATGTTGAAATGAGAGGATGAAGCTCCAATTTATAGGAATTGGAGGGGAGAAATGGAGGGCCAAGATTGATTGTTTGATGAAGAGATGGGATTGATTGAGAGGATAGGGTTTGGATCAAGGTGGTGTGGCTTATTAGCATTGTGACAAACTTGTGGGTTGAGGGAGAGATGATGAGGTGTGCTCACACATTTGTGAGCACAACTTGGATAGATAAGCCATTAACTTTGGAGGCTAGGTGTAAGCGAGTGTAAGAGTTAGTGGGGGTAGGTGGAATCTCACACATGTGTGAGAGGAGGTGAGAGAGAGAGTTATGACACTTGTCATTATGAGACAAACTTGGGGAGAGGTAAGGGAATTTAAAATTAGAAAAAATAATGGTAATGGTGATTAGACATGGAGGTTAGAGTAATTAATCAAGGATTAATTAATTTAATGTGGTAGGTTGAGTCAATAAACCACGGGTTTATTAAATAGGCTAGAGTTAAAATTTGGAGAATGGGCTAATGAGGGTTAGTAAGTGGATGAAGTTAATTAATCAAGGATTAATTAACTCAAGTGGAATTAGTAGAATTGAGGATAATGGTGGGATTAATCAAATAATTCAATTATTTAATTAATTGGAAGAATCTTAATCTAGGAGGTGATATAATTAATTAAATAGTAAAATATTTAATTAATTAAAGTTAAAAAGGGTACATTAACTAAATAATAATATTTAATTAATTAAGAAGAAATAATGTCATATTTAGGATGACTATAGATGTAATATACAAAATGTAGCTTGTCAGCCCAAGATCCTTTCACATGGTTTGCACCAAGAATCAATCCTAAAAAAAATTGAAGTAGGTCGACATGGACCTAAAATAGCACCCACATAATGGATCAAAACATGTTTAAACTCTACAATACACCCAACTCATTAGGTCGACATCGATTGTGACCTAATAACAAAATTTTCCAACTGTACATCCTCATTTACACACACAAACCTCCAAACTCTATACAAACTAGAATATATAATATATTGACACTTTTCAACATCTACACAAAACCATAAAGCCAAAATCTAATCTGTGGAGAAGTGTGGATTCACCAACACATATGCACTGAACTGGAAAACACTTGAAACTACCAAGCTAAACTTCTATTACTCATAACTCTAAAACCACAAACCAAAACAAGCTAAAATTCTAGAATTAGGTTCCTTTATTAGCCAACAAAATTATATTAGAAGCACAGAGCAAAATATTCATCAGCGAACTAATGCAGATGCAAATACTAGATCCCCTATACATAGAATCACCTGAATTGAGACTTAGTCAATTTTCCCAACTATTGCCTTCATCAAATCAAGCCTTCTTGCAAAATTGTCTTTCACTATCATCCTCAAACATGCTAAGTCACCCAAACTGATATGTACCATAGTCTGCATACCAAGATACAATGTTGGCATCAATGAAAACATTGTACTGTATAACTGTGTACCTTGTGCTCATTCCACATGCTCATGTTGACAATAAATGCATCAATGACAAACTCCTTATTCTTCCAAAAATCTCCCCCTTTGTCATTGATGGCAACATGCCAAAATCAACTACAAAAATATTCTCCCTCTTTGACATCAAGAGAAAAGGGTGCATACAACAATTTTCATAAATTTCAGATCTCCCCTTGACAAATATATTCATATGTATAAGTTGAAAAACTAAACCAACTCCCCTTGAGAAAGCTATACACCATAACTAGACCAAAACTTATACCAGAAACACTTTACACCATCCACATATGTACACTGGAGTTTGAAATACTAAACTAAAAATGCATAAAAAGAAAGAATTATTGTCAACCGAAGGAGGTTGACCCTTGAAGCTTCTCTAGATGAGCTTGCCAATCCCATTTTCCTTCCTCCCAAATCCTCTTGGGTATGCCAAGCATCCTGCACTGGGCCTCTAGCTCCATTAGGTAGTCTTCCCCTTCTTCTGGAGTGGTGGATACTAGATCGATCTTTGTAGCTTTATCAACACTTACAAGGGCATTGTAAAAATATGTGAACTTTGACTTCACCAAGTCGCTGAAGTTTCCAAATTGTATAATTATTTTCTCTTTCTATGCTTACAGTTGGAAGAACTACTCATGTAAATCCTCAATCATTGACCTTGTGCTTCCATCTAGGTCATGTGCCAAATCATATGCACTGGATCCTTTGTCTATTTGTCACTCAATTGAGTCCATTTCATCTTTAATTATTTTTGTAGCTTCAGGCCACTTCATACAAAATTGGAACAAGGCTTTGGCCTCAACCACACAAGCCTACACACTATTGTGACTATCCTAAAATCTATTGTGTGCTTGTGCATAGTTCTTCATGATTTCCATTAGCCTCTTCTCATCTATCTTTTTCCAAAATTTCCTTCAATCCAGAGGCATACTCTTTGAAAAAATTAACCAAAAACTTCATATTTCCATACTGGAGAGTGAATTATCAATGGTTGTTCTAGGTATGCCTCTGGTAAGGTCTTCACTACCTCCTCAATTAGCTCTCTCCTCTTCTAATGTGTCTCGATTATTTCCTTTTAGGCACATGCATGGAAGACATCTCCTAGTTGTAGCTTGTGGAATAGTGAAATATTTGTAAGCTCCAAATTCCCCTGTTGCATGGGTAGTTGTAGCAATTGAGCAAACACAAAAGGTTGGAATTGCAATTGCATATTCAATAGATTCTTTAGAGAATATTTGAAGGTTCCAAAGGATTCATTGGTGGCCTTAACATCTTCCTCTGCATTCTTCTTTCTTAGCTCCTTCTCCTTGTCATCAGTGACAATTGGTGTCTCTGCTTCTTTCTTTTCCTCATCTCTAGAGAAATCTTCATTCTTCTTCTCATCTTCTTTTCTTGTATCAACATTACTAGTGGCCTTTTCTGTAGTAACTAAAGAGATCATTGGTTGGTCTTGTATGCTCTCAACACGTGTCTCAATTATCAGAGGAGGAGTAGGGGTGTCCTCCTTCGCAACATCTTCTCCGGTACTTGCATTCATCTCAACCTCTACATTGTCTTCTACTATTTCTTCCACTTCCAAAAGAACATTGTCTTGTGCAGTCTCTTCTTCTATTACTTGCTCATGTTGAGCATCAACATTCTATGCATCTTCTTATGTGTTCACTTCTAGAGTAGGCATCTCCTCATGCACTTCTTCCCTATTCTCTGGAGTCATTCCCAACCTTTGTGCTAGATTTGAAACCTTGTCTATAGTCTCCTTTCAGAGCAGTTTAAGATCATTTTGATCTCTACTCATTAGGGTTGTCACCCTATGCTTTATTCTCAATGCTTTACTATACAGTTTGGCCAATGTGGCCTTATTTTTCTTGGACACAGGAGTACTTGTCTTCTCTAATGCATAGGACTTCAATTTGGACTCTTCTTATAAAGCTTCTTATCTCCTCTCCATCAAAACATTTCATAACTCCACACATGTGCAGTTATTTCTCTATGTTTCGTATATCTACTTCAAGAATTATGATAGATTTTACAATGGCTTCAACTATGGTGGCTTTGTCCACCTCATCAACCTCATTGTACAATACCGCAATTTTGTAAGGAAAATCAGATGCAGAAAACAATTCTCCTAACGTCAATACCTCAGGAAAGAATGTAGATACACTTTAAAGTCTACAATTACAGTCCAATTAAGATGCACTAAGAAATAGACAACAAAAATAGAGTATTTGACAATCACACATGAACACCAGATATATGTGGGAAAACCCTTACGGGAGAAAAACCCACCACACCAAGAGAAATCACTTTGTATTACAGTAATGAAATTACATACAAATTCCATACTTGTCTTTCTAGTGTCATTATACTGCAGCATTCACCATTAACATTCTTGTACAAGATTCTTCACATTACAGTCCATAGAATTCATCCACTGACATAATCACTCAACAACTTGTTGATTCAACCAACTGATTAAAAACTATAATCACAAAGTATATCCATGTCGAAATCTGTTTGTAGAACTTCCTCACAAAACCGTCGCAACTGACTATCTTCCAATTGTTCCCATTCGGCTCCTCCTATTCGTCCATGAGACTCCACATAGGATAGTCTTACTTGGTCAACAAAATTTGCAATGTACTGGCATCTCGGTGAGACAATAACAGTGTCTCGCCGATGCCACATAGACTTCATATTGATGTCACCAAGAGACTCTGTTATCGCTAAGACGTTCTATCAAGCTCCATGAGTTACACCGAGTCACCAAGCAGTCACCTAGACCTATCGCATTCACCAGGAGACCATAGCGAGTCACCAAAAGGTATACCAAAGACACAAGTCATATCGAGCTCCAAAGGATAGTCGACAAGACATACCAATATCGCCAAGAGGTTTCTTCGAGACATAAAGGTTACCCCAAAGTGTTCACATGTTGCCAAGAAATTTCCCTTTGGTGAGAGAACATATTGATCTCCATATGTTACCCCAAAGACTCTTCATCATTGGAAAGACTCATCAAAGTCGCTGGGACTTCTTACTGAGACCTCCGTGTTCCACCAATGACAAACATTTGCCAAGAGCTACACCAAAGACTTCAAAAGATGTTCCTATCGGTGAGACCTTCAACGTTCACTGAGATGTCTTCTAGGGATCCTTGAGTTACCCCGATAGCCATCATCTATCGACAAGACAACCTTTAGTCGCTAAGATGTTTCTCTGACCACTTTTGAGTTACTCCGAAGAACGTATGAATGTTTCCCTGTCGGCGTAACCTTCTCCGTTCACTGGGACTTCTTAGCGAGAACCCTTAGCTATCCCGAAGCCCATGGTCGCCAAGAGTCTCCCCGAAATACGATTGAATGGCCTGTTGGCCAAAGGTCTCCCGAGCGCTATGAGGTCATAACGAATACGCTAAGTCATAGCGATAGACTCCACAATGCAACCTTTCGACAAAACATTTACAAGGTCACAGTGACCTGTACAAACCATAATGAATCAAGCTGCTAGTCGGCCAGACAATGAAGATGTCACACCTACTTGTCTCTAATGGAGGTTTCAGCCTGTATAGTTTGAGGCACATATTTCCAACAAGTTTCCTCTAACATTTAATTTTGCATAATCTCATTAAATAATGCATCTAATTTCATTGGGTTGTGTGCTCTTATCAAAATTTTCTTCTACTTCTTCTCTTTTGGTTACTTTTTCTCGGTGGCTTCTTCCTTCTTATCTCGATATTAATTACAAAAGCTTTTTTTTCTTTCTTTACTTCTTCTTCCTCATTAGTATCTACAATATCCACCTTCTGATTCTTAATGTATGCTTCACCTTTTCTCTTCCAGACTAGCTAAGGTTCTTCTTCCTCCTCTTCTTCATCTTCAACATTTACTCCAATATATTGTTGCCTAGTGGCCTTAGTCTTAACCCTTCTCTTCACAGGGCCAGATGGTTGTGTTTCCAAATCATTATTTTCTTTCTTAGGCCTCATTCTTTGTTTTATAGGAGAGGACTTCTCCTTCATTAGAGCACTTGTTTTTTTGTAGGGCCACTAGTATCCTTGCTCTTCATTCCACTAGATGAAGGCATAGTCTTAGAGGACTTTGACATAGCCGAAGGGGTCATAGCTACTCTACCAGATATTTTGACACTTGATGACCCTCTCAGAGAGCCAACTATTTCTTTTTCTTGTCCTACTTGCTCTTTTTTGAGGCCCATAGCCTCCGCAAACTGTGTGGTCATCCTATCAACAATATTTTTAATTTGTGACTGTCTTCAAGATCCATGTGCACCTTCATAGATTTTTCTTCAGAAGTTTCGAATCTCTCCTCAGTGCTGTCTTGAGGAATTTTTAGTAGCATATTAGGTAGACCAATAATTTCATCCAGAGTGACCTCATATCCCAACTTAGGGATCCACATTGTCCTGGCTCAATGACCTCCATTATGCATTCATCTTTTGTAACTAGAAAAGTAATGTCCTTTTTATATCTTTCCACTAATTGCTTTGGTATCTTATGCCTTGCTTACATCTTGTCGTGAATTTTTTTGAAGAACCTCTAGAGGGCATTCTTTTGAGCATCTACATCTCCCTATCCAAACAAATAATCTATGATTTGGTGAGCTACATGTATGTATCGTAGCCACACTTCATTCTTTGTTCCAGGAACTTCATTCAAAATTTAAAATAATAGACAAATGATTAGGTACCAAACTTGGACTCCTTTTTTCTTTAGATTCTCCAGCAACTGCAATCTCAACAATTCACACAAATCATAGTTTTCACCCTCCTCCACCATCTCATAAGTTGTGTTGATGGTGGTTGTAGATATAGAGTTTTCCCTATTGGTGAAATATAACTTGTAGCCTATCATCATAGAAGTGTACTTGACCATAGGATTCCTTATGTCTTTAATGGTAAAATCCCTCTTGTAATACTTTACTCCTATTTGTTCCATCACAATCTCATTTTTGATAGATTTGAGTACCGGTATTGGTTTGGTTGAGCAAAAACCAGTCACAACCCTAATTGCCTCTTTGTTGATGAGATGCAGGATATCCAACCAAAGGAAATTTTCATGTATTCTTCTCACCATGTACCTCAACCACTCATCCACATAACAAAAGACATGAAACTTGCTCCAAACGTCAAGATTCTTCTCTGCCAAAACCCCATATTTTGGTTTTAACTTGAAATTGTCTCTAGTGAGTTCATTAAACCAGACTTCATTCAACTTTGTGTGGTTATACTCTTCCATTTTTACATGGATGTAAGCACTAACATCCTCTGTGTAAAAATCCATATGGGATGTGCGAGAATGCACCATTTGAATCATCCATCAAGGATTTGTTAGGATGCCTCTTAAAATTAGGTATTGGATGCTCTGAAACATCTGCCACTTACAATGTATACATCTTTGTAGTAAATCGAAAGCTCCTTCAAAAACTAGGGTAAACAGAAATTGAAAATACCTTTAAACACTTTTTGAATAGTGTTTCACTTACATTGGAATTCAGTCGCTTTGAATCACACTACTTTGCTCTTAGTCTACTCTTCTTCACTTGAAAACTTGATTGTGAATGAATTTTTCTTAAGTGATATCACCTATAAACCTTTTGTTGTGACCTAATTTCACCATAAATTCTTCATTTGATAAAGCTATCAAACCCTTCATTGTATACACAGTCACCTATCAATGCTTTGCAAACTTCTGCATGATGATTTTTTCTACCAAAATTTTCACCAATAGGTCAAACTATTGACCGACACCATATATCCTCGTACTAAAGTATCAACACCATATCTTTGGTAGGAAAGAAAGATTTCCATTAAATCTTCCCCTGAGCCAAAGCTCTCAACTTAGTTTCTAGATGAAAGATTTGCACTGGATGTCGATATAGACTCATCTTTAACCTATGTCTCATCCTTATTTTTCCAAATCTTATTTATTTCTTTCTTTGTTTCTACTAGATCAATCTTTTGTACTAGATCATTCTTTACCAAATTGTCCTTCTTCATATTTCTTCTTTTGCAAAACTTAGAAATATGTCTAGGTCTATTACAAGTGTAGCATATGGCATTCTTATGAAATAGCTTACTTCCATTCATTTTAGATCTGCATTGATTAGCTTTATGCCCAAATCCAATGCATGTATAATAGTAGCTATTGAAATATTGAACCATTATACCATTGTTATAACCATTCATCATTTGACTTCTGCATTCACTAGTTCTATGACCAAATCTTTTGCATGTAAAACATTGACCAGGAAAATATGGAATATTTTGGTTCATTCTGCTTCTACATTCCATAGATTTATGTCCAAATCTATTGCAAGAATAACATAAACCATTAAAATATGGGTACCTTTATGCATTGGGTTGTCTGACCGGTGGTATTCCAGCTTCATTCCTTTGATTATGAATCTTCTTGTCATTATTCTTTTTGTTTTCAGTCTTCTTTGGTTCATTGATCTTCTTTTTAGTATTTGGTGTCTAGTTGGATTTTGAACTTTCACCTTTCTCAAATCCTAACCCTTATTTATCTTTGGAATTTGCAATCATTTCATCAAGCATGATAGAGCTCATCTTGAATTTTTCTTCATGATTGTTTTCTTTTTCCATCTATATGATCTTAGGTTAACAACTTCTTGTTCAAGCCTTATACATTCTTCATATTTTCTTTTCACCATTGCATTCAAGAATTCTTCAACTCTTTTCTTCTCTTCAACTTGCACCTTCAGACCGGTGATTGTTTCATTTGCTTGCTTAAACTTCTCACTGAATTCCTTATGCCTTTCTCTAAACTTCTTGATTTTCTCTCTCAATTTTCTGATGCATTAATCTGCTTCCTTGACATTTTCTTTCAAATTTCTAATGCATTCATCTGCTTCTTTGACA
The DNA here is from genome assembly GCA_007258455.2 of Sequoia sempervirens. NCBI lineage: Eukaryota > Viridiplantae > Streptophyta > Pinopsida > Cupressales > Cupressaceae > Sequoia > Sequoia sempervirens. Next base: position 284,721 of record VDFB02360295.1, read on the forward strand.
TTTTCTTTCAAATTTTCTAGATCTTCAAGAAAAACTTTGAATCCTCCATCTATATCAAACATGCAATCTTCTTCTATAAATCCAACATTAGGAATTTCTTCTAGAGGAGTAGGTGGACTTCTAATAGCCATGCGTTCAACCTCCAAGATCTTCCCCAAGTGGTTAAGCTCCTTCCAAGGAATTGATCTCTGATACTAATTGTTGAACACCTGAAATACTAAGAGGGGGGTGAATCAGTATTCATTTAAACCATTTAAGCATTTAAACATCCAACTCACATAGCATATTCAATTGCAGTAATGAAGGAAAGCATGTAAACATCCAACAACATCACATAACACATGAACACTAGTATTTTTATATGGAAAACCCAAAATGGGGAAAACCACAGTGAGGATTATCTCACAATATATTATAATCAGTTATAGTAAGTATTATAGAAGTGCTCATTGCAGGTGGACTCACTGTCCAAGTGGACTTAGTGCCCATTGAGAAATAAAAGAGATAGAAGAGATTGTGGCTTATAGCTAGAATTGAATTGTTACAATTGCATCTAACATGTGCATGAAATACAATTCCAATGAAGCTCATAATACAAACTTAACACTCTTCATATTAATCTAAATCGACACTCTACTTTGCTCTGCATTTGCTCAATTCACATTCACAAAATCTTGTTGCATCATTCACATTACACATATCTCACATCTATATCAAAATATTGAAAAAGATCTTGCTTATATATCTGCTTCACCCATAACATCAATTAGGTTGGAATAATTAGATGCAATGTACAAAATGTAGTTTGTCAGCTCAAAATCCATTCACACATGCTTCATGCCAAGAATCAATCCTAAAAAAAAATTTGAAATAGGTTAGCATGGACCTAAAATAGTACCCATATAACAAATTAAAACATATTTAAACTCCACAATACACCCACCTCATTAGGTCAGCACCGGTGGTGACCTAATAATAAAATTTTCCAACTGTACATCCATATTCGGACACATAGACCTCCAAACTCTATGCCAACTGGAATATACAATCTACTAACACCTATCAACATCTCCCCAAAATTGCAAAGCCAAAATCCAATCTGTGGAGAAGTGCGGATTCACCAACACATATACACTAAACTGGAACTGCCAAGCCAAACTTGTGTTACTCATAAATTCAAAACTAAAAACCAAAACAAGTTGAAACCTTGGAATTAGATTCCTTTATCAACCAACAAAATTTTATTGGAAGAACAAAGAAAAATTGTCATCAGCGAACCAATGCATACCCAAATACTAAATACCCTATACACAAAATCACCTAAATTGACACTTAGTAAAATTCACAACTATTGCTTTCACCAGATCAAACCTTCTTGCAATATTGTCTTTCACTATCATCCTCAAACATGCTCAAGTCACCCAAACTAATCTACACTATAATCTACATACTAGGATACAATTTTGACATCAATGATGACACTACATTGCATAACTGTATACCTTGTGCTCATTCCACATGCTCATGTTGCCAACAAATGCATCAACGATGAACTCCTTATTGGACTCCAACATTCCTCCCCTTGGGAAGAAAAAACCAAGTACAAATGCAAGAAAGATTCCTATTTCGGATAAGAATTAGTAGGAAGAATGATATAAATATGTATGAAGTTTTTGAAAACTATTTATGTGTCTCCATGTCGATGTTGAAAGTTTCCATTGACAATTCAGGTGTTCCAGGCCATATTAATGAAGATGACAATCCACAATCTAGTAGAACAAGATAAAAAGACTAAAGTATTGCATCTAAACATAAATATGTTTCCTCCAAACATTACTTAAAAGTCTCCACACTCATGTCAAACTGTGATGAATGATCATGAGGACAACGAAAAATATGGTTTGAACATTCCCTCACAATTACTAAAGAAGAATCACCTCCATAAAGTTAAGATGAATACAATCAACACCGTCTCCCAAATATGAAAATAGGACTCTACAAAAAAACTAGCAATATATGTCTAGTACTAATCTCAAGTAATCATATATGGAAAATAATGTATCTCCTACTATACTGAATCATTAGGAGCCATGAATATAGCAACATAAGTCTTATCATGATCACCAATAGATAGATATATGATCTCGATAGGAGAAGCAATAAGAGAAGTATCTTTTCATCTAAATATTCAAGATATTTACTAAATTCAATCTCCTCTAAAGTATTATCACCAAAGGGTATATGATGATTTGCATCATTAAGAGAATGAGGCAATATACAATATGATAATCTAGGAATAGAGAGACAAAAGGGTTTCCAAAGATCTAAATTTTGGTCTTACATGTGTGTAAGCACTCAATCTCTAAGATCTCCCAAGAAATGTCAACACCAATAGCTATAGCAATCAATCCTATGATATATAATCATTATTAAGACCCCAAATTGATTTCTTCCAAGGTTATTTTGGTTTAAGTAGAAGTCCATAAAGATAAGGAAAATGTTTAAGTCACTTGAGATGTGTCAGGATGCATTTTTTCTAAGACTTATAATTGTACATTTGTAGAATTACCAAAAAAGGATGAATAGAAAAACCCATGATACCTCCTCAAATGATTAAATTTGAGATCAATACATATGAATCAACAAATAGCTTACCCCCCATATTTACTCGATGAAAAAAATCCCCCAAGCAAGTATGATTTGGAACTTAATACACTTATAATTTCCACTTGCCAAAATTAGTGAAGTGGGATTGATCTTGGTACATGTAAATGCCAAATTTGGCCACATAAATAAAGTAATTTTTTTGATAAAATAAGATCAATTTGATCACATCACTATAAAGGAAAAATTATGAACTTTAAAAAAATGCACCAAAAAATATTACTATAGGAGCAAGAATAGAGCTTGAGAAGCTCCCAAAATGAGAATTTCTCAGCAACACCTATGAGAATATAATTTATAGAAAAACAAATAGATAAATCAAGAGCCATATACACTACTATGAAGAGCACAAAATTCTTCCCCAAATAATTTAATTCCTTCAAAATAAGAGGTCTTGAGCCTAAGTTATGAGCATTTGAAGATTAGTTTCCAAAATAAAAATCGCATTGGAGAGGGGGTGAAAAATCAAAAGATATATGCTAATATTAGCACAATATCACTACTAAATTTAGAAAAACTATTTCCAATTTTTTCGGTGCCACTTGTTTAGATATTTTCTAGCTAGATTGGGGTGGGCTGCTAAATTTGGAAGTGTCTTTGGTGGACTACTAGTTTGGGGTTCCTAACAAAAGTGCCACCAAATTTGAGTAGACTTGTACATTTTGTAGTTTTTTTAGAAAAATATAATAAATAAAATTGTAAAATAGGGGGCCATGTGGGGCCACACTCCATGCCCAAATAAACAGAGGGTTAAGCCCTCTTATGGGTTCGTAACCCTAATAGGGGTTCGTAGACCCTTAGAGGGGCTATAGCCTGTAATGGTGGAGATACACCTCAAATGACATCCCCACTAGAGGTATGGGCCCCAACAGGGCCCTATGTAGGGTACCTATTGGGTACCCTTGCTATTTTTTTATTTTTAAAAAAATATACAAGACCTTTAGAAACAACAATTTTTTAATTAAAAAATTTAAAAATACATTTGTACACTTGTGTAGAGATTGACTTCATCATTGCACATGTATATTTTATAGAATATTATACATAAATCTATATGGTCAGGTAGGGGAAATTTTTCTCTAATCGCCTTGGGTGAAAGTTTATAAATCTGACAAATTGATAGTAGATATTTGGGTTCTTGGGCCTTCAAAATGTGATGGAAGGGTCAAATTTGACCTAAATTGCTCCAAAATTGTAACCACCTTCCAACTTCAAACACTTGTAGATTTGGCTTAACATGTCTAATTTAGATAAAACAAAAGGAAAAACCAACTTTCTTGGATACCTTGAACTCAATGGAGAGCTCAAATTTACACCAACATACTTCAAAATAAACTTGTAAGACAAATACACAAATAGGAACCCCAAAAATTTGGTATTTTTATCAATTTTTTTTGATTCTATAGATTTTCATTTGATGCAAGAGAACACAATACTCAAATTTTCAAGATATACCAAGATCTATAGTTAAAATATCTCAAAAAAGACTAACTAAAGGCACCCTAAATGCTCTAATACCATGTAAGAGTTGGCTATGGAGATAGCCACCCAAGATCTAGAGCCCTAATGGAAAGCACAATGAAATGAGAAGATCAATATGACAAGAATAAAAATTATTAGTATCAATAATGTAAATATACAATGATATCTAATTGAGATTACAAAGGGAACCCCTTGGCTATATAGGCCAAGGTGAGACATAGAATATCATAAGATTATGAAAAGTGCCTTAATATTATGATATGTGACTTAAAGTGATAAGTATCCTATGTGTACCCTAAGTAAACTTAAGTAACTAGTGTTAATAGGACCTAGGTGATGAACTAGCTAGGTAAAACACCCCTTTCACACCAATCGATCGAGACTCTTTTTAAAAATTATAGAGATTAAAGAGATCTATGTCCTCATAACCAAGGAACTAGTTATAAATCATATAAAAAAAAATAGAGCAAAGAAAACCTCTGTAGTCCAAAAATTATGTTATACTCTATAGCCCAAAATTTTTAATTTTTGTATTCTTAACATTGGGATGCAACTTTCCTAACACCAATGAACCAAATCTTATATTATGGTGTAGTTATAAGGTGAGCATTATGCACAAAATAAAATTTTACTCAAGGATGATAACTCCTTATCAATCTAATTCAAGAAGTATCTAAATGAAATGTGAACTTGTTATTCAAGAACTTCTTTAGACCCAAGGAATGGAAAACAAGATGTATCTTGGAGGACAGAGGAAAATTCAACTTGTAGTCTATTTCATCCACTAGAATATTATCTAAAAGGGTCCATAGAATTTAGATACTAACTTTGTCTATCAATAATCTTGAGGGATATTTTATCATATGGATGAAGACTTAGGGAAATAATGTATCCAATAGTGGATTATACTTTAGGTGATGTTGATTGAACTACTATTTCATATATCTTTGAGCCAAAGGTAAGTTATCCTTAATACTTTAGAGAAGAAACTCACTTGTATTAAGAGTGGATCAATATCTATATCACTTTTGAACTTCTAGGAAGCAAGGGATGGTGGAGTTTGAAAATACACAACTTCATAGGAAATCATATTGGTGGAAGAATGATAAAGGTGTTGTACCACCATTATACAAAGGGCACACATTTAGCCTAATAAATTTATCGGTCAAAATCAATGCAACACAAATAAGTCTCTACTAATTTAATACATTTGTGGGTAACATGCACAAATTAGTAGAGAGAAGGGACTATTAGGAATTGTCGATGCTTTGGACACATTTAGGAACTGTCAGGGGTAAAGAAGAAACTAAGAACTGTCGGAGTTCTGTGGGTTATTAGAACTATGGAAACCTTTGACAAGTTTCACTTGACTTTAAAATTTTCTAAGTGCCATTCAATTTTACTTGGTGAAGTATTTGTAAAACTCGTTGAATCAAACTTGTGAATTCAATAAAGAACAAAAATGATGATTATTTTTTTTATCAAAAAATTTTCACATCATCAATAATGATGTCATAAAACTCTCTATTAAACCATTTCATACCAAATTTAATTATATTGCAAACTATCTATTGAAAACTTAAAAAAAAAACTCTTAAATCGTTTAGGATTTTAGATATAAAACTAGCCACATTATGTCAAATGAACTCAATGTCCCTATAAAATGGTTTATCTCTAACTATTACAAATTTCCATATTTAATTATTTTTGTAAAACCTATGAATGCACGACTACTTCATGGGTTGGAATTGGAATGTGAGCGACTTTCCTCCAGATTGGTGAACAACTTGACACATGAGGATAATTGGAGTGTTTTTTACTAGGATAAACTCAACATAGGGATTTGACATAATTTTTTAAAAAATTGGGGAGTTTCAAAATGGGTCCAACAAATCCTAAAATAACTAAAAGTCTTATGTCTATAACTTCTAGATTGGTAGTATTAACTCTAATAGTCTTAAATTTACTAGCCCAACATTTAGTTAAGAAACATTACCTCACATTCTTGAGATGCCTTTCCAAAGTATATAGTCTTTCCTCTAAAGAGCAACTATAGATTGCCAAACAATTCAAACATCTCACTAGTAGGTTGGTGAGTAAGCTATAATTAAATCATACTATAGCTCCAAAGGAGAGAATTTTTATTATCCATTCCACAATGTCTTGAGAAGGTAAAAAGTAACATAATAAGCATGATTATTCAAAAATAAGCCCTTATTTTACACATTTTTTTAATCAACTAATAACCACCCTCTCAAAAAGATAAGAATCTTTAGACCCACAATCTTCTAGCTGCCATAAACTACTCTTGTTAGGCATGATACTATATAGCTAAAATAGAGATTCATGTTATAATCCAACTAAAAAGGCTAGAAATTGAAATACACAATCAAAATGATAAAATTTAAAAGTGAACATTGAATTACCTAAGGTCATCAACTAAATGCACATGTAGGTTGAAATGCATGATATATTTTTCAACCAACAATTTTCTTCATTGACATTCAATTACACAATATGTTGTTGTAGAGACCTAAAATTACCTCTTGAAATTTCTATTGTCATGAGTTCCCTTTATAGTTGACCACCTTCTCAGTTAATTAAATAAATTCTATTTATTTATTTAATTAATCTAATCCTTCCTCTATTATTAATTAAATAAATACCTATCATTTATTTAATTAATCAATCATTTTCTAATGTCCAACCTTAAATAAATAAATTCAACATTTATTTATTTAATTTTATCATTTCTATTCTAAAAATTAAATAAATATAACCTTTTTATTTAGTTCCTCCTTTTTCCCCTCAAATTATTAATTAACTAAAATCAATTAATGAAACTAGTTACTCATTTACATAATCTAAATCATGATTATCCAAGGAATTTTTTTATAAAAATTTAAGATTGTGCATGCATTAAAAAACGAGTTTTGTATGTACATATCCCTATACTTTACAAGTCTCCATAAAAACTTCTAATTAGATCTAGTCCATCTATTCAATTTAGAAAATCTAACCAAAATGAACATTTGAAATCAATAGGTACCTTTAAAAGCTATGTTTCTTCAAAGAACCTCAAAAACACATACTACTATGCCATAAAGCATAATCAAACATAGTTTATTTCCCACCATTAATCCTTCGAGCAAAGTTCATTCAACTTTAGATCTTGCAAGATCAACTAGTTTCAACAACATGCACTAAACAAATTTAATAAATAGAATCATTAAACATGAATGATAAAATAAAAGACATGAACACAAAGATTTACGTGGGGAAAACCCTTCGGGCAGAAAAATCACACACTCCAAAAGCATAGATCCATTATATTATTCAACAAAAAAATACACAGTTACAATACAATTGTAGGCTCTAAGCCTTTATATGGAGATTTACATCTTATTTCATCTGGAGAAAATACGACAGCATAACCCCTATGAATTCGGTCTCTCCTCCACACAACACCTCAAGCAAAATCTCATATTTATAGAGATTACAATACACAAACTAGAAATTTCCAAATCTAACACTCAAGCATGAAGATACAACATGGAAAGTGCCAAATTTAATACTACACATGCAAAATGGTAACATTCCAATTGTCAACACATGCAAATATGCAACTGCCGGGATTGTCACCAAACCTATACATGCAAAATTGCACCTACCAAAATATAATTGCACCTCCAAGGTGTCTACATTCCATACAAATTAACATGAAAATAGAAAATGTCTTCAAGTGCAACTCCACCTATAAACAATAACCTCCAACTTGACTCCTCCTTGGAAATAGAAACTGCAAGTTGTAACTCACAAGACAACATGGGATAATTATAACATTAAATAATCAATGCTAAGAAAAAATCAAAAGTTGAGACACCTTCATTTTCCTAACATTTTCCCACTTGTCAAACACCTTTAAAGAGACATGAAAGTAATAGGATTTAACTGTTAAGAGTCAACCGGTGAAAACACATCACCACAATCATACATGTGTAATTATAAGAATCTCCACATGCTCTAGTGATCTAATAGGACACCTGCAATGACATCTAAGATGACCACCATCTTAGGCAACAATCCATGTCATCCTCCAACATGCCACCTATGGAAGAAATGTCATAACCCAATTTTATTGCATATTTATTATAATATGGTAAATTGAATTATTGAAAAAATTCAATTGTATTAAATGAAAATTTTGAAAATTTTGAAATAGATTGAAAGAAGTTGACTGAAGTTGACTATGCAATATTTTGAAATTATCTTATATGTTATCAAGAATTGAACGTTACTGATAAATTTTGCAAATGCAAGTGTGTGTAGTTGTAGGGTGACAGGTTGAAGGACAAGAGCATGGTTGAAGTAGGATTGTTTAGCCGGATCGAATGGTAAGCCAGATGGAATCTCAGTGCACACACCACAAAATGGCATGATATTTGCATTTGAAAATTCATATATGAATTATATTAAGCTGATTGAAATGACTCGATGATTGAAAAAATGCATTTGTGAAATGAAATTACATGGAAACTTATATTTGAAAACATCAATATTGAGCTCGTGTTTTGAATTTAGAGGAAAAAATGAAAGTGAGATTTGGTATGTAAACAAATGTGTGAACCTCAATTATGCATTGTGTATCATTGTTGAAATGAAAATGAAAGATCATATCTATATAAATGATAGATGTGCACATGGAAGTAATTGTATGTAAACACAAATATATGTATATATATATATATCTATATGTGTACATATATAAATATATATGTGTACATATATAAATATATATGTGTGTCGAAAACATACATATGTGTGAACAAATCTAAATATATATATAATTAGTAAACTTGAAACCAATAACTATCATCATCGAATAGATGAAATTTAAATTGATATCATGAGAAAATCCCAAGAAGGAGGTGGTCTACCATGGAAAATATAGCAAAATTCGAATTTAGAATGGGGCAACAATACCATTAATGCCCATTATCATTTTGAAACAACCCCTTAGTGGAGGCGTAGTAAAAGGTAGAAATATGCTAATTTGAAAGAGATATCAGCTAGAACTGACAAAAAATTGGTGTGGAATGAAGCTTTTTGGGAAAAAGCTAAAGAAGAATGCCTGAGTACAAAGGTAATTAATGATTTTTCCTTTAACAATGTTGCTTTTCATTGATTTTATAGTTTCATCTTTATTTTCATGCATCAATCGAATTGTTGCATTACTGATTCTATTGATTGAATATTGTTAGATCATTGAACTCTTATGCAACTGTATGAGTTAGTTAAATTGTAATACCTATGACTCTATTGTTTCTTGCTCTACACTTGGATTCACATGGGCTTGTAAAGCCTACAACTTGGAAGCACCGGCTATATATGTTACCTTGTAAGGCTCGATACTGTCGACCCTGTGTTCGGCTGCATGTATGTTTTTTTATTGTTAATCCCATAACAGGCTATCAGGGAAGCCCAATAGCACTATGAATGGAGTGATGTAAATTATGTATTGTCGCCACCCTTTATGGGGTAGGCCATAGCCATCATCGAAGGATTTTTATGTAAATATGTTTTACTTGCTTATTACTATTTCTTTGAAGGACGCCCATTTGGGATGATGCCATCACCCTCTCGATCTAACATTGAAGGGAACCTTATGACTTTTTTTGCTTTGTCGCCGAGTGAAAAATGGGCTCGTATCACCAAACTCTGTATATGGGATTTGATAATTCTTATAGATTTAAGATACCTTGTTTATGTCGCCAAGTCCGTTCAGGATAAAGATCGAACAATGAAATTTGTTCCTTAAATTTATTTGCATGTATAGTATAGTGATCCATCGCTCCATATGAACGATAACCATGTCGTCCATGGAAGAAATTACACCCAAAGCCGAGGGTGGGTGCTATGGTTTCTCCCTCGACCACCCTATTTTTTTAAGAACCAGTCAATGACTGTGAGACGTTTTAGAAGAATAGATGTATAATATATGTAAATCATGAATGAGGGTTTCAAACCAAATCTGGTATAAGATTGATCTCATGGATTCAATCATTTTAGTATTGTTGATTAACGGTTAGTAAGCCGTCCAATACTTTAAATTTACTCCAAAAGTTGATATTAGCTTCATTTTAGTATTCTTACATGAAATTTTATATGCAAATGTTAGAATAATTAAGCTTGGAAAATGAGACAATGGAACTTGAAGCTGTGACCATAAACCATTGTAAACAACATTGTTTCATCATAAACTGTAACTGTTTAGCTAGAAACAACATTGTATTGATGTAAACAGTGAATGTTCTATTGTAAATGACATTGGTTTGTCATAAACTGTAACTGTTTAGCTGGAAACAACATTGTATTGATGTAAATAGTGAATTTTCTGTTGTAAATGACATTGTTTTGTCATAAACTGTAACTGTTTAGCTGGAAACAATATTGTATTGATGTAAACAATGAATGTTCTGTTGTAAATGACATTATTTTGTCATAAATTGTACTGTTTAGCTTGAAACAAAATTGTTTTATTGATAACAGTAAATATTCTGTTGGAAACAACATTGATTTATTGTAAAAGTGTATGTGTAGTTGAAAATAGTCTAGTTCTGAAACTGTTTAGTTGAAACATCATTGAATAGTTGTAAACCGTGAACGTTCTACATGAAACAACTTGTTTTGTAACTGTTTAGTCAAAAACAATATTGTTTTGTTAAAAACAACAAATGTTCACATGTAAATAGCAATTTTAGAATATCATAGCTTGTGTGAGCATAAAAAAGCAACAATATGTGAGAAATTGTTAATACAAACTTATTTTGGATTTTTTATTTTGACAAAAGAAATGTCAAATGGAATATTATTAAATGATTGCAATCTAATTTAATGGTTTATTTAGAATGTATGCAAAGACCAATAACTTAAGTAGGAACATATATGTGTATGCACATAAACTTCGTTTATGTATATATACATACTTGTGACATACCTTCTTTTATTTCTTTTAACTTAATTCATTTTAAATGGATAATGCTTTATGTTAAAAGTAAACATGGGTCATGTGAATGATATGGCTAAATATTGTGTTGTGTAGTTCTATTTGAATCATGCATCTAATTTTTGTTTAGAGAGGAAATTAGTAATCTGATTCTCCTTTTCGTAGACACATGTGAGAAGAATATTCTTTTACTTGAATAGAACAATGATACCTAAGTAGACTAGAACACCTCAGGGTAGATGTTGCTAGAGAGTAGATAGTTGTTATGAAATGTTGTTTGGTAGAAAGTTACCTTCTAGGATGGGTGCCGAAATGGAGTTTAAAGAGTATTGGTTTGCTTTACTAGAACCTATTATTTGTTGTTGTTGCAACACAATTTTTATGCTTGGCCAAGCAATATAGTTCATTTTTGTATGTATGAACTCTATGATAACACTTTCTACCATTCCTAGCATAGATCTTGAATTTTCTTTTCTAACTTGTAGATATAAATTACATGTTAATGTATGGGCACGCAATAGATTCCACCTTGCATATTATTCTCTTGCTAAAATTTTTGTGTAGGGTTAGGTATTCTTCACGCTGGAAGAATTCTGGGGAAGCATAAGCTTCGTTGTTGGGTGGTAAAGCACTTCAACCATGTTCTCATCCACTAGTGGAGGCGAGCGCCAAGAGGAACCTTAGATGTACACAAGAATATTTAGTCTATGATGTAACCTTGATGTATACTTGATGTACTTTGATGTAAAGTTGTATGAAATGTAATGACTTTGTGGCCTTATAAGCCAAGTCAAAATTGATATTGTAATTGTAATTTTGAATTAAATATACAAATCCTTGACTCATTTTAAATGGACATGTGTTGCTATGATTGACTATAGCTACTTAGTTATGTATTTTTAATTTGAATATATTTATGTGTCATTTACAATAATATTAATTAAGTAATAATTTAGGATTGGTTATTATATTTGGTATCAGAGCTTAGGGTTCAACTCTAGGCCTTTTGAATCTACCATAGTTTGACTAGGGATTGTTGACCCTTGACCAAATTTATTTTTCCTAAGAATTGACAAAACCTGGATGAATGTAGGTATGGGAAGGTCAAAGGCAGGACAAAGGAAAGGGAAAACCGTTAGAACCTCACATAAGAATGATGTAATGGAAGTGATACCTAAGTTTTCTTTCAATTCAATCAAGTAAAGTTGGAACAAATTTTATAACTAAAGATAAAAGGTACACATTAATTTCTATTAAAGTTCCATTTATATGCACAAAATTATTATCAAATGAATTACATTTTATTGTGCAAGTGTTTACAAGAGAAAAGATTGCACAATCTTTGCATAAAATGCTATCTTTTATTCATAATTACAAATGTATGGTGTCCCACACAAGCCGTGGGAATAACCGATTCAATGCAATACAAGATGTAAACTATACATTTAAAGAAAGGAAAATCATATGAAAGGAATAGGGATTTGTCATTGCCTGAATGATGAACCCGAAGGTTGAACTACTGCATCTTCAACTCCTCTCGCTTGGTTGCTCCAGAAGTTGCTCTGATGTTCCAAAAGTTACCTGCAAGGGATTGAAAAGTTGGTGTTAGAGCTCGGGATACATATTATCTTCATATACAACATCATCAAACATATAAGTTACTCTCATAATGCATCAAATCAGTTTTGCAGCTTTCACAGATATCAAGGAAAAGTAGAAGATCATCATCAATCCCCATCAAATTTTGAGCTTCATCATTTTATCTAACATGCTTTTTCATTGTGCAAGTATAGGTACATTTTTCATTGCTGGGTTATTTTGCATTAACATCACAACATGTGGAGTAAAATGGGCTCCTACAAGGGTTGAGCCCAGCATGCTACCCTCTTGGTTTTTTGAGAGGGATAAGAGTGTAAAATCATCACACTTATCAACATTAAGTAAGTGCTCATCACTCATGACAGTGAGTTGGATAAAGTCATTGTCATAAATGACAAATACTTGTTCAGTGGAATCACAATATGAGATAGGGATAGACCACAAGTGAGCTCATTTGAAGATGACAGTCATATATGATCACTCAAGGATTTCAAAGTACACAGTGACAATTACCTTGTGTTGGTTAACAAATTTGTCACTTTGATTTATACTCCCTCGCCCACACCAATGACAAATGAACCAACAGTTGAGTCACTTGCAATGGTTCTTGCAAGTGCTCTCTACTTGTTTTACAAGGCACAACTACCTTCAAATAATATGCAATGAATGAAAACACAAGGTATGCTTTTCACCAGAAAGTAGAAAAGACAAACTAACACCTACCCATAACCATGAAAATAGATGTGAGAGATTGATTTAAAATGTAGTGAATGCTAACAAATAACACAAAGTTCATTTATCCCACACCCACAAATGAGAAACAAGAAAAGAATTGGCAGTAAACTCCCTTTCAACAGATGAGTTAATCTGAATTCAAAGTCTCAGAAATAAGCACATACACAACCTGACATAACAGATAAAACATTGAAGAATAACCACAAAAAAGCATAGTTCATTTGCAATCAAATAAAATATTAATAAGCACCCAAACTCAAAAATATGTTCTTTATTTCTCCAATGAAAAAGGATTTCAAAGACTCGGTTCCCTGTACAACAAACTATGACTAAAAAGAAAACAAATTGCCCCCTTGCTTCCCTTGTTCCCGAATGGCTGAAAAAAAAAGATCCCTTTGTTTAGAAATATTTTTACAATAAATAAGCCTCCCCAACGAGACTCTTCAGTTCTTGTAATTTCCTTTTCTATTTTGTACTAATTCTTGGATTCAATTTTTTTGATTTCAAATAACTGTTTCTTTGAAATTATTTCAAAAAACTCTTTAAATTCACCCTTAGCTTTTTGGTATGCCTTTTGAGAATGTGAGTGGGAAACAAATCTCTCCAAAAATGATCATCTTCATATATCTCCTCTTTTTACTAAATCGGTTCATACAATGGCTATTTAATCTATCAACACACATTGATAGAGGAACGTCTTTGCAACTGTTTCACACCTCGACTGCGAGTAGAGAAATTATCATTATGCATTTAAGTTTCATGAAGACAATTCATTCATGCTTCTGATCAGGTTAAATTTTTTTGACTCTTATATATATTCATGCCTTTTAATGTCTTGTGATCCACATCATCTAGAACAATAAAGAAGTGTGAAGAATTTGATTCTTGCAAACTATATTCCAGGGGTCTTATAATGCACGCCAATCTCCAATGCATATCGGTCACACAAAGATTTATCCAATCAAGAGTAAAATGACTCCTGTAGCTGTAGGTATCATGCTCTATGATATGACAAATCTTTGAGGCATTCTACCAAACAACTCATGTGCTTGTCAGGTGATCGACCCTTTTACAAACTTTCAAACTTTTTGCTAAAAGTTATGGAGTTCGGTAAACTCCTGAATTCTTGACTTGGGGAAGAGTTAGGGAAAAATGAAATTCTCGTTCACCTTTTAAACCATAGTGTCGGGCCTTTTTGGAGTTTCATGCGGAATTTAAATTGACTTTAATAAAGTCTCTCATCACAATGTTTAAATCTTCCAACTCTTGAAATAAAGGATGGTAGATAACTTTACGACTTCGTCCGATTTCCACCTTAGAATTTTTTTTCCTCATAACATTTGAATGCCACTAGAAATTGATCCAATGACATGGAATGATTCCCAATCTATTATTTTTCCCAATAGTATGCTCTAGCTGAAAAATGAAAACCTTAATATCTTCCACAAACTAGCTCCGTTGTGCTTGAAATTTGGCAAACAAGAGAATTGGGTTCTTTTGAGCAAAAACAAGAATTATTTTCACCTCCAACAACACAAAAATCATATTTTGACTTTATTTGTGAATCATCGACGAGAAAAAGTGAAGCTAAAAATCTTCCAAACGGTAAAGCCTTTTGACATGAAAATTGGCCCAATTGGGTGGAATAAGGATAGGATCATGCCTATAAGAGGAATTTCTACCAACTTGCATTTATTTTCAGATTTAATCATTTTTTTGATTCGACAGGTTTCGGGACCTATAGGGGAATGCACTAAAAATTTGAAAAATTTTCAAGTTCAAATTTTTGGGATAACAACAACAGGCTCTGATTGGGGATGAGGATTGCAAAGGAAAAAGCAAGGAACCTAGAATCTCAATGCATAAACTAGTGCCTTTTCCATTGGTCAAAGGAGTAAGAGAGCACAAGGGGAAAAGGAGCCAGAGCAGAACAAAAACAAGACGAAATAGGAAAAGGAAACTAATTACCAACACAACAAAAAATCCTAATATGTACATGGTAGGAAGACCCTACCTTAGATGGCTCCAGAATGGTTATGCAAATCCATTAACAAGTTGGGAGAAGTAACAACCTTTGTGAAATAATGGTTGATGAATGAGGATCCCACACACAACCAACTGCCAACTTGTGACCACCATGATCAAATTGATAAGAATGGCATCATATAAAGACCCTTTGGATATGATCTGATACTCAAGAAGCCACTCTTCATTATAGACTTCTGTAAATGGATGACTTATATCAACATTTCCCAACATGTGACTACCGACATCTGCCTGTATAACCTCCTATGTAATATTAGAATGTACTTGATTTTGCAAGCAAGGAGAAACCAGACCTCAAATCGGACATCCCACACAAAAATCATGAGATAAAGACCTTTCTATGGTGCTATATGTGGAAGTGATTTCCTTGTTTAAACATTTTGAATCCCCACTTGCAATATATTCCCTAACATGTTCCTACTTATAATCATCCCCTACAACAATCAAACTGACATCCCATGCTTGAAAATAACCATTTTAACTATTGGGAGACCAATCATCAACCATATGTAACTCATGTAAAATTGGAAGTGAGTTAAGTTCAGAATCTGCATTGCAAACAATATCTTCATGTGACTGAAAATCACCCCCAACTGGCACAATCTCCTCTTTTTCTGTAGCATTTGGCTCAACAATTTCATGATACACTTCGCCTTCCTTGTCTATATCCTGTATATTATACATGACAACCTCTTCTCCACACAAAATTTATCCTCATATGCATTAAGGCACCAGTTCAGAATATAAAAAACATGAGGTTCTTCACATCCATTTATTTGGCCACTTTCATCAAGGCTATCATGGCTTCTTTTAACATCATCTTCCAAATTTTGTTTAAAAATTTTGGCATCCAAATTTTCAAAATGAAAGGATTCAAAAGTAAATTCACTCTTGACCTCTTCTTGTAGCCAGAATTTTGTATCATCTTGCTGGGAAAATGTGAAAGCTTCATATTCAGCTTGTATGCACTCCGGAGAAAAGATATGCAATACCTCATCTTCATGCTATGTAGCTTCAAGTGGCTCCTTATTGTTGGTAAAAGTAAACGATTCCATTTCTATGATAGATAAAGAGGTTGATATAACATTATCGCACTACCATCTTTACAACTTGTA
Source organism: Sequoia sempervirens (assembly GCA_007258455.2). NCBI lineage: Eukaryota > Viridiplantae > Streptophyta > Pinopsida > Cupressales > Cupressaceae > Sequoia > Sequoia sempervirens. The sequence continues at coordinate 301,368 of VDFB02360295.1, forward strand.
CCATGGGAGGATTGTTCATCTTCTACATCACATGGGGAATTTATAGGTTTATCATTGCCTCCCTCATAATGCAAATAGTAGGCTTCAATATTCCTATCCATATGAGGTTTAATTTTTTCCACACTTACTTCATCTCTACCAAAATGTTTTGGACCAAAAATAGTGAGATTGAAATTTTCAGCATAAGGAGGCTGTGTAGTTTGAAAATATACAGGCTGAAAAATTGGTTTGTACATGACACTCTTCCTCATAGATTCACATTTCAAATAATCTATAACTTGATTCACTTTCTAAAGACCACTTAATATTAAGTCATATTCTATTTTTATAGCCTCTTGTTGTGCAACTTCAATATCATTTACTTTACTCTGTTTCAAGCAAAGCTGAACATCCGAATGCAAAGAATAAATAAAAATGCAAAGTTGAATTTGCTTACTTGGATGAATAGAGGTAGGGATATTTCTAAGCAACCTATTGAACCTATCCACAAAGTCTCTAATTAATTGACCTTCTTGCTTCTAAATATTGAAAAATTGGCCCAACAAAGCAACTTCGTCAACATGGCCCCTTACACCTTGCCAAGAACTTAGTCTTCAATGAATCCCAATCAATAATACATTTATCTTCTAAATAACAAAATCAAATTTTTGCAGGCTCAATAAGAGATTCAATAAATAATCTCATAAAAAATCTTCACTTACCCCAAAAATGCCACATGTAATTGTAAATGGCAAAATGTGGTCTTCAACATCTTGATGGTTTTCTCCACTGAACTTCAGGAAGTGCTTTCTTGATCCTTCAAGCAATGGTGAATATTGTGGCAAAGAAAGCAGTCCAAAGTGATTTCCCCATGGCTAGGAAGAAATTAACGCCATAATGTAATTCTGAAAAATAAATCAGACAAGAGTCTTTACTAGAATAAAATGCTTCTTAGTACATTCCACCTTATAGAGCCACTAGCCTTCATCCTCAAGGAGGAACCTTTAAATTTTTGGGGAAAAAAAGAGCACTGTTCTTCAATTTTGAATCCCCAACGGAGTCGCCAAAAATCAGTTGGTTAACAGATTTGTCACTTTGATTTATACTCTCAAGTCACCCACACCAATGACAAATGAACCAATAGTTGAGTCACTTGCAATGGTGTTTGCAAGTGCTCTCTGCTTGTTTTACAAGGCATAGCTACCTTCGAATAATATGCAATGAATGAAAACACAAGGTATGCTTTTCACCAGGAAGTAGAAAAGGAAAACTAACACCTACCCATAACCATGAAAATAGATGTGAGAGATTGATTTAAAATGCAGTGAATGTGAACAAATAACACAGTTCATTTATCCCACACCCACGAATGAGAAACAAGAAAAGAATGGGCAGTAAACTCCCTTTCAACATACGAGTTAATCTAAGTTCAAAGTTTAAGAAATAAGCACATACATAGCCTGACATAACAGATAAAACATTGAAGAATAACCACAAAGAAGCATAATTCATTTGCAATCAAAGAAAACGTTAATAAGCACATAGTCTTAGAAGTATCTTCTTTATTTATCCAATGCAAAAGGAGTTCAAAGACTCGATCTCCTGTACAACAAACTGTGACTGAAAAGAAAGAAACTACCCCCCTACTTCTCTTGTTCCTGAATGGCTGAAAAAAAGATCCCTTCGTTTAGAAATATTTTTACAATAAATAAGCCTCCCCAATGAGACTCTTCAGTTCCCGTAATTGCCTTTTCTATTTTGTATTGATTCTTGGATTCAATTTTTCTAATTTCAAATAATTGTTTCTTGGAAATTATTTCAAAAAACTCTTTAAATTCACCCTCAACTTTTTGGTATGCCTTTTGAGAACATGAGAGGGAAATAAATCTCTCCAAAAATGATCATCTTCATATATCTATGATTTTTACTAAATCAGTTCATACAATGGCTATTTAATCTATCAACACACATTGAGAGAAGAATGTCTTTGAAACCGTTTCACACCTCGGCTGCTAGTAGAGAAATTATCATTATGCATTTAAGTTTCATGAAGACAATTCATTCATGCTTCTGATTGGGTTAAAATATTTTGACTCTGATATTCATGTACAAAGATCAATAGTGCCCCTCCTAAAGTGCCTTTTTGTTCATTCAAAGCTGTTTCAATCAAAGTCTACCACCATAGCAAGGTGAAGTTTGAATGCCTTCAAAATTCTTGATGAAAATATACTAGCCTTATTCATCTGCCCAAATACTTTGACCTTCAATTACTTCCTTTACCGCAGAAGCTACCTCTTCTACTAATTCTCGTATTTGATCTTTTGATTCTCTCTCTCTTATTGAGTATGTAGATGTAAAAGAGAATGTGAACTTCGTTTCATCCATAACTCTCTGCAATTGATAGTGACCTACCCATTAGTGGCCATAAGATGAAGCTTCCCCACATTGGAGTAAACTATGATCGGTCAAGGCTCTAAACCTACTAGATTATAATTGAACCAGAGCATTGACTATTTAATGGAAAAATATCCTTTGATGTAATCCATCTATGTCATTATCTTTTAGAAGATCTCAGTCATGGTCACCACACATAATATTTCCTCATAGGTAAGCACAAATTTTGAAACATGTTTCTTTCCCGTCGTCTTCCCATTTTTTCTGCTTCAACCATGTTTCGAAGCTCTCAATGTATCAGCCTTTCTTTTACTAAATCAATATTTGCAATTGACATGTTAACAAAGCATTTTTGATGGCCATATTAGATGGTGGAATGGAGACATCAAAATTTGTCTTTCTCACACTTTCATGCTTATCGGTGATGCCAGGAAATGATTTGCTTAATTGATCATCCCATTCCTTTTGATGTCTTGTGATCCACATCATCTAGAATAGTAAAGAAGCATGAAGAATTTGATTCTTGCAAACTATATTCTAGGGGTTTTATAATGCTCGCCGATCCCCAATGCAGATCGGTCACACAAAGATTTATCCAATCAAGAGTAAAATGATTCCTGTAGGCGTAGGTATTGTGCTTTATGATATGACAAATCTTTGAGGCATTCTATGAATCAACTCATGTGATTGTTAGGTGATCGACCCTTTTACAAACTTTTGAACCTTTTGCTAAAATTTATGGAGTTCTGTAAACTCCTGAATTCCCAACTTGGGGAAGAGTTAGGGAAAAATGAAATTCTTTAACCTTTTAAATCATAGTGTTGTGCATTTTTGGAGTTTAATACAAAATTTAAATTGACTTTAATAAAGTCTCTCATCACAATGTTTAAATCTTCCAACTCTTGAAATAAAGGATGGTAGATAACTTTATGACTTTGCTTGAATTTCCACCTTAGAAAAATTTGTTACTCATAACATTTGAATGCCACTAGAAACTAATCCAATGACATGGAATGATTCCCAAAAATAAAGCATCTATTATTTTTCCCAACATTATACTCTAGCTGAAAATGAAAACCTTCAATCTTCCACAAACTAGCTCTGTTTTGCTTGAAATTTGGACAACAACAGAATTAGGTTAGATTCTGAGCAAAACCCATAAATATTTTCATCTCCAGCAACACAAAAATCAAATTTTGACTTTATTTGTGAATCACTGATGGGAAAAAGTGAAGCTAAAAATATTGCAAATGGTAAAGCCTTTTGACATGAAAACTAGCTCGATTGGGTGGAATAAGGATATGATGATGCCCATAAGAGGAATTTCTACCAACTTGCATTTATTTTCAGATTTAATCATTTTTGTGATTTGATAGGTTTTGGGGCCTATGGGGGAATGCACTAAAAATTTGAAATTTTTTCAAGTTCAAATTTTTGGGATAACAACACCTTGCAAAGTACAAAATGCAGCCAAAGAAAAGTTTATGACAGTTAAATATGCTTGTACCATTCAAGTTTAGTTACCCCCTTTTCATCATTATGAAGTAGTGTAAGAGTGTCAGATCTTATAATTCAATAGTTTACCACAAAGGGGTATAGAACAATTATACATCATTTTGTATTTTGCATCTTTGAAAATACAGTGAACTATATCTGTTGAAGATGCATGGAAGACATTAAGTCACATAAACAAAGTTGCAAGTCACAACTATAGGGGGACAGTCCAATGAATGCCCTTATAATAGTCACGAGGTTTTCATGAGAGGAAAGACAAACATTCAATGTAATTAACGCAAGGATAGCCATTTCATCTAGAAATAGCAATCCAAAAATTCCAAATGATAGTGATCAATTTTTGTAGAGAAAAGTGAAAACAGTTCTAGACCAAGAGTTTTGTCTTTTCTTTCACATAGAGTAGAAAAATTTCATCATTTATTCTAGAAAGACCGAGCATGAAGAGAAAGGTATAGAAAATGAAAACATCTTCATTATTTTCTATATAAATGAGCTCAAAACATCATTTTATTCATAGACATTGATGCAAAAAGCATATGAACCCTTGAGTTGTGTATGTGGAAACTTTGTTGTTGATTAAACTATGTGTAAAATCAGCCATGCAAGTTTTAGATAATCATTATGGTGCATCACCTTAGGAAATAGTTTCATTTTATGCTTTTCTTTCTACCCTTTTCCATCAAAAGTGGTTAGTTTAGGTGATAGTTCCAAGGGAACTATCCCTCTTTGGAGGTTCTTTCCTTCATAGGTGACCCATGAACTCGGAAAGATCCCATGTTTCACCAGTAGGTTGAGTTTACTTAGCAGGGGTGCACTATTAGGAGATAACAATTTTTGGCATGCCTGGTGGGATTGGTTGGACTATCAGAGTCCATAAGTTCTCTTTTCATTACTGATATTTGGTGTGTATATCAGCAATATTATCCTTTGGAGGCATATTTCACACACTTGGTGACTCTAAAAGTGAAGAACCAACTAGTTTCAGCAGTACAAGTGCTCCAATGATACCAAAAATTAGTTCTTGGTGATTTTCATGCTCATTTCCTTTGTTGGAAGTTATCAAATCTCATGGTGTTTCAACTAGTATGTGCATGTATTTCTAAATCAGATATGATTTTTCTTGTTTTAAAGGAATTTTCTATTAACTTCCAACTCATTTGGATGCCTTAATATGTCAAGTTATCATGGAAGATATGTTCCTTCTCTTGTTCTTTGTCAAAACATAATTTGTGAGCCCTTTTATTATCCACATGAGAATGAGAATGTTGTTGGTTTCATCCCAAATAACCTTGTAACAACGAGATATCAATAGTCTTATCATACTTACCACCCACCTACCCCTGCTTAGCCTTCTTGGAAGCCTATCCATGCTTATAACCAGTCCTAAGAAAACTATTTTACCCCCAACCAACATGCCTATCTTCCTAATCCATCTCAAGATGTCAACAATATGAGCATCAAAGATATGTTTTTGTATTTTCAAAGGTAGTTAGATGTTGGCACTAGAGAGGAGGAGTATAATATGTAGCAAGAAGAGATTGCTCATCAACAAGAGGTAGAGGCACAAAGGTATGAAGAAGAGATTCTTGCTAGATAGGTTGCAGCCAAAGAAGAGCAAATAAAACACCTGCTTTCACAAGTCCAAAGGTATGAAACTAAATCAACTAATTGCATTTATAGTTTTAAACCAGATCCTCTCAGAACTATGATTCAACCTATGAAAGAGGAAGCTTTCAAGTTTAAAATCTCAAGTTTCATACAAGGTAAACCTATTGAATCCTTTGAAAAAGATTCTATTTCCAAAGTTTCAAGTTTTAGAGCTTCTTCTCCATTACTAGATTCTAGACATGTACAAATTCATCCCCCTATCTCCCATTTGCAGCCCTTTCAAGTCTCCTTACCAGCTGAATATAGCATGGACAAATATGATGAAATTTCTAAGTCGAAAGAACATGTGTTAACAATCCCAAGCTTCAAGAAAATCACTTCTTCTCTTCCTCAAGAGTTACAAAGCCTCCTATACTAGCCAATCCTCTATCAACACTCTCCAAATCTTTTGAGGAGTTGTTCGATCATTCCAAATAGGAGGATGCCGAGCTAGTAGTGAAACAAGAGTTTTTGTTTTTAATTCAAGACTCAAAACTGATTGAGGATCTCCCTCAAGTGGAAGGCACTTGTGAGGTCAGTTATGAGGAAGCAAAAGAAATATATACTATTTATGAGCCTATGAATGGTGTGAATAATAAAAAATAAAAACTTTTGCAAGTAGAAGTTGAGGGTGATTAGTTGGAACAACAAGGTGCAAGGAAAATGGACGGGGATCAAAAGGAAAAGTTGATCTTCTCATTTGATGAGCTGCCTTGTTTTGTTGACAAGGATGAAGATTCAAAACAACAAGAAGATGTTGGAGATCTTGGTGAGTTGTTGGTGTATGATGACGAAGGTGAGTTTGAAATCCTAACTCATGAATAAGAAAGCATAGGCAACATTATTTAGGGAGATGTAGATATTGATGTGCATGAAGTTGCTCATCAAGTTGAACAAGTCCCTAAATCAGAGTTATTGTTCCACGAAGAAGATGATTTTTATGTTTTATCAAAGCTTGAACAGAGCTGCATTAAGCCTAAAATTAGTCCTCCTATTCAAAGAAGCAAAGAAGATATTGAAGAAGACATTTTTAGGATGAGTTAGAGGTTTTTTGTTCAAGTTTTTACATCAATCCAATACCTCATGAAGAGGAGATTTATGAGGAACAACAAGGAAAAAAAGATGAGAAATCCATGATATAATGTGACCCACGAACTTGGAAAGATCCCATGTTTCACCAGTAGGCTGTGTTTACTCAGTAGGGGTGCACTATTAGGAGATAACAGGAAGAAAAATCTAAGACATAGGTTCAACTTGAAATTCCTGATGACGAAACTCTAGCTCAAGCCCTTACATGACTCAAGCTAGAGAGAGGCTTGAAGATTGAGGAGCGAACACCTAAGATCAAAAATGTTTGCACAATCCGGGATTAGCCTCTAGGGTGTGGACCCAATGCACCAAAATGCTTCCAAAATGAGTTCCATCCAAATAATGGACTTGACAGACCCTGAAAATGTTGAAGGCTCTAGGCTATAGTTTAATCACTAAATATTGAGTGTATATTATTGTTTTAAATTTGGTTGCCTTAGGAAACTTCACAAAATTTTGACAACTTCTTTGATCCCCTTAAGAAATGTCATATTAGGACCCCTAAAGACATCGGTTTAGGGTTTAGGGTAATAGGATGCTTCAACATTATTCATTGTTTGAACCCTCATTCTTCTATTTGTCTTTTTGCCTCCTCTCTCTTTTCTTCAATTTCTTCTGGGTCAATACCCTCCTATCTTTCCTCTTTTGATGACTTAGTGATCCCATGATTACAAAATTCTGAAGTACAAATGAATTTCAATAGTAAAAGTCTCTTTTTTATTCCTCCTTCGAATGAGTAGAAAATGAACATAATTCCACTCCAAAATTGTCCAAATGTTTCTCCCTTTCAAAATTAAAATCAAATTAAAGTTCAAGAGCTTGTAGAAGACAAAATTTGATAGAAAATGGAAGAATTAGTCACTATCGGTTGTACACTATCAATTTGTAGAATTGATAGTAATTTTTAGTAGTAAAAATAAAAATTAAAAAAATGGAACAAGATCTCGTTTAAAAAATGGGAACCCATTTGCTAAATGGGATCCTGTTTTGGATACAGGATCCTATTCCACTTTGTAATATTCAAAATATTTAATAAAGCAAAACAGGATCCCATTCCTAAAGTGGGATTCCGTTTTTTAAAATTTGAATTTTTAATTGGGTTTTTGTTTTGTTTATTGGTTTGAGAAAAGGCTTGGAGATCCAAACCTAAGCTTTGGACCTAGTTTGACCTCCAAATTGAAGTTCAAATCAATGTTGTTAGTGTTAAGTTTTAACTTAGGTAGTTGTTTTTCCCATATTGGGTAGTTTTTCACCTATTTTATTTTCATGCCTTTAAAAGGCCTGTACACTATGTAATCTAGCATCTCATATTTTTAATATCATTTTGGTATTTGGTAGAATAGTTGTGCTTCTCTCATGCATTTGTGAGGGTAGTTTGTTGTTGCAGGTTGAGGATCCTAGGAAGGAGTTTCCATCTCCTATATGGTATCAGAGCTCCTCCTCTTACTCACCTTCCTGGAGAGTTTCTGCCGAGGGGACCCATGCATATTTTTGCCTGTATTTTTTTTTGCGTTTGAAATTTTTCTTAAAATTTCTATTTCACCATTAATTTTTTTTGCCATCTCCTACAATCACTATTCCAAGGCGATATGAGAAGGGCGATTGTAGTGAAGTGAAGGCGTGATTCAAATTTTGTAAGCAACACCCTCTGTGTTGGTACATTGAAACCCTTGCATTGCATTTTGAGTTAAAGAGGCCTGATTTTCTATTGAGAAGGGTCAATTTTATCTTGGGGATCATGATTTGAGTGTGAGATTTGATGGTCTGTGTGGTTCTTCATGCTCGAATTTGGAAAGAGGCACAATTTTCTATTGAGAAGGGTCAATTTTATCTTGGGGATCACGATTTGAGTGCAGGATTTGACAATTTGTGTGATTCTTCATGCTCGGATTTGGAAAAATAGGCAGGTAATGGCTGCATTTTTTAGATAAAATTTGATCGTTGAATTTTTGAAGAGGGCTTGATTCTACTCATGTTACCATTTATTTGTAGGCCCGAATGTTCACCTCCTTGTAGGGCACATATCCCATTTAGAGGCCACAAGTTTCATCTACAGGTTGTGAATCTGTTTGGCATTGTGAGTTTCTTTGGTTGAGTTGCTATCCTTGTCAATGAGAAAACTTAGACATTTCATTTTTTTGTAAGTTTTCTCCAGTTATTTGACAGGACTGGTGTATTGTATGGAAAAAAATTACGTGATTTTATGCTCAGAGGTTGTGATCATCTATTTTTTGGTTGCAATTCATCCATTACAGGTCGTGATTCTTCTACTGTTGCATGAGTGTGGTGTGAAAATTCACAAAATATTTTATTGACGGCAGAAGTCACTGTGGAAGGAGGGGTATTTTTTTTCCGTTGAGAGAGGGCGATCACTTTCCTGGTAGAGGGTTCACGTGTTTTTCTAGTTGAATGTGCTTTGTTTCATTTCATTTCATTTTTATTTTCCATGTTACTAGTTTCTCTTCCTAGCATTGGCACCACTTTTCTGCTTGGAAGATTGTTGTGGTGGGCGTTTTCATTTGTAGTTCATGTTGAAGATTCTGTTTGGAAGGTGCAATTTTTAGTTGAAGAGGAGCCACATATTTTTTGAGCAGAATGCCATGATTTGGTGCAAGAGTAGGCCACTATTTCTGAGGTGGTAGTCGCGTGAATAAATCTACATACAAAATCCTTGTGGAAGGCATGATTTAAATCTGCAACTCCATTCAAAGGTGGCATCTCCACTCATGATAGGATTTGGCATGGAGTTTGGAGGATCAAGCGTTTAATCTTTGTGACATTGAATTTTCCTCCATTTGTAAAAGGCATTCAACTTTTTGTTGGAGAAAAATTTGTGCATTCATTGGAGGCATGATTTTATCTTTGAAAGGAGCATTAAAGTTTGCAATATTCATTTAGGGTTTCCTTTTTTCTCGCCACTTTCTAGCTGGGTGTAAAAAAAATCACTTTTTTTTAACCTTGCTGCAAACATTTATCCCACATTTGCTACGAAGGTGTTCCTTTTGGCCTTTATATGCTCTAGCACTCACACTAGACATGTGAAGTGCTTGCACGTCCTACGTGTTGTGGCTTGTGTGCTTAGCGAGTTGATTTGGAGATTTGGCTTGGTGATTTGGCGTGAAACTTGCAATAAGGTGTTCAATTTTTTTCTTCAGATTCTTAGCCCTTTTTTGCATTTTTGCTTCTTGAAGTATTTTGGGAAGGCTTCATTTATCATATTTGGGAGTTTCTAATTGTTGTTGAAGGTTAATGTCTTTGTATTCTTGGAGATATATCATAGTTCATTATGGGGTTTTCATTTCATCTTGTTGTGATTATGTTGAAAAGGGGAAACTCTAAACAATGGAGAGATGGTATATTAAAACATCTTAGATGGTTTCATTTGTTGCCACATTTGTATGATCTTGTTCCCCCTCCTAGTACTGATAGTAAGAAATTTGCATGAAATTACAAAAGGGATCATGTCTTAGGAGTTATTGCAATGCATATTGATAATGCCACTTTGAATGCTATTGATCATTTTGAGTGTCCTCATATTCTTTGGACTAAAATTTGGGAGATACATGGAGATCTTGATACTCAGCTATTCCCAAATGATCTTGTTTCAGATTGTCTTGTGCCTCTTCATTTTTTAGATGGGATACCTTATGATCATGCTACTACGTAGGAGTTTTAAGTTTTTGAATACTTTGAATCTTTAGATGAGGATGACGAGGGTCCTTCAGATGCTCCTGCTTCTCCATCAAGGACATTTGATGTACCTTCACCTTCAGTGATTCATTATGCACAGTCATTGATTGAGGTTCCTATCATTCCTGTTCAATAGGACCATTCATCTTGTGTTGATGATTCATTGAGTAGTGCGTCTAGTTATTCATTGCAACAAGTATCTCATTGTCTTCCTAATTGGGATTCCTATCTATCAAACATTGCATCCTTGTTTGTGGAGTCTCACATTTTAGACTTGGAGAACACATTTGAGGGGTTATCTCTCCTCTTTGATGACAACCAATGCACAACTATTGTCAAACCATCCTGGTCTTTGGATATTGTTCAACATTAGTTTTCACATAGTTTTGATTTGTCACCTTCTTCATTGATTGGGCATGTACCTGATTTGATTGTGGCATCTTCATCTTCAGTGGCAAAGGAGGCACATGAGCAGATTTTAGAGACATTATCATACAACTTCATGCTTCTTTCTTTCAATTCCTATTTGGAATGGGAAGTAATACTGCATTTGCACATGGTTTTGTTTCTTCCAAAAGGGAGACAAGTTGTTTGTTGACATTAGGTCATGTTTTGTCTTTAGGAACTTTCCATTTTTGAAGGTGATTACACATTGTGGGGGGGCTACATAGTCTCTCTCTTTCCCTCTTACAAGGGGGATATTGATTACACATTCCATTTTTGTAGGTGATTACACATTGTGGGGGGGCTACATAGTCTCTCTCTTTCCCTCTTACAAGGGGGATATTGATTGTAATATATATGTGATGAATGGTGTACTTGGGGGGCATCATGGATTCCTCCATCCTTCCTCACATGATTTTCTTTTGTTTGCAATTTCTCTCTTTTGGAGAGGATTTTTCTCCCTCAGGGTTTTTCTCCTTTTCTCCAGTTGTGAGAGATTTGTTTTTCTTGCATTTGCAGTTGTACATAGGTACCTAACACATGACCTTGTAGTTAGTACCCATCTTGCATTTAATTTTGCATAATAATCTCCCTAAGTTTTCAGTTAAGGGGGTGTTAGTGCTAAGTTTTAATTTAGGTAGTAATTACTTAGGTAGTTTTTCCCGTATTGGGTAGTTTTTCACCTGTCTTATTTTTCATGCCTTTAAAAGGACTGTACACTATGTAATCTACCATCTTATATTATGAATATCATTTTGGTATTTGGAAGAATAGTTGTGATTCTCTCGTGTATCTATGAGGGTGGTTTGTTATTGGAGGTTGAGGATCCTGGGAAAGAGTTGCCATCTCCTACAAATGTCACAAGAAAAGAGTGACTTTGGACATATGTCGAAAGACTTTTTTTGCAAAATTTTTTGTTGAAATTAAAAGCCATTATAGATGAGACTGTGTAGATTCCAAATATGTATTTTTTTTAATATAAATTGAATTATTTAAATTCTATTTTTCAAATAATTTTTGATGAAACTAGTCCATAAACTTGAAATATCAAGTTTTTTTAGTATTTTAATAACTTTTTATTAAAATAATTTTTTGAAAAACAAATGATACATCAACATTATTTGAAAACAATTATTTTCAATTTAAAAAAATAAAAAAATGATAAGTTTAGGTCATCTTATGTGTGAAATACACGGGGATTTTTTAAAACAATGAATATGGCCAATAAAAATTTAACAAAAAAATATTCAAAAAAATTACAAAAAATATTGTCAACATCTTCAGTATATTATGAATCTTTTCCCAAAAAGATTAAGAAAAAATCAATTATTTAGGTCAAAATATGGATGAGGGACATGTACATGGTATGGTAAAAAAAGTGACTTTTAAATAGTAGTTTTTAGACATGCCTATTCAAAATCAATTTGTATCATCTAGGTATTAAAATAAATTACATATCTGAAAACTAGACTCCAAGAACTACATTTTATATAGACAATGATTTTTTTAAAGATTCAATCTCTAAGTGCTACAAATTTTAAGGTCAAATGTGACAAATTCTAAAAATCAAGGAAAACACTTCCACTTTTTGGCCAAAAAGTGGACTCAACTTCTTGCACACACCCCTAAAGATCCAATAGAATATACCATTAAAAACCATACCTCTTTACAAAAAAATCCCTTGCATATCCTTCAAAGAATCTTTTTAATCTTAGCCTCATGAAGCAACAAAATGCCTAGATCAAGTATTCATCCACCGACCATTTAACCAAACAACATTTCTGATGGATGTTCAAAACTTGAATTTTATAGCTCATGATTCTCCTAACTTCTTCATAATAAGGTGCTTTCCACCATTTTAAAAAAAATTGATGATGGATACCTAAGTGACATTTTCCCATTGTTAAAATCTTACCTTTGTTAGCATCAAATTTTCTCCCTTTAGCCCTACCACCTTTTGTATCTACCAAATAAGTTTTTATGGAAGATGTATATATAGTTTGAAACATTATCTCTTCCCCTTTCGATAGGAAATTCTCTAATACTTGATCCTTGCCAAATATTTCAAATTATCCTCAAAAATTTCTTCTTCATCATCCCCATTAACTATGGAGTTGTCAATGCTCCTCGATTCTCCCATTTGGAGGGGATTTTGGATGAAAAAAACTTTACCAAGCGACCTCTCCAAGTTCCAAGTACTCTTCTTTATTTATCTTTCTTGCAAGGGGTGGAAAAATTTGTCTAATGTCTTCCATATACTTTTCCCTCTTTTTCTTAGCTCCCTTCCCCACCAAACTTTATACTTGAATTATTTCTTAAAGAAATTTCCCTCCATATCACCTTCCCTTGTTTGGATGGTCTAAGTGGCATATTCCTCCCTTTGTCACATTTATTTTCCACCCTCCAATAATTAACATATTAGATTGCTAAATATTAATAATCCAATTGTTGCACTCTAATGCCCATTAGGGGTTGTAGTCCAATCACACATTGAATTGATTTAATCAAATCTATCCTTGCACATATCACCACATATGTGGCCAATTCCTTATGGTTTATGATAGAAGAAATATATGAGTATTCATCAAGGGAACTCCCTATCACTTTAAGAATTTTGTCTAACGATAGTTCACAAGGGATCTTATACATAAGGATCCACAAGTGGGTTTCTTTCACCAATTATTTTATTCGATTGGAGATAGGTGACCAAGCTCTAAGATATAACACTAAATTTCACATGAATAAAAGGTCAACATTAAGAATCTCATCACTATCTTTTAATTAAAACGTAATTTGAAGAAACCCTAATGCTAAAGAACTAATGCCTATTTATAGAATTGTCCCATCCAATGTTTAATTATATCTATCAAAGAATAAATGCTAATAAATTTAGCAATTATCACAATATTTTTCAACTATTTTATTGTTGCCCAAAATAAATTTCTAGTATATTGACAGCTAGAACTTTTAATCCACTCCCACATTGATGTTCAAAATCAAGATATTAGAATTTGTAGCCTTCAACCCAAATTCCTCACCCTTGATTTCTAAAAGCTAGCTAACTTTTTCCAATATTTTTTCTCTGTCTTGGCTACATCTTGTCAGTGCCCCAATGTCTCTTGAAGCAAATAGTTTTGAATATTCTTAATATATAAAGAGAATTTTACTCTCTTCTCCTCTCTTTTTTGGACAATTGAGTCCTATTTTCACCTTTCACTACTTTTCCTAGTTCACCTTTGTTGATTTTTACACTTACATCCTTAACTTTTTTTTTCAAATTAATAAGGTAATATATCTTAAAATTATTAATAATTTTTTTTTTTTGATCGGTATTCGCTTTTGACTAGAGCTTTGAACCAGTGAGGCCACAATTTGTGGGGGACCTCATCCCCATGTTTGTCTGGTGATTACCACCAGTCCAATCATCTTCTACCCCCTGCTTCCTCCGTCTTCCTTCCTTCTCACCCCTGTTCT
>VDFB02360295.1:315699-442636 GCA_007258455.2 Sequoia sempervirens
AATTTTTTTAATTTTAATTTTAATTATTTGAACTTTTAAATTTTCATAAATATTATAAAACATATAATTTAGGTTTTAGGTTTAATTAAATTGCTCTACACCTAAGGTATCTCCTTCAATAGAAAGAGAAAACTTCATTGTTAAATTAATGTGCTTTATTGGCATTTAGTGGTCTCGTCTACTTTACAAGGAAAAGACTCTAACTCCATGCCTTCTTTTCTCTTTCAGACTCGGTATTTGTAAAGGTTCATTACAACATGTTTAATCTCGTGTTGAATGTGGGAGTAAAAACGGAATAAGACTAACGTGATTTTCTTTCATTTGCTATGCATTTTAAGAGATTTTGTTTAACGAAAACGGAGGAAAAAACAAAAGCTAGGGGAACAGAATCCCTTGAAACAGAAAAGTGAATTTAGTGGGGCCCATGAGCCTGGCCACCTAAGTGGTCATGCTGAGAGTCGTACCTTCCGCTATTTGATAAGCAGCACTGCAGATCCATTCAACATCGTTATTTATGTCACAACTGCATAAAAACATTTCACTATGGATGCCCGTGGATATACTCGTTCTGCCCAGAAAAAGATCTTGGGATGAGTTCTTTTAAAAGAAAATGCATTCGACAAGCTTTTCCCACATGCAATCAAGTTGTCTGTAGCTCTCAAAATCTTTTCTTTTGCCACCTCATTTTTATGCAGATTGTTTTCCAAGAATCAAGGTGTGTGTCTTAGGAACCAACTCCGACCTGGCTTAACCGGCACACTCTGGCCTCCTTAACCAACACACTCTAAGCACTGACACTATAGTCACCAATATAATAGTAAAATTCCATCAAACTGAATCTTTTATAATATTATTCTTTCTTTACTCCCACATTCGATATAAGATTAAATATGGTGAGATACCCTGTCTGAAAAGAGATTAAACAAAGTTGCGTCTACTTAAAGGTCATTAGATACAAAATTAGATATGGTGAGATAAACTTTTGAAGTAGAGAAGGTTCGAAACACTGAACTCCAAGATTATTCTGTAAGCACATTTTAACCTTCTTAGAAGGAGATGGCTTAGTTGTAAGGGCAATTTAATTAGAGCTAATATCTATAAATTATATTCCTTTCAATTTTTATTTTTTATTTATATTTTTAAATATATGTTTTATAATATTTATGAAATTTTAAAAGATTTTAAATAATGAATTAAAAAAATATCAGATTTATACAATTTTACAATAGATTTTTTTCTAAGAAAATAATTCTAGCACAATCAATATATATTTTAAAAATAGTAATAATCATAAAAAATAATTTTAAATAGTCATTATATATTTAAAAATAATAATAATTAGAAAATATTTTAATTAAATGAAAAATATAAAATAATTCTTAAGTAAATACAAAATTAATTAATTTTTTATATGGTTTTAATTGTTTTAATATTTAGTTGTGTTTCAATTTTTATATATGATCATGGTATTTAAAATTATTCTTTAAGTAAATAAAAAATTAAATAATTTTTTGATAGTTTTAATTTATTTAAATATTTAGTTATGTTTCAATTTTTATATATGATCATGACGTGATATTTTGTGTCTTCCTATTATTGTTGATATCTATTATTTATTTAGAGTATGAAAGATACAAGTGATTATCCTTTAATGGGGGCACTCATTATTGTTTAATATTTCTAATTTAATAGATTCAAACATATTTTTTATGAATGAAGAGGAGAAAGAAAATGATATTAAATTTGAATATTATAATTTTTTTACAATTCAAGTTCATTAATATGAGCTATAGAAACAATGTTTAGTGAATGTTTTTATGAATTATAGTATTTTGAAAGTTGTTATATTTTCATTTAAAAAATATTTTTCATAAATCATTTTAATTAGTGTTATTGGAATTAGTCTTTGTTGTAATATGTTAGAAAATATAATTGATACTAATCAAACAAATATTGATTGTTATTATTTTATTTTCTTAGAGTTTTTTATGAGTTATTTCAAGTAAATAAAATAAATAGAAATAGAAATAACTCTTGACTAAATAATATACATTTTTTGAATAGTTCTAAAGTAAAAAAAAAACAAATCTTAGATAAATAAAAATAAAGTGTCAAATACTAAATGAAGTATGCATATTATTATATCAACAATTTTACATTAGTATATATTTATATTATTTTAAAAGTAGGATTATAATATTTTATAAATATATTATCATAAGATACATATATATTATCATCACAAAAGTATTAAACACTCAAACATAACAAAAATATATTTAAAAAAATCAAAAGTATAAAATAACTCTTAAACTAATAAACTATTCTAAAATAATAAAATAACTATAAAGCAAATAAAACAAGTCTCAAGTAATTGTGATATTGCTATCAGATTCACCCGGTGTAGTTTAACCAGTCAAACTCATTGACCCGTGTTTCATGAGTAGTGGTTCACAAGAACCCATCTCTCATGATAATGAATGGTCCATTTAGCACTCATTGCATCTACGTGATGCTCACAGAGGTGAAGCAGTGGGCCTTCCCAGGAGGTCACCCATCCCAGTACTACTCCAGCTCAAGCACGCTTAACCATAAATTTTTCTTGAAGGTTAAGCCCACTTTTGAATCTTGATAGCAATATCAAAATTTGACACATGTGAAAAGCACCTCCTACTTACCAAGTCTCAAGTAAAGTAAATAACTCAAGAATATATTTTTATATTATAAATAAAATAAAGTAGGTAGTTAATTCATGGAAAAGGAGAGAAGAGGCAAGGAAGTGGCTACCAAACTCCCCAAGAAAAGTGAGTATGTGAGGGTTACCATCAATTCTTAAGGATTTTTTTTCAGTAAAAGGAGGGTGCCATTGAAGAACTAAGTCTAATATAAAGGTTGAATGAATCCAATATATTTCAAATAAGGATAAGATTATCCTCAATTCTTGATAAGAAAAGGGATAGTTTGATAAAAGATGACACTTTGATTTTGCATCTTTTTTATAAGGTGCACACCTATTAGGGATCTAGAATCCCTTATGTATGATATTGTCCATTATCAAGAATTGAGGATAATCGTATCTAGATTTGAAATATATCGAATTCATCTAACCGGGCTATATTAGACTTAGTCTTTCAATGGCACCCTCCTTTTATTGAAAAAGCCTTGAGAAGTTATGATAACTCTTACATTCTCACTTTTCTTGGAGAGTTTGGTAGCCACTTGCCTTGCTTCCTCTCTCCTTTTTCATTAATTAACTCTTGAAACCCTATATATATATATATATATGAGTTATTTTATAATTTTAATTTGTTCAAATATATTTTTGTTATGCTTGAGTGTCTTTAATGTATACAATGATTTTTTAATGATAGTATATATGTCTCTTATGAATATATATTTATATAACATTATTATCCAACTTTAAAAATAATCTAAATATAATAGTGTAAAATTATTGATACAATAACATACACACTTCCTTCATTTACTGTTTGATAATCTATTTTTATTTATCCAAGATTTATTTTTTTACTTTACAGTTATTCAAGATTTATTTTATTTTATTTAATCAATATTTAATTCTATTTATATTTATTTTATTTACTTGAAATAACTCTAACAATCAATATTTTCTAGTATTTTTAATTGATTAGTATCAATTATAATTTCTAACATATTAATGATCATGAATTGTAGGAAAATTAATAATATTTAAATTTAATATCATTTTCTTTCTTTTTATTCATTCATAAAAAATGTTTGAATTCCTTTAAATTAAAAATATTAAACAAAATGATTCTTCCATTAAACTATAACCATATTTGTGCCTCATACTTTAAATAAATAATGGATATCAACAATAGTAATAAGAGACAAAATGTCATGCCATGATCATATATAATAATGGATATCAACAATAGTAATATTTGTGGGGTCGTGGAAGATAAGCGTGTATTTTCAGGCGATATATTTGAGTTCCAGTCCATTTGTTTATGGCCCCATGGAATATCTTTTTTAAAAGGCAGGTACGCTTGAGGACATTGAGAATAATTAAACCATGTTGTAAAGCACGATGGGCATCTTTAGTTAAATCATGTTGTATAGCATGATGGGCATCTTTAGTTACTTTATCTTTTATGAGAATAAATCTTTACGTGATGGTGAAAACTGCTATCCTTCTTTCCCTTTTTATTTTTAAGAATATATTTTAATTTATTTGTTTTAAATATATAGCATTATGAGCATCTTTAGTTACTTTATTTTTTATGAGAATAGATCTTACCTAATGGTGAAAGCTGCCAGCTTTCTTTTCTTTTTTTAAATAGACATTTTAATATAATTCTTTTAAATATAATATTTAGTAAAATAGAAATTGGTAAATAATCTGATTTTAGTATTATTTTTATTTAAACATATTTAAAAAAATCAGATTTGATTTTTGGATTATTTATTTTCTATCGAGTTAAATTTATAATTGATCTAGATCCCTTCTACACTCATGGAAATGACATCTTAATTCTAAAATGGATCAAGTTGTTTTCCTTTCAAGTGATTGTTGTGAGTGAACATGAGGGCTAGAATAGTTAAGTTCCATGCTAAGGTGATGTATTTAAAGACAAGCCCTAATTCATTTAAACATCTAGCAAATACATAGATTGAACACTTCCTAGCACACATCATAGATCCTTAAAAAAACCATATCATAATATCAAATTAGCATCCTAGGGCATTATGCACAACTACTTGGTATCCTTGATCTTGTTTAGAATTTGTTGACTTGACATCCTTACTAAGGTTTGACACAATGGATTCATATCCTTGTCATATGTTGTGAAGCCTAAATCATATTATTAAATATGAAAATAAGAATATATCAATAAAAAACCCCATTCAATAACAAAATGACCACATCAATGCAAACATGTGCACAAAACATAAAAGTAAATCAAATTAAACTATATTTCCTCATCAAACGTGTATAACCTTACTCCATTATATGTGATGAAATGCTATAAATGATAGTATGTGGATTGCTCTTAGCTTAGCATAGCTTTGATTTGCAAAATGGATGCAAAGATGGCTTCAATTCTCAAAATTTGTGCAGTTGAATGGCTCAATGATGAGTGCCTTATAGCTTTAATAGATACCTAATCAATAGTGTAGAACGCTTTAGAAGATCGATGGATGAGATGGAGTGAGAGTGAGAGTGAATTGATGTTTTTTTTCAATCAACTCACTAAATTAGGAAATATAAGAATATAAATTTATTTAATTCCAAGTGCATGAGATAAAGATATATTTAGGAATTAAATAATTTAAAGATTAAAAAAATTAAAAATTAAAAAAATTAAATAATTTATTTAATTTTAGAGGAAATCTTAGCTAATTAATTTAATTATGGTGGATGAAGAGAATGCATGAATTTAATCAAATAATTATGAATATTTGATTAATGTGAATAGAAGAAATTAAGCATTTAATTAGATAATTAAAATTATTTAATTTGTGTGGATAAGAAAAATTGAAAGAATAATTAAATAATGAAATTTTTTTTTAATTAAAGTGGATAAGAGGAATGATAAATTAATTAAATAATTAGAATTAATTAATTATTATTGATTATAAAAATGATGATTTAATTAAATAATTAAAAATTATTTAATTAATGAAGACAATACATTAGCTTAATTAAAGGAAGAGTGGTGGTGAATAAGAAGAAATGTGTTAGTCATTTTTAGGTGTCTACAATTTTCTCCTCTTTGAGACAATGTGTCCATTGCATTGTTTCAAAGACATGTTACTAGTATGAAATTTTTATGTGATGGCGTGCCCTAGCATGCCTTAGTGGACCAAGGAATGGTGGCAGGTTGGTAGGTTGTCCCTTCGAGAGATAAATAAAAAAAAATTGGGTCAAGCTCACAATAGGTAAATAAAGTATGTTTAGTGGAATAAAAGTCAAAAAATAAGATTGAATGGCTAAAGACATGATTGGAAGGATAGGGATGAAGAAAATAATTTGGAGCAAGGATAGGGGTGATGAGTTAGTGTTTGGTTGGCTATATAGGAATAAGAGGTTCATTTTCAAGTCATTTTCACTCTCATAGTTATATATATTGTCAAAGCCTCCAAAGTTACTCGAGCGTGAATGAGCTATTGAGATGACAAATATTCTGAGGAGTAGCCACTATCCAAAGCACACTCTCCAGTACCAACAACTAATTGAAGCCCATGGTTGCACATATCTAACCCTTAGTTCCTTAGGTCTAGGTCTAATAGTAATAAATGCTAGGTGAAATAGGACAATCAAATGTGTCAAAGTAGGAAATTGTACATTTGAAACCCAATTTGGTGCATTTGAAAGCCAAAATGGAATATTTGATGAGGTTTAACACATTCAATTTTGTAGGTTACTTTTGATGCATATGGTTACAAATGATTAACACATTTGATAGCTAGTTTAGTGTATCTGAAGAATAAAGTCACATATGATATCAAAATGGTGTATTTGATAAAAATGTATCACATTTGATTTTAGAATGAAACATTTGATTGCTACTACGATGAAAATGAAACTTGAATCACAATTGATTTAGGGATTTGGTGCATCTGATGCTAAGGCTAGGTAACTAAGGATATTCTTTTTTTCATAATGATTGACACTAAGTGTACTATTTTTTAGAGAGTTCTCAAACCAATTATGTGAAGGGAGTGTCATCTCATGATGTTGTATATGAGGACTAAGTTAGATGAGCTAGATCCTACCTTCTTATTTTTATTAGGGTTATGACTTATTACTTATATGTCTGAGATTAGAGCACACAGGGTCATGATGTCAACCCTAGTAGAGAGATCAAAGACCGAGAGATGCATGTTTGTTCTTGTAACTAGTAAGAATACCATTACCCTAGAGGACATGCCTAAAAGATTCTTAAGATCTAATGAAGGGTGCTCCCCTTACTATCACAACCTCACCAAAAAAAATACTGAAAGAATAACCAATACGAAGGAAGAAACAAAGAGATCTTATTAAATTACCAAATTGGAAAATAGATCACAACATTACTGAATTACATGGGCTTCTCATTACAATCATCTACCAAATTTGCAAATTAGAGCATCCACTCTTGGCTCTACATTCACCAGCAAGCAAGCGACTTATCTTCTTTGATCCATGATCTCATCACCCTCATGTTACTCTACCACCTCCCTCTCTGTCTCTATATACAATTCTCCCCTTCATGTCAACCTATCTCATAAGTATTCTCTTTTTTTTAGTACCACCTCGTCATCTAGTAGACATCCAGATCTCCCAAGTAGTTACATGGTTACTAGTGACTACAATTCTTATTCATTCATGCTAGGGCATCCACAACAATGATGTGGAATCAACGAGTAATATCATGCCATGTGTCGCCAACCAACTCATCCATCCATCGCCTTTAACCAACTCACATCTCTGTCCACCTTCCCACCTTGTCGTGTCAAGGGGACACCAAAACCACTCTCCCTGAAGGAGCTCTTCTCAAGATGTTCCTTACATCGTCATCACTTTACCATCTTGTCGAAGGGACTCTTCATAACGTCATGCCAAAACATGTTAATCGCCCCAATCTACGCCTTATCGCTCCATCGAAGGGACATTGAACATCGTCCTACCAATAATCCAAAGTATTGGACCAATGTTGTTTGACAAAATTCCTTACAGTTTGACGAGCTATCGAAGGTACATTGAATGTTGTCCCACCAATACGATAACCTCTCGTCAATGTAACTTCTTCGCACCCATTCACTGTTGTTGCTAACACCATTGGCATGTTCAAGGGACATGAGATAAGGTCCCATCGAAGTCTCCTTAGTAAACTTAAGCTGATTAGCCCTTTTTGAGAGAAAATAACCACAAATTGGTGCAAGAATTCTTGTACTCCTTGGATGCTCCTGCATCAGGATCCCTTTTCATGGAGAGAGTCATCTATGATATTGACTTTGGGGAGAGTGCATTGAAGAGGGTATTTTTGGATGATGAATTGGGGATTGAGGATGGGGAGATGGACCTGAGGAGGGAAATGAGAAGATTTGAGTTTCCACCTTGGCTAGACTACTTGGAGGTGTCCTAGTTCCTAATCAACTATCTCATGGATTCCTATTGGTTGCGGGAGTGTGTTGGAGAAAATGCTTAGCAATGGAGTTGTTTTCTCTTGGGAATTGATGAGTCCAATTTATGGTTCAATTTTGATAGAGTTTATTATCCATTTGTTGTAGTTGTCATAGAATTTGATACTTGGATGATGGCATTTTTATGATATTTCCTCAAAACTATAAACATTGGGTGTAAACTTATTTCTGTAAATATTTAATGACATTGACATGCTATATGGACTATCTATGTTAATTCTACATGTGGATTAATGAATGTTTCTTTAAGATAGTTACAGATATGCAATTATTGTGCATACTAATATTGTCATGCAGATATAATCAGAGGCCACTAAATTGAGGAAGATTCTACCAATTGGTCATTCGCCATAATGGTTAACAAGGAAATCATTCAAAGGTCAATAGAGGGAAGACTCTTGATGGTGGGAGATTCCTCATGTAAATCAAAATTGTAACTGCCTTATAAATGGTCTTAATTATTGTTGAGAAAATATAGGTGTTACTGTTGTGTTAAATATGTGTTAAGGAAAATGTTCCTAACTAGATTACACACATGTGTAACTGCCTCTCCACTTTCTATGCTTTCCCTAAAATGGCGTCCTCCTAATTTGTTGGAGTTGACCACCTTGCTAGGTGATTAGTTAGTAGCTTCTCTTCTTATGAATAAGACTTGGATGCTCCTCCTCAGGAGGTTGTATAATCTGATGATGTACTTGCATTCTTAATTTTTCAGTAATACAGTTATGCTGCTCTATTGTACTCATGTCTTCCAATG
This sequence comes from Sequoia sempervirens, assembly GCA_007258455.2. Taxonomy (NCBI): domain Eukaryota; kingdom Viridiplantae; phylum Streptophyta; class Pinopsida; order Cupressales; family Cupressaceae; genus Sequoia; species Sequoia sempervirens. The sequence continues at coordinate 324,629 of VDFB02360295.1, forward strand.
AATAAAATGAAGTTATAAGTTCATGCATTTGAGTTTACATTAGTTTTAAATAGGGGATACTCATCCAAGGGGGCCCACTTGGTGAGCATTTCATCCTTTAGTTTAGTTTAGTTTAGTTATTACTTTTTGTTTAGTAATTAGTTAAGAATCTGGTACTGACTGTTCCTGCAGCCACTAGAATTCCATTTTGTGATTATTCCTGTAGCTAGAGAAGATAGAGTAGTTTCCTATTTGTTTGCTCATATTTTCATTTCTATCATGCATTTTAGCTTAGTATAGTTATTGGTTGATGCTCAACACTTATGTTATTTATTTCAAAGCAATTTACTTTTAGCATTTTGTCTTTCTTAGTTGTAGGATGAATATGGCTACCTTGGATTCCTAGTGCACATACTGTACTAACCCATTTCAATTTTACGTCCCTAGGTTTCCAAGTTAAATGCACCTTCATGATGATTGAAATAGCTATTTAGTTTAGATGTCCAATCTCTGAATCATAGCTGTAAGGGATTAGTTGTTAAATCATCATAAGATGCCAACATTTTTGGCGTCGTCATTGGGGATGGTGTCAAACTAGGGAGTTCTTTGGTGTCATTGATATTTTTTCTTATTGTATTGTTTATGAAGTTTGTTCTTAGTATACCCCTTATTTAGGAAAGTAATGACCCCACTATTCTTTGCCAATTATTTGTGTGAGTTGGCTGATGCTGAGTTGATATTGTATGCATAGAGGAAGGATACGAGATGCTCATGAGAGATTCCTTCCTAGTTATCCCAATCCATTCCAGCTAGAAGAGCTTCCAAATCTGCCCAAAGACGAAGAAGAAGAAGAAGAGCCACATCCCTTTGCTAATGCATTTCTTGATCTAACCAGTTCTGAATCTTCCTCTGAAGACCAAAATCTAATAGAGAACCCCTTTGCTTTGGAAGTTCATCAGGAAGGCATGGGTGAGGCAAATAGAAACATGCCTAACCAACCAGATTTTCCTTTCCCTGCTTAAGACCTTCCTAAGTTCTATGGACTTGTTACAAAAGATCTTGATACATTCTTGTTCGAGTTTGATATACTCTGTAGGAGTTATGATAATACCACTAATTCCCATAGGCTTAAGCTATTTCCTACCACTTTGAAAGAAGTTACACTAAGATGGTTCATGAGCCTAGGGAGAAATACTGTGGAGAGTTGGGAGTACATGAAGACAAAGTTCCTTGATAAGTACAAAGAATATTGCAGGGGAAGTGACATGAGAGGAGATGACATTTTTAGAATGCAGCAAAAGGAAGATGAGAGCTTGGAGGATTAGATTTCAAGGTTTTTGTTTTTCCTACAAAAATTTCCACACCATACACTCAATGAAGAATCACAAAAGTTTTTTTCCCTAAGAGGAATTAATGATAGCTACACTAATGCCTTAGATCTGATGGCAGGAGGAGATATCACCCAAGTTCCTTGGGAAGATATCAAGAAAATATGTCAAAACTATTCTAGGGCAGCTTCAAATAAAGGGGGAGCTTACCAATCCTATATGGGCAAGTCATCTACAGGTGGAGTTTCAAGGATGGATATTAATCACTTGTCAGATTTCAAGCAAGACATCTTTAACAATCTAGCTATCCAGTTGGATACACTTCAGGCCAAGAAGAAACAAGAGGAGGTAGAGGCAATGTTGGTAGAATATTGCCCTCATTGCAGACAAAAGAAGAAGGACTGCAAATGCAAGATGGTAGCTAATACTGATAATAAGCATATTCCACCTGAGTTCAAGCCAATCTAGATTGAACAGGATCAACTCTATTACATTACACAAAGGAGGCCATAGGCTCCAAGACAAGGTGTGCCACCGGATCCACTATCTTTTGTTGGGCCATATTTCAATTCTTATTCATCTAGTAACCAATGGAAACCCCCATATCCATCCAATTATGGAGGATATCCACCATAGCCTTGGAATAACTCTCCAAATGCTTGGACCAATCATCACAACTCTCCACCCCAATGGAAAAAACCTTAGGGGAATTGATAGTAGTTTCAGGGAAATTGGCAGCCACCTCCACGAAACTGGCAGCAAACATCTTAATGGAGGGGAGGACAATAATGGCCAAACCAGACAACCAGTTATATACAACCACCTTCTTAGCCCCAACAACCTACTCTAATGCCTCTTCCTACTAATTCAAACTCAAATGCACCTAAACCTACTCAGCTACCAACTCAACCCACACCTAACCCAAATAACAAACCACACCCAGAGCCAGTATACTCTACTAATCCAAATCAATTCCCTGCATATGTTGTGAGTCTAAGTGACATCCACTTATGTTCAATAACTACTTTACTAGCTCCTTCCACACCCATTATCTCTGAGCTTCTTGTGGAAGAAGAGAAACCTCTTAATGACCCCATTCATCCAAGTGCACATAAAAATCCTGAACCAGCCCTAGTCAAGCAGATTGAACAAGAACCACCATTTCTTTAGAGATTGGAAGTTGCTAAGTAAAAGGAAGAAAAGGAGGACACAACCTTTGACATTTTAGATTGGCTAAAGCATATATGTGTCCAAATACCTCTATTTAAGGCCATAAAAGATGTTCACATATATGGCAAAACAATCAAAGAAGCATGCCTCAAGAAGCCATGCAAGAAGAAGAAAGACCCCACTAAGGTTCATGTGGTGGGATAATTGGCTAACATCATGCTTGGGAAAGTGACTATCCCCAAGTACAATGACCCAGATAGTCTTGTGGTAGGAGTTGTTATAAATGGGATTTAGACAAAGAATGCTCTGATTGATTTTGGAGCAACAATAAATGTAATGACTAAGGACATCCTGCAGCAACTAAATGTTGCAAGAATGAGACCTACTCCTACTGTCCTACAACTTGCTGATAGTTCTACTATTAAGCCTGATGGTATAGTAGAGGACCTTGTGGTAACTCTAGAATCTTGGGAGTACCTAGTAGATTTCATATTTTTTTCTCCTAAAGCTACACTAGGCGGGTATCCCACTATTATTGGAAGGCCATGGTTAGCAATAGAAGATGCCTATATTGGATTCCAGACAGGAGACATGACCATTTCTTATGGAAAGAGCACCAAAAATATTGTTCTCTATCCTTCTGCTCAGTCATCCCATGATGGGGATGATCCCATATGGCCACATGTTAGTGAAGAGGTCGAGGAAGTTAATTATGTGGCATAACTTATGATATTAGGCAGGAGTTATTTCATGCAGATTCAAGATGAAGATGAAGTATTATCTAACATAATTCAAAACTATTGTGAAGTAGAGGAAGCATCATCCTCCCATCCATCTAGTTCTGCTACTCCAATGAAGACACTTTTTCCCGTTCTTCCTGTAGCCACTTTTCCTACAATCACTCTTCCTACAGCCGAACTTCATGTAGCAACAGGTATGTCCCATACATTGCTACCATATGAACCCAAGGTACCAAGCATTAATGAAGCAGCTATGATAGAGTTAACTACACAAGTGCAGGTGTTAGAAGGAAAATATCTAAATATTAACAGCAAACTGAGTGAAGAACAATAGTTGTCATTGGCAAACTTACTGAGGACCCACCAACATGCATTTGCGTGGTACTATCATGATATGAAGGGATTGGACCCTAAGATTTGCACTCATAGTATATACATCAGAGATGATTGTACACCAGTAAGGCAACCACAAAGAAGAATTAACCCTGCATCAAGAGAAATTGTAAAATGAGAACTGTAGAAATTTTTAGATGTAGGATTTATCTACCCAATTTTAGATAGCCAATGGGTATCTCCATTGTTTCTTGTGACCAAAAAGGGAGGGAAGTGGTGAGTTTGTATTGATTACAAGGAACTCAATGCTGCCACCAAAAAGGACCATTTTCCCTTACCTTTCATATATCAAGTTTTGGACTCACTTGCAGGCAAGTAGTACTTTTCTTTTCTAGATGGATTCAGTGGCTATAACCAAATCCAAATTGCACCTAAGGACCAAGAGAAGACAACCTTTACCTATCCATGGGGGACCTATGCCTACTCAATACTTCCATTTGGCTTATGCAATGCACCTGCAACTTTTCAGAGGGCATTCATTAGCATATTTTTAGACATCTCTCTTGATTGCATGGAAATTTATATGGATGACTTTACTACCTATGGTGTTGATTTCAATGAAGCATTGAAAAATATCAGGAGAGTCCTACAGAGATGTGCAGATCACAATCTTGTGTTTAAACACTAAAAAGTGCTTCATGATGATGTAGGAAGGTGTAGTTCTTGGCCACTACATCTCTCACAAAGGAATTCAAGTAGATCCTGCAAAGATTGAGGTGATCACTAATCTACCTATACCTGCAAAACAAAATATGTTAGGATTTTCTTAGGACATGCAAGTTATTATAGGCGGTTCCTCAAAGACTTCAGCAAAATGGTAGTACCATTGTATAGTCTCCTAACCAAAGATGTTGAATTTCAATGGACAAAAGACTGTGACAAGGAATTTTTTGACTTGAAAGTGGCTTTAACTCATGTTCCTGTACTCAAAGGTCCTAATTGGTAGATTCCTTTTCACATTCATACAGATGCATCAGACTATGCTATAGAAGCATTCTTAGGACATTAAGAAGGAGCCATTGAAAATGCCATTTATTTTGTCAACAAAAATTTGCAGGGAGTTGAATTAAACTATACAGTGACAGAAAAAGAAATGTTGGCAGTGATCTATGCCCTAAACAAATTTAGGCTAGTACATAATAGGCTATCAAATCTTTGTGCACGCCGATCATGCAGCCATTAGATACCTCACGAATAAACCCCCGATATCAGGTAGGCTAGCAAGATGGTTATTTTTGATGCAAGAGTTTGACATAACCATTATGGATAAACCAGGGGAAGCCAATGTTGTTGCAGAATTTCTTTCAAGGTTGACTACATTAGAGGACAATCAATTCATAGATGACTCTTACCCTAATGAGCATCTATTCTCCATCAGTGTACAAACACCCTGGTATGTTGACATAGCTAATTATCTGGTCAGAGGGAGAGTTCCTCCTCACTTCTCTCCAAAAGAGAGAAGGGTGTTCATTGAAAATTATTTTCCTTTTTCATGGATTGTTGGATGTTTGTTCTATACTAGACCCGACCATGTCATGAGGAGATATGTGAGGGAAGATGAGACGTATGATATTTTGCATGCATGTCACAATGAACCCTATGGAGGGAATTTTGCAGCCAAGAGGACAACAATGAAGATTTTGAATATAGGATATTATTGGCCCACAATCCACAAGGATGTAAGAAAATATACAAGAAAATGTGATAGATGCCAGAGGATGGGCCAACCAACCAAATCTAATGAGATGCCACTTTACCCTCAGGTAGTAATCACTCTATTTGATAAGTGGAGATTGGATTTTGTAGGACCAATTGACCCTCCATCAAAAGGTAAGTCTTATATCTTGGTATGCACTGATTATGTAACCAAGTGGGTAGAAGTTAAGGCCATGAAGCATGCTAGAGATAATAAGGTTGAAAATTTCTTTATGAGGAAATTTTCACACGGTATGGGATTCCATTAAGAGAGATAGTAACAGATCAAGGGGCTCAATTCACTTCAACCCTTGTTACAACACTAGTCAATAAGTATAACATAAGGCACAGGAAGTCTACTCCTTATCACCCTCAGGCCAATGGCCAAGTTGAGGTGACCAATAGAGAAATTGAAGCCATTCTGACCAAAATAGTGGCTATCCACATAAAGGATTTGGAAAATAGGCTACTAGAAGTTGTTTGGGCCTACAGAAATACCTAGAAAACAACTACAAGCTTCACTCCATTTGAGTTTTTGTATGGAAAGACAGCTCTAATGCTCATTGAATTTGATCATAAGACTCTTAGGACTATAGTAGACTTGGGGATGGACATCTCTAAAGCACAAAGAGACAAACTCATGTAGTTGAATGCTTTGGATGAGATGAGGAAGGAAACCTTGCATCACACAAAGGTAGTGCAGAATCAGAGAATAAAGTGGCATGACAGATTCATCAAGGACAAGAAATTTTAGCCAGGTGATTGGGAATTGCTCTACAAGTCAAAGTATCGATATAATGTAGGAAAATTGTAGACAAGGTGGCTAGGACCATATGAGTTCGATGAAGTCTTTTCCAATGGGGTTGTTTAGCTCACTACCATTGACCCTGTCAGATTCAAGTTGCTTGTCAATGGTCATTGCCTCAGATTGTATCACAAGCCAACTTCCAAAGAGGAATTCCTGCGGCAATTCACTCAGCATGCAACACTCAAACTTCCTACAGCTAAAGGAAGTGGACCTAGTGTCCCTCCTTCTGGCTAACTAAGGTGTGTACGTTGTCATAATAAAGACTTCCACTTTTGTGGGAGTCCACTTCTTCATCCATCCATCCATCTGCCCATCCATCTCCACTTTTCTCTCTCTTCCATCACCTCACTTCATTCCACTTCACCTCATTCCACTCCATTTTCATTAATTTCTCAACTAATTTCTTCAACGGTGACCGATACTTTCTCCATAATCTTTGCAACAAATCTTCCAAGAATTTAGGTACGTGCACATTAATTTGTTATATCTTAATTGTCTTTTAGTACATTCATTTAATTGTTGTACATTAATATTGACATTCACCATAGCATGTCATTATTCTCTATCCCTGTCAAATCATCATTACCACCTCACATGTGAGGAAACATGCTCACATTTAGGTTGGGGGGAAGGTGTGAATACCATGCCCACATGTTATGTTGGCATGCACATTTTTTTAACCTACGTATTATTAAGTCCAACTCTTCATTTATTTCTTATTCAGCGCATTATTGTGTTTGGTCGTCTCCTTCCTTTTTTCTTCACCTGCTCCGCCGACCTTCTCTGCTGCGCATTACCATTTTGGACGGCTCCTTGTCTGTCTCTTGCTCTATTTAACAGGGCTTTGTGTATTGTAAATTCATTAACAGCAATGGTGAAATAGCTTCATATTTGGTCACTTCTCATTGTTTGGATGATTTGGATTGCAGCACAGGCTCCTGGGTGCGTCAACATGGTATCAGAGCGACTATGACAGCAACCATTTCTGCCCATTGAGTTTTCACCAGGTCTGACTCTGGTTTTTGACTACAATTTTTGCTGTGTCCTCTATGGTTCTTTTTCGGCCACTTCCTCGGCTCTGCTCGTGCCACTTCGTGTTCTTCGGGCTGCGAACTTTGTGCTGCAGTTCCTGCTCTTCGCCACCATTCTTGTCACCCATCCTCGCCACCTTGGAGCCGTTCTTTCCTCCGTCGCTGCATTGTGTTCTCTCTGCATGGAGTTCTTTTGCTGCTTCGTCGGGATTTTTTTGCTGCCGCCGTGGAGTCCCTTGGGCCTTCGTCACCCTTGCCTTGGTGGCTCAGGCCCCTGTTGTCACCTTAGTGTTCTCCTCTGCCGCACTGCTGCTGCTGGTCTTTGGCCCCTTCACCGGCTTGTTGCCCTGTTCGCGCCTCATCACCTCCAGCCCGTCGACATCGTCGACCTCTGCTCCTTCGTGGTGGTTTTCCACCCCCGCCTCAGCAGTGTTCTTTTGGCCGACCACTGTCGAGTTTTTTGTCGCCTCCTCTCTTGGTCTCGACTTCAAAATCTTGCCGCGTTTCACACCCCCTGGCTTCCTTCGTTGCTTCCCTATCCTCCATCTTTCGGCCTCATGCTCAGAGTGCTTTATTTGCTATAGGTTTTGATGGAGGTCTTTTTGGTTGCAGCTCGGGTTCAGCTCTCATTGCCACCCCTTCTCCTGATCCGGCTATGAATGTTTTTCGTGGCTGCATAGCAGAACTTTTTGCTTCATGGCGTTTCTTTTTTCTGCTGTTTCCCCACGTTTTGTCTTTCGAGCCCTTGTCTCCACACTTTTGTGCCAGCTCCTGCTCGTGGACTCCTCTCTCATTCTAGCCACGGGTTGTGAAGGTGTTTTGACATTCTTGGCTGCACCCCTCATCATGTTCACGCGTTCACCTACATTGGCAAAGCTGCATATTTTTTGGAGTTGAGGAAGGCGATCTATGGTGGTTGGAGAAGCACGTTTTTTTTGTTTCAGTGAAGGTATGAAGAGGCGCCATCTCAACAAAGTCCAATTTCTGTTCTTTTAAAGGCTGATTCTCTATGTTTAAGTAAGCCCGATTCCTGCTTGAATTCAATTTTTGTTGGTGATGTGGCCTGTTCTCTTTGATGACGTGGTCTCTAATGATTTTGTTGGGGATGAAAGGTCAAGTATCTTCGATTCTAAGGCCAGTATAGCATTGAGCCCTCAATTTGTGAAGTTGGTCTCGTGGTATGACAATGAATGGGGATACAGCAACCGGGTTATGGATTTGATTTCACACATGGCATTTGTTGGTTCCCGCAAATGAAATCTGCTGTAATTTTAAGAATTTCAATTATTGTTTGAGAACCTTTTAGTAAAGGTTTATCTAGAGAAAGAATCCATAGTTGAGTACTCAGAAAGCTAAGGAATAGGGTTGTATTTTTCATTTTAGTCCTTTGAGTGCCCTTGTATATCATGTCGGACCCTAGGATTGAATTGCTCACTCCACACAACTATCACACATGGAAGCTCAAAATGTCACAATTGTTGCAATCTCGTGGTCTATGGCAATTGTTGGATGTCGACCAACCTGAATTCACAAAAAAATTTGAGCTATTTGTTCATAGAAACAAAATGGATGAGGCTAAAGGACTCATAGGTTTGCATGTGTCTGATAATTTGTTATTTCATATTGCTGAATGTAAAACACCTAAAGATGTGTGGGATAAGCTTGCAGAATTATATGGTAAGGTCAATCAGTTTAGGATCTTACAGCTTGAAGCTGATCTCACTTCTCTCTCTCCAGATGTTTTTCCTTCCATTCAGGATTTCCTTGCACAGTTCAAATTGATTTTGTCTCAATTAAAAGGATGTGGTCATGCCAAAGAAGATAAGGAGTGTATTTTCTTGATCTTGTCTAAGCTTAGAGGTCCCTTTCAAGTGTTTGCCTCTACTTTCTATTCTACTATGGATGCTATGGGGGAAGATCATAAGATGCCTACTTTTGAGGAGTTTTGTGATCGATTGACTAGGGAGCAGGCCAAGTTGATTCAGATGGATGCTCTTCCTAAGAGTCATGCTTTAATGGCTCAATCTTCCAAGGTCAAGGGTAAGAATAAGAAGAAGCCCAAGATAGATTCATCTTTAGGTGGTGAGTCTCCCTCCAAGCCTAAGGTGAAGACTGATCAGAAGAATAATCTTTCACCTCCTCCTCCTTCTAACTCGGGTGAGTCATCTTCCAAGTCTAAGAAGAAGAAGGAGAACTGTTCGTTCTATGGAAAATATGGGCATAATGATGCACATTGTTTTGCAAGGCTAGCAGCATTAGAGGAAGCTATGAGGAAGCATAATCTTGCCATGCCTAAGTCTTCTTCTTCGGGAAAAGGGCAAGCCCTCTCAGCTACAGCTTTGTCCTCTACCAGTTCTAGTTGGATTCTTGATTCTGGTGCTTCTCATCACATGACTCATACTGAGGCTCTTCTTGATTCTCTTTCTGATAGTCTTACTTCACATATTGCTGTTGGGAACTCTTCTCAAATTCCAGTTTTGGGAACAGGCTCAGTTCATATGCAAGATGGCAGCATTGATGATGTTCTTCTTGTTCCTGATATTTCCCAGAATCTACTTTCTGTCTATCAAATTTGTAATCATGGTGATGGCAGGCTTGTTGAGTTCTCTCCTACTGATGTGACTATTCGAGAGATGCAAGATCCTGAGAAGGTCATTGCTACAGGAACAGTTGACCATGCGGCCCGTTTGTATAGGTTTGATGGATTTGAGTCTTCATCAGGATCATCCCTTATTGCTCATGTAGATTCTACAAGCAAGCTTTGGCACGAACGGTTTGGACACCTGAATTACAAATATCTTCAACAAATGAGCACACAAAATTTAGTAATTGGTCTCCCTCAGATATCTTGTTCAGATGGAGTTTGTCAAGGTTGTGTGCTTGGCAAGCATCATAGGGATCCTTTTCCTAAGGGTATGGCCACACGTGCTTCGACACCCCTTGAGTTGGTGCATAGTGACCTCATGTCATTCCCCACTCCTTCTTTTTCAGGGGCCAAGTATGTGCTCACCTTCATTGATGAATTTTCTAGGCGCACTTGGGTGTATTTTTTGAAGTACAAGGATGAGGTTATTTGACATTTCATGACCTTCCTTGCATTTGTGGAGAAGCAGTCAGGACATTCCCTTCAGAAGATTCGCACAGATAATGGGGGGGAGTATGTCAATCAGGCGTTTCAAGAATTTTGTTGTACTAAGGGTATTCTTCATCAACACACAATGCCATACACTCCTCAACAGAATGGTGTATCCGAGCGGAAGAATAGAACTTTACAGGAGATGGCCAATTGTATGCTCCAATCTAGATCCATGGCTCCTGCATTTTGGGCAGAGGCTATCAATTGTGCCAACTACATTCAGAATCATATGCCCCATAAGGCAGTGCAGAATATGACTCCAGAGGAGGCTTGGTCTCATGTCAAGCCCAAGGTTTCCTACTTTCGAGTCTTTGGGAGTGATGCATGGGCATTCATTCCAGATGGTAGGCGCAAGGCAATGGAGAAGAAAAGTCAATGGTTCATTTTTGTTGGCTATTGTGAGGATGTGAAGGGTTATCGGTTGTTTGATCCTGTCACTCGAGAGGTTCATTTTCGTCGTGATGTCCAATTTGATGAGTCTCTCACTTCGAAGGATTCTCCATCACAAGCCTCTCCCTCTCTTCTTCCTATTTCTTCTTCAGAGGATGTTGTGCTTCCAGATGATAATGATGATGCTTGTAATGATGTTGTTCCTGATGATGGTATCGATCTTGTTGTCGATATTACTCCATCTTCTCCTTCTCCTCCACCTGCACCCCGTCGACCTTTATGGGCTCGTACACTTCTTGAGGATGCTGGTTCCCTTGTAGGTGATCCCATAGCTACACGTTCCACTTGTTCCCGCACTTTAGGTAGCAGTCTTTTGAGTCATGTAGTTTCTACTGATCCTCAGAAGTTTTCAGATGCTTCGGGTGTTCTGGAATGGGATAGTGCTATGATAGAGGAGTATTCTTCTTTGATGAAGAATCATACTTGGGATTTGGTTCCTCTTCCTAAAGGAAGAAAGTTGGTTCGATGCAAGTGGTTGTATCGTACCAAGTTTGCATCCGATGGTTCTATTGATAAGTATAAGGCTCGTCTAGTGGCTAAGGGTTTTTCTCAGGTTGAGGGTATTGACTATTCCGAGACCTTTGCCCCTTTCGCAAAGATGGATTCCATACGCCTCGTGCTTTCTATTGCTGCATCTCAGGCTTGGTTAGTGTATCAGATGGATGTGAAGAGTGCTTTCTTGCATGGTGATCTTCATGAGGAGATCTACACGGAGCAGCCACTTGGCTTTGTGCAAGACCCTTCACTTGTTTGTAGGCTCTGACGTTCATTGTATGGTCTCAAACAGGCTCCTAGAGCTTGGTATGAGAAGATGGATAGTTTCTTGCTTCTTTCTGGATTCACTAGATGTCACTCCGATCCTACAGTTTACATTCAATGACATGGGGGGATCTTCTCATTCTTGTTCTTTATGTGGATGACTTGATTCTCATGGGGAGTTCTAGTGCCATGATTGAGGATACTAAGCATGCTTTGATGGAGCATTTTGATATGAAAGATCTTGGTTTGTTGCATTACTTCCTTGGTCTTCAAATCCATCAGTCTTCTACCGGTATTTCTATCTTCCAGCAGAAGTATGCTCTTGATTTGCTTCAGAGGTTTGGGATGGCTGACTGCAAGCCAACCCCTATTCCTTTTCAGTTAGGTGTCATATTGTCCACTAGTTGCACTACTCCATCTGTTGATGCTACTTTGTATTGGCAACTGGTCGGCAGCCTTTTGTACTTAACACATAGTCATCCTGATATTTCCTTTGCAGTTTGTCTTGTCTCCCGTTTCTCTCAAGATCCTCATGAGAGTCATTGGAAGGCAGCCAAGTGTATCTTACGGTACCTTCAGGGCACTACACATTTTGGCATTCACTATACATCTAGTGCTACTGACATTGTGGGCTTCACTGACTCAGATTGGGCCGGTGATGTTGATGATCGAAAGTCTACTTCTGGCTTTGTATTCTGTCTTGGTTTTGGTCCAGTTGCTTGGTCTTGCAAGAAGCAAACTACAATTGCCTTATCATCAACCGAGGCTGAGTATTGAGGAGCTGTCTTGGCTAGCCAAGAGGTTCTTTGGCTTCGACAGTTGATGGCCGAGTTTGGCTTTCCTATTGATCATCCCACTATTCTTTGGTGTGATAACCAGAGTGCTATCCATATTTCTCGCAACCCAGTGGAGCATCAACGCACCAAGCATATTGAGATCCACATGCACTTCATTCGGCAACTCATTCAGGATGGTGTTCTTGTTTTGGATTATTTGCCTACAGAGCAGCAGGTTGCAGACATCTTCACTAAACCTTTGGCATCTCCTCGCTATCTTCAGTTGCGATCGATGTTAGGGGTGAAGGAAGTTGTCCTTGGGGGGTCTTAAGGAGTCCTCCTTCCTTTCACTTTTGTTCTCTCTTTTGGAGAGGAGTTTTCTCCCACAGGGTTTTTCTCCTTTTCTCCGGTTATGAGAGATTTGTAGTTCATTGCATTGTACTTGTACATAGGTACCTAACAAGGCTTTATTGCCGGGACCTATAATGCATCTCATATTGCATATTGCATTTTCTTTTTCTCCCTAAGTTGCACTTAAGGGGGGGTGTTGGCATGCACGTTTTTTTAACCTGCGTATTATTAAGTCCAACTCTTCATTTATTTCTTATTCGGTGCATTATTGTGTTTGGTCGTCTCCTTCCTTTTTTCTTCACCTACTCCACCGACCTTCTCTGCTGCGCATTACCATTTTGGACGGCTCCTTGTCTATCTCTTGCTCTATTTAACAGGGCTTTGTATATTGTAAATTCATTAACAACAATGGTGAAATAGCTTCATATTTGGTTGCTTCTCATTATTTGGCTGATTTGGATTGCAGCACAGGCTCCTGGGTGCGTCAACATGTTACTCCATGTTGGTTATTATGACAGCAAAGTTTAAATTGAGCCGATTTGAATTCTAAGTGAGATGGCGGCTCACATGTGTGAGGTGACACCAACCACCACCATTTTTCTCCATCATAACCTTTAGTTATTACTCCTTTATTGCCTTATTTCTCTATCATAATCTTAATCCAAAAAGGAAAATTTAGATGAAACTGGCATTGGAAATTTAGTAGCGTTGCAGGAAGGAGAAGTTTAGCTTTCAAACAAAGATTGCAAGAAGGGAAACTTTGCAGAGTGATTGTTTGATTGTAGACAGTCGAACAATGGGAGTGGGTTAATTCGAAATGAACCCACGGTTCATGATGTATTACTACAAGATGCACCTTGCTAGGCTAAGTTTAGAAATTGTAGGTGGTTAGATTATTTCCTGAAGCTGAATAGTTTTAATGAAGACGTTGCGTTGGAATTTTCCCAGACATTGTCTGAAGGAAAGGCCATGGTAAAAGGATTGGAGGTCATAGCTACTGAAGAGAGGATTTCAGAAGTTACAAGGTTACCTGTCAACGATGAACATTACCTTGCTACTAGAGACGCTAGGTCAACTAGGGTTGAATTTATAGAACCTGGTGACCCTCCATTGAGTGTGGACAAACAAGGTGCAAAAAGAACCTCTCTGCCCAAGCCATGGAAGCAAGTAGGTATTTATGTTATAAAGTACATCACATGTGAAGGTCGACAATCAAATCTACATTTTGTGCACTTCAAACTCTTGAATCACATGAGGCATGGGAGAATAATGAATGTGTCAAACGTGCTATACCACCTTCTTTCAATCATGGTGGCTGAGACCCAAAAGGTAGGGATAATTTTGTTTCCCACCATTGTTTGATCAAATTATTATTTGATAATTCTTTGCATGATGTGTCTAAAATGACTTGGGAAGAATTCATAAATATTAATCAAATTAGACCAGAGCATTTGTGACCTAGGATTTATCCTCAACCTTGTAGGACCAGTAGGAGATTGAGCACAGTTGAAGCCACACCTGGTGCCTCAACTTCTGGTGCAGGCCCTAGTGTGAACCCTCCTACAACTGAACAAACCATAGAGATTACTTCTTCTGAGATAGGAAATTTAGACAAAGAAAGTTCCTCTTCAGATTCTGATGACGATGTTCCTCTTGGCATCCTAATGAAAACTAGGGCACAAAAGAAAGAAGTATAAATAAGGAAGGGAAAAGCTAAAAATAAAACGACAGAAAAAGAAGTGTCAAGCTCTAAGAAACGAAAGGTTGACACTGTTCTTCCTGCAGCCAAAGAAAAACATGAGAGCCCTCCTAGAAAATCAAGACCAGTCAGGTTAGCCTTTGGTGTGTCTTCATAGGAAATCCCTAAGCCTAGAGAAACATCATGGGAGGACACAGAAGCTCCAATGGGGTAGGTGAATTTCAAGGAGAAGGAAATATTTGAGGAAGTGGCAAACATAACACTGGAAGATCTAGCTAACATCACAGAGAAAGTTGAGAATCAAGAGTATGAGGAAAATCAAGAGCTCCTACAGCAAGAGAAAAAGAAAGATTTCCTACAACAAGAGCAAGAACAATCAAAACCCCTGCAGCTAGAATTGGCTAAACAACCAGAATCCCTGTAGTTGGTACCATATGAAGAGCAAGCGTCAGTGCTAGGAAAAATGTTGGTAGGAATACATAAGCCCCCTAATTTTTCAATGCACATGGTAGCCATGAACTTATGGAAAGAGGAGAAATGCAGGCTAAAGAAAATTCAAAAGAGAGATGAAGAGAATGAAGATAAGAATAAGGAAATTGGTGCTTTAAAGAAAAAGGTGGACAATATAGTAGCCTTATTACCTCAGATATTAGAATGTAGGACTCCTCCAAGGGTCTATGCTATGTATTTGAAGGAGAAGCATCTATCTTTTAAGCTTATCAGATTGCTCCTCCTGAAATGAAGAATTTGTTGTGTGAATTTTATTTGCATAATTATGTTGTGACCCAAGACCATGATTGGAATCCACTATTGTATGTTGGGGATGTCTAATTAAGGGTATTTATGTCCTAGATACAAAATGAAATTAGTTGGGGACAACAGTTTAGGGCTTATAGGAAAATAGAATCCAACATTCCCCCATCCATCAGGGCTGAATCTAGAAACCTAGGAGACATTTTCAAGGATTGGCATATAATTCTTTATAGACCAAGCTATGGAAATAAGATCCTACCTAAGAGGGAAGTAGTTTACAGAGAATATGAGGAGGTAGAAAAAAAAAAGAGGAATCTATGAAGGGATACCTGTCACAAAGGTGGAACAACCTAACTGATGAGTTAAAGCAAGCTGAGCCCCACTCTATGCAGAACTATGCTACATCACTTAAGAGATTTGATAGATATATATAGATTGGAAGGACAAAGGGACAATTTTGGTTTCCACTAACTTTTTAGCAACCTATCCTATTGTGGCCTATGCCGAATTTCAAGTATTACCAGTATGACATAACTACAGAGAGACAAAGATGGAGCAGATTGGATAGACAACAAGGGTTCTATTGGGACCCTAATTCATGCACAACAAGAACTGATGTAGGACAGCTGGCAGTTGCAAATTTTAGGGCATTGACTAAGCAGAAGAATAACCCTTCCTCTGTTGGAGGACTAGAAAAACCTTAGGTTGGGGGGAGTGATGAGTCTAGTTTATGGTTCAATTTTGATATATTTTATTATCCATTTGTTGTAGTTGTCATAAACTTTGATACTTGGATGATGGCATTTTTATGATATTTCCTCAAAACCATAAACACTGGGCGTAAGCTTATTTCTGTAAATCTTTAATGACATTGACATGCTAGATGGACTATCTATGTTAATTCTACATGTGGATTAATGAATGCTTCTTTAAGATAGTCATAGATATGCAATTATTGTGTGTACTAATATTGTCATGCAAATATAATTAGAGGCCACTAAATTGAGGAAGATTCTGCTAGCTGGTCATTCACCATAACAGATAACAAAGAAATCATTCAAAGGTCAATGGAGGGAAGACTCTTGATGGTGGGAGATTCCTCATGCAAATCAAAATTGTAGCTGCCTTATAAATGGTCTTAATTGTATTTGATTGGTAAGATCACTCATATTATTGAGATATACTTTCTAGAGTGTGTTCGCCATTAATTTAGTGAGGTATAAGGTCTAGCAAGTGTTAAGGATATTTTTTCTCATACCCTATAGGAGATTGGAGATTAGGGATGTATGATATTAGGTAGAAACTTCCATTACAAATTTTGAGGCACTGGTGCCAATATAGTGGAATTAAGGAGAAACCATAGTAGATGAATGCATGACAATTGAGTATGATGCATGGTGAGATCAACACATTCCAATCAAACTGACACATATTTATGGTTGTGGGGTTGGGAGGAGGAGACATGATTTGAAGCCATGGATGTCTTATCAACAATGAAAAATATTCATGGTAGCTAGTGGGGGAGAAGGGGTAGAGGGGATGGAGGAGATGGAGTAGATGATAGTGGTGCTAATTTTGGTGGAGAAGATGGAGGAGATGGAGGTGGTACTACTGGAGGAGCTCATGGGTTACATATAGGAGATGATGGGGGCTAGGATGGGAGAGATGGGTATGATGGATGAGGAGAGGAGGTCATCATAGGTAGATGGGGGTGCAAGAAGAGTAGGGTGGAGGTTGAGATGGAGAGATGGAATAAGAGGTGTTAGAGAGGATAGGGATTTGCACTTGTGTGTCTTGTGACTACTATGTCCAAGTGTGATCGAGCTCAACAAGAGAGATTCACTATGGGTAGAGTGAGATATGGCTCAGGAAGAGATAGATAACCTCACCATATTGGTAGCCAGAGGTAGAAAGAAGAGGCAACAAGTGGAGTTCCCCTAGTGCATATTATGGGTGAGTTATGATAGATTACCTAAGAGGAAACCTACTATAGGACTCTCTATGAGAGCTTGATGTTCCTGTAAATCATCAAGCTCCCATTTTTTAGCTCAAATTCATTTGAGGGACTCCTAATCAGTGGGATTAGAGGGTAGATCATTCATGGGGGCACCATCAATACCACCACCAATAGCTCAAGATTCAAAAAGTTAGGGCTAACAACATAGCCAGTAGTATGTCTTTCTCCTTAGGCACCATCACCTGGATATTTAGAGGGTGCGAGCTTATCCTCAAGAGTTATTTTGTATATTGTATCATATGATGTATACATTTATGATTATGCATGTAGGTCATTCTATATTCAGTGCTCATGTAGCCCCTTGTACAAACATTTTATTTATGATGTAACACAACACTATTTTGATATACATGAGATGAGAATTTTTTGGTTGATTTATGATGTGTATGATGATATATGTTTGCAAATAATGATCTTAATTTATGATGGTATGTGGTGATGATTTAATTTGATGATGTTATCTAATTTCTAATGATCTTATTTGATGACGCTATATGTTATGGATGTATGTATGTAATGTGGAAACTTTGGTAATAATGATTAATCTATAATAGATTATGATGTGATGGATTTTGATGATGATATGATGATATATGATATGATCTATGATTTTACCTTTGATGCTATGATGACCTATGTGATGATTGTACTATGATGCTTTGATTGATGATGTTATATGTTCATGATTATGGATGGAGGATATGTATGATGTTATGACCTATACTAATTATTGTGTATATAATGGTTGCATGGATGCAACATGACATATTTTTTGTGTGTCATGATACATGGATAAAATGGTTAGTATGATTAGTAATATAGAATATGTGATATAGGATGATGATGGATAAATGAATCATGTTGATCAAATATCAAATAGTAAAATCTATAGTTATGATATGGGATGGGTATTGCACAATAGGATGAAAAAGTGATTTTTATTTTTCTTTTGGTTATGCTAAAACTAGAAAGAGAAATTCTCATTTTGATATAGAAAATGGACACTATACATCAAAGTATGAAGAAATAGGATGATGTCATATCCATTGCGTGGAATTTGACTCTACAAACAAATAGGATTATCCTTATTCATACTAGACATACAGAAACCTTGTTTGAATGTGTGAGAATAATAATGTGTGCATCATAGTCTTGGTGCATAAAATTTATGAATGATCTGATATGCAAAGGAGGTTTGTTACGCTATAAGCTACCTCAACACACATAAGGAAAGTATTCACCATGGTCGTGTTATAAGAACATCCCAAAAAACATCATATAAAAGTAATGACCATGCCCCATTATATGTTTCTCTAAACACACCAAGATATTGAAATATCAAGGTGTCTTTGAGTAAGAATTGAAAGGGCCGAACAAAAACATAAATTATAAGAAAAAGAATGACTAAAAAAAGATATCAACAACCATCATATCTCTTTCTAAAGAGAGTTTAATTGCTATCTTGGATTGTTCCTATTATAGGAAATGTGTATCCATTAAGGAATAGATTGGGATAATGAATCAAATAATTAGGAAAAAAGTATGTAGGTGGTGGCTTGATTTAGCAGTGATCCTAGCTTGTATTTTTTCATGAATTATTTATGTTTCAAGTAATTTGTAATTTTCTTTTTCTTGCTTTGTCAAAGATGATTATGGTGATGAATGGGTTATTATGGGTGATAATTTTGTTATGGATGAGTGGATTTGTGTAGGTGTTGATTTGTTTTTTGGATTTTTGAAATATTTGATCTATTTTTGTATTTTTGGAATATTTGACTCTTTTTTTGTTGTTTTGGATTTTCTTTTAGTTTTTGGGAATTTCTTGATTTTTTTTACTTTTTTGGAATATTTGAGGTTTTAATATTTTCTGGAATATACATAGTTTAAGAAATTAACAAGGATCCAATCTAATGACTAGGTCTAAGAAAAATTCCCCCAGTTAGGTGTAGGATCATTTATTATGGATTGAGTGGACCAATTTTATTATAATTGGGTGGAATGGATAACACTAGACACTAGTAAATTACCAAGTCATGCTCAGAGGATAAGCAAAAATATGATAGATAGATTGATATGGATGTGTAAACAAAGATTTTGGTTCCTAATGGCTTTCTTGCACTCTTAGGGTTTTTCACCTAAAAGGAGAAAGATGGGCCAATGGGCAATGTCTACAATCAAAATCAATGCAAGGATGGATGGAATATTCCTAAATGTAATGTATAAATGCAATAAACTATTAAAAGAAATGATTTATTAATGTAAAACCTAAGAAATGCAAGTTGTTTGAAAACACAGTGATGTATGCAAAATGACCTAAGAATGCAAGTAAACAATAACGGAATTAAACAAGATTGGAGAGGTACACATGGAAACTAAAATGTGATGTAGATAGGCTATAAAATCCTACAAATTTTGTTGTTGAAGCCAACTAGGACGCTTACGCCAAGCTGGGCGACTTAGTCCTATTTTGAGGAGATTTTGGCAAAACAGGTTTTTGCCAAATGGGTACTCAAAAATGTAAAAATCAATTTTTAGGCTTGGCAGTGTGACTAATTCACCACTGATGGTGACTTAGTCCACTTGGGAATCTCGAGAAATTTGGGACATGAATCTATAGCTTTCGGTCTACACTTCCCTTCCTGACAAGTGTCTAGTTTAGATTCTGAAGAAAACGGGTTGAAAGAGGTCTCCAAGCTTCCATTAGGGCTTTGTTGACTTGAATGACTTTGATGGATTGTTGACCACTTTTTAACACCTTTCTCTTTGAAAAATCTGCATACAAGACCTACAAACACACATGCAAAGAGGGTGAAAAGGGTTAAGGGTTAGAGAATAGGGGTTTGCCTTGCTCAAACCCTAATTTGGTAATCAAACCCTAGAAAATGAAATGAAACAAAGAGAGAATGATGAATGAACAACATGTAATGTCACAATTCACCAAACCCTTGATGTTGAAATCTAAAGATATACAACAAGATGCTCCAATGGATGCTTGATAATGCTTAGAATGCTTGAGAATGATTAAGAAATTACACTAAAGAAATTATGAGATTAAAATATTGTAGGAGATGAAAAATGAGGGAAAAACCCTTTATTTATACTTGATTTTACAATATTTCTCAAAAATAACACATCACAGGTAGACCTCAAGGTTAAGAGAATAAAATCCCGCCATAATTTTGAAATAATTTTGATTTTTGTGCCCAGTGGGACTAAGTCACCCCAGGTGGAAACTTAGTCCCACCAGGGAAATTTTACTGAGTGTCGGGAATTAAAGAGCATTTAATGTTGTTTAATGGGAATATTCTCAAAAATACACTTAAGTAGGTCCAGAAAGTGCATTAAGGGGTCATTTAAACATAAGAAAGGAATGAACTAGTGATAACAAGTCTAGAAAAGCGTGATAGTTTGTTACAAATCTTTACAACACTTTGAAATAAGACTTGGTAAGTGATAAAAAGGGGTTATTTAGGTGAATTATAATGAAAGGGTCCTAGAAAAGTGTGAAAGTGGGTTACAACACTTCACAACACTTTTACAAGATATCCTAGAATTCTTAATGATTCCCAAGGGTCCAAGACCCAATGGGAATGTGTTAGCCACATTACAACATTAAATCTAGGAAAAATCAAGCCAAAACCACTAGGAGGGCCTAAACATGAGAAAAAGTTGAAGGGTTACTTTTTTTGTGTCCATAGTTAGCACCCACTTTAGTGAGAGGGTGAACCTACTTCAAACTCACACTAAAGTAGTTGAACATGCAATCAAGAGGGGTTTCAATGAACTAATGCTTAGCAAGATGAGACAACAATGATCAAGAGGGATGATCAAGCCCCTAGGATGAAGCTCCCATGGAAATCTAAACATGAGAACAAGAAACACACATGATAATGATGTAAATGAAGAGGGAGAAAGGAAAAGAGAGATTCAAATCAAGCTTTGATCATCTATCCATCTTGTTGTGGATAAAATCTAGGTTGTTTGTCTGGAAAGAAAATCTATACTCACTTTGAGTTGACGCAACTCATGGTTGTCCACCAGGTGAGAAGGCCAAAAAGGTGAGAAACATACACTCATTACTGGTATGCACTCTCACACACATAGGTGGCTATGGGGAAAATTCATACCTCAGAATGAGCTTTCCGCTCAACCATACCAAAGCTATACCTCCTAATAACTTTAATAAGGCACTACAAGAGAAAATGGCATTTCGAGCTTTGCGAGATAGGCAAAGCTTCGTATGCTTGGAGCTCATGAACAAACGCAATGGAACAACAAGCATGCAAGTTGTGTTATGCAAGGTGGCCATATAAAAAATGCAAAATGTAACATGCAAAATATGTTCAAAGGAGTCTTTCTTAGTTCATGCGAGGTCTATAACTTAGCGAACATTGTGTCTAATGTCTCCAAGAGAGGACCAATCAAAGAATAGAAAATTTGCAAGTTAGGGGATGCAGTGCATCGCATGAAGCCACCAAGAGGAATGTAATATGCTAAGATAGATCATGCTCATGAGGGACATCACACCCAATGTCATCCACAAAGCGACAAAACACATTGTATGAAATAAGAAGGTTGCACTAAGAACCAAGAAAAATAAAAATGCAAATGAATAATTCCAATGTATACCCCCACTTTAAAGGAATTGCTACACACCATATTGTGATAAATTACTTTAAAGTAGTAAATAAAAAATGCAAACAAGAAGAAAGGCATGAGAGCCAACTTAGAAAGCCTCTATGCCAAGTCATACATTTTTGAGTAAGGCTACGTCATGAGAGAGAAAGGAAAAATAAAAAGGAAGGAGTTGCCTCCAAAATGAAAACATTAAACACATGAGGGATCTATGGATTTGGGGTCAGTATGTTATTTGTTGCAATGTTTTGTGTAGAGAGCTCGTAGAACTAGAAGAACGATACAAAGAGAGCGAAAAAAAAAGAAAAACAAAGATCCATTTGGGTCAACATGGGAGAGACATAGGTGTCTCAAAGCTTTGCATCGTCCCCAAAATGAAAACACAATAAAAAAGAAAACGAAAAGGTGAAATAATTTAAAGGAAAATCTTTTGGGTCAACATGAGAGAGACATTTCGGTCTCAATGCCTTGCGCCATCCCTAAAAGGAAAACACAAGAAAAATACAAAAGAAAAGGAAAAGAAAAAGAAAAGGGGCCTTTTGGTCAACATGAAAGAGACATTTTGGTCTTAATGCCTTGTGTCATCCCCAAAAGGAAAACACAAACAAAAGATAAAAGTAAAATAAAAAGGAAAAGAAAAAGGTGAAAGTGATGCATAACATATAGAAGAATGAAGGTACAAATAGAGGAATGCCACAAAGAGAGGAGAACATCAAATGTCACATTATGGGGGAACACGTCACACACATGCAACACATAAAGAAAAAGAAAATGAAAGTGCAAAAGGCTAGTAAGGAAGAGGCAAGTCAACCTTCAAGCAAGTCATCTACCTCCCAATCATGTTCATGATGTGTCGAGGGCGAGAAACTAGCTAAAGGGACAAGAGCAAGTGCCAAACTATGGGAAGTACCGAGTTCTATGCTTTGTGCAGGAGATTTATCTTATAAGCTCATGGAAGAGGAAAATAATGTATTCAGATCATTATGCACCTCTTCGTCTATTTTAGTAATCTCATCATCATCATCCAGGTTAATCACAATAGGAGAATGGATGATAATGTCCAATGAAGGGTGTACCATGGTTTGTGGTTGTTGTATTGGATCATTTTGTTGTGATTGGGGAGGAGGATCGACATGCATTGCTTCTGTCAAGTGTTGATTTTGATTTTCTTTGTTTTCTTCATTTTGTAACTTGCGAGCAAGGGCACGACATCTATGCCTATGCTTCCTAGCTCCTTAGTTTCTTTTGGTTTTATTGTCAATTTGTGTTTGTGAAGGAGCAAGTTGATCAATCATTGGTTGCTTTTCTTCCCTAAGGGGAGGAATAGAAGAAACCATAGAAGGTTTTTCATCCACTTTCTCCTTTTCTTTATAAACTTGTTTTATACGAGGCAGCATGATAGAGTTTTTATCATTATCTCACAGTCGTTTGGACGATGTGGGGGAAATTTTGAGTGTTGGTTGAGTTTGATAGGTTTGTTCTTTTTTAGGTTAAAGCATTGTTTCATCTAGGATGGGAGTGTCAGGAGTGGACGAGGACATGTTGCGGAGAGATAATTCTATAATTTTCTTTGGTTTAAACTTTTGGTAAGCAATAAAAAAGAAGTCTTTGTGACGCATGATAGGTTCCATGGGCTTAGGCCAAAAGACTTCTAAGCAGAAGTTTACTTTAGAAGACAAAGGGTTAAAGCCACTATGGTGAACAATGAATATGTCATTGTCAAGTGGAAACTTTAAACATTTTTGTATGACCAAAGGGATCTAGCTTTCATTGAGCGAAGCCATGGATGGCCTAGCCTCAAATGAAACTGATCCAACTGTGGGATGATGGAGAATGTAACATCCAATGGTTTAGGTCCTATCTTCAATGGAAAGACAATTGATCCTATCGTAGGGAAAGGAAAACCATTGTGTTTTGATCCATGCTCTCAGTTTATCATAATCATCTTGATAAAGATCATGTAATACCAAAAATTCCTCAATGATCACATTCTCTCCATAGGCGGGATCTATGAGTATCCCATTAGTGGGCTTATCATAAATACAGTCGGCTATGTAAAGAGGATCATCAGGAATATTTTGAAGTATGTCCTTAGAGGAGAAATTAATATAAATAGATTTCTTAGGTTGGCCCTTATGAGGGATAACATATATCGCACCTACCATTTCATCCATAAGATTAATATGTGGAATAGGATGTTCAACATTTGTATGAACATTCATCACACCAATCTTTGGATTTTCACTAGATTTTACAAATGAAACATTATGTTTGGGCATGGGATCAGTGAAAATTTGCAAATTTTGATTGGGTCGGGAAACAGACTTATTGCCTTGATCATTAACATTTGCAATGGATAGACGATCAAAATCAATGAGGTCTTGCACAAGGTGTTTAAGACGCTTACAATTTTATGTGTCATGTCCATTTTGTGTATGATAATGACAATAAGGAT
This sequence comes from Sequoia sempervirens, assembly GCA_007258455.2. Lineage (NCBI taxonomy): Eukaryota > Viridiplantae > Streptophyta > Pinopsida > Cupressales > Cupressaceae > Sequoia > Sequoia sempervirens. The sequence goes on from VDFB02360295.1 coordinate 348,804, forward strand.
TGGTTTTAAAGGTTGGAGGTAAAGGCTTAGTAGGAATGAGTGGTTTAACAGTAGGTAAATTAAATAATCATTTGTTGTTGTAAAATTTGGGACATTGTGTTATGAAGAGACTCTGGTAAAGGTGTAAACTATCTTTTTGGATCTCCATACCTATAAGGTATCATGACTTTAACAACTGCTACTTGGTTGTTGATGGCTTGAGTTGGTTGTTGAGGGGGATTAAACTATAAGAACCCTTTGTTTTTCTTTTTAAATGGTTGTGAATTGTTTTGATTGACATGTTCAAACTTCTCAACTTGGCTAGAAGTGGAATTTGCATGATGACTACTAACCGAATTGTGATAATCAAAAAGGGTGGTACACAAGTACATAAAGGGGGGAAATTTCATCATTGTGAGTTTTTCTTGAAGTTTAGCTTGCAATTTTTCTATAAACATCTTTTGAAGATGTGGATCAAGAATCTTGACATCGATTTGAGGATAAAGGGATTGATATCATGAGATAAAATCAGTTATCTTTTTGTCTCCATGTTGTTTGCATCTCATCAAATCAGCCAAGGTATTCTTTGGAGTCATATGCATTTGGAAGTGATTTATAAATGCATCAACTATTTCATTAAATGAATGAATTGAATTATCTGGTAAAGATGAAAACCATTCCAAGGTAGTATCTTTTAAAGTCCATGGTAATAGTTTTTCCAACAGTTTATTGTCAAGGACAAAGTCACTACATAAGGTAGTGTAAGCATTAACATGGTTAGAAGGATCTCCCTTCCCTCCATATTTCTCAAATCTAGGCATGTTTATTCCTTGTGGCATCAATGTGCTCAAGATTTCCAAAGATAGTGGGTTCTTCGAACCTAATAAGTGGGTGGTCCATTATGGTTTTGCTTTGTGGTGGATATTTTTTTTTGCATGGAGGAGACAGTCTGGAAAAGTTGTGTTATGAGAGGGTCAGTGTAAGTGGTATGAGGTGGAAGGGAAAGTGGTGATGGAGTGTATGTAGTAGTAGTGCAAGTAAATGGAATGCTTATAGATGGTATTGTGGAAAGGATTAAACATGCGATGCCACATAAGAAGTAGGAATGCTAGCATGAATAGTCGAGGAAGGTATCACATTACTAACCTATTGCATTATTGTTGTGACTTGAGGAGTGGTATAGGTAGGTATATATGCTACTGTGGAGGGAGGAGGAGTGTTAGGTCCTCCTTGGCTATGATTGTTGGTTGAGATGTACTAGAGGTGGAAGGAACATGTTTGTGGTATATCTCAACTATTTGTTTCATAACATCTAGGACTTCGTCACATTCAAGTAGGTGATGGATGTTCTCTATGGCAAGAATTGCAGTGGTTGAAATGTTATCAAGACACGCATTATGTTGAAGATGTGTTAAGTCCTCATGAATGTTAATGATTTTATCTTGCGGGATGTGATTGTTTGATGTGTCAACTTGCATGTTATTGGAAGGCAAATATTTTCTAAAGGTAGGGTCCATGCCTAGTGTACTAGTTGCAATATTAGGAGTGGAAGCTTTAGACAATTTAAGATCCAAAACGTGTGTATTATCGTGGGATAACATGAGTCTTGAGATTCTTCTCACTAAGGTATTAGCAATAGGATACCAAACACTCATGCAAAGGTTTTGAAATGTAGGTGGAGGAAAATGAAATGTAAACTAAGAGAAATAAAAAGCTGATAACTACAATTCTAGAAAGTATAATAGAAATGTAATATTAGAAAACATAAATGCAAAAAATGCTCTGAAAATCCCAAAAATGATAGTGCAAAATGTGTAGGAGGACTAAGTCACCCAGTGTGGCGAATTAGTCCTAGTAGTGATTTTTTTGTGATTTTTTAGAAATTTTAAATGAAATTTTATATTTTTTAGATTTTCAGATGCATCTATAGTGTGAAAGTGCAGAATTTTATTGCTTTCTAATGAAATATAATGCAAAAATGCAAGCTATATGAGATTTTCACTAATGCAATTTTTAAAACTCTAAGATGCAAATTAAACAATGCAAAACCTAATGCAATATTGATGCAATTTAAACTTAGGATGTGAATGCACTTGAAATCAGAAAGAAAATGTTCAAAATTCAGGTTCACCAAAATGTAAACAAAGATATTGGGTCCCAATGGCTTTCTTGCACTCTTAGGATTTTTCACCTAAAAGAAGAAAGATGGGCCAAAATGGGCAATGTCTACACTCAAAATCAATGCAAGGATGGATGGAATATGCCTAGATGTAATGTCTAAATGCAATAAAATAATAAAAGAAATTATTTATTAATGTAAAAGCTAAGAAATGTAGGTTGTTTGAAAACACAGTGATGTATGCAAAATGACCTAAGAATGCAAGTAAGCAATAACAAAATTAAACAAGATTGGAGAGGTGCACCTACAAATTGAAATGTGATGTAGATAGGCTTTGGAATCTTACATATTTTATTGTCGAGGCCAACTGGGACACTTACGCCAAGCTTGGTGACTTAGTCCTATTTCAGGGAGATTCTATCAGAGCAGGTTTCTGCCAAATGGGTACTCAAAAATGTAAAAATCACTTTTCAGGCCTGGCAGTGGGACTAATTCACCACTAATGGTGACTTAGTCCACCTAGGAAGCTCAGGAAATTTAGGACAGGAATTTGTAGCTTTCGGTTTGTACTTCCCTTCCTGACACGTGTCTGGTTCAAATTTTTTAGAAAATGAGCTGATAAAGGTCTCCAAGCTTTAATTAGGGCTTTGTTGACTTGATGGCTTTGATGGATTGTTGACCACTTTTTAACACCTTTCTCTTTGACAAATTTGCATACAAGACCTACAAACACACATGCAAAGAGGGGGAAAAGGGTTAAGGGTTAGAGAATAGGGGTTTGCCTTGGTCAAACCCCAATTTAGTAATCAAACCCTAGAAAATGAAATGAAACAAAGAGAGAATGATGAATGAACAACATGAAATGTCACAACTCACCAAACCCTTGATGTTGAAATCCGAAGATATACAACAAGATGCTCCAATGGATGCTTGATAATGCTTAGAATGCTTGAGAATGATTAAGAAAATGCACTAAAGAAATTAGGAAATTAGAATATTGTAGGAGATGAAAAATGAGGGGAAAACCCTTTATTTATACTTGATCTTACAATATTTCCCAAAAATAACACATCACAGGCTGACCTCAAGGTTAAGAGAATAAAATCCCACTAGAAGTTTGAAATAATTTTGATTTTTGTGCCCGGTGGGACTAAGTTTCCCAAAGTGATGACTTAGTCCCACTAGGGTAATTTACTGGGTGTCAGGAATTAAAGTGCATTTAATGTTGTTTAATGGGAATATTCTCAAAAATACACTTAAGTAGGGCCAGAAAGTGCATTAAGGGGTCATTTAAACATAAGAAAGGGTTGAATTAGTGATGAAAAGTCTAGAAAAGCGTGGGAGTTTGTTACAACTCTTTACAACACTTTGAAATAAGACTTTGTAAGTGATAAAAAGGGGTTATTTAGGTGAATTATAATGAAAGGGTCCTAGAAAAGTGTGAATGTGGGTTACAACACTTCACAACACTTTTACAAGACATCCTAGAATTCTTAATGATTCTCAAGGGTCCAAGACCTAATGTGAATGTGTTGGCCACATTACAACATTAAATCTAGGAAAAATCAAGCCAAAACCACTAGGAGGGCCTGAACATGAGAAAAAGTAGAAGGGTTACTTTTTTTGTGTCCATAGGATGGAATTTTGACTTTATTATGAATGGAATGGATAATAACCTGATAGATGGTAGATAACACTTACTACACATGACACTTGTAAACAAGTTTTTACCATGGTACTTATCCAAAGAACCACTAAAGTCATTTTCGCTAAAGGATCATTTTTATCTTTAATTTTCTCTTTTTCTTTTGTTTTATTGGATTTTACTGCACATGATACTTGCAAATAGGCTTTCATCATGGCACATTTCCAAGGCACCACAAAAGTTTTTTTCACCATTGGATGGACTATTTCTCTTTACTTTTTTTATTTTATTTTTACCTAGGATACCTAAGGGCCAAGCATGAAATTTTTTTAGGTGTCTACTATTGATGGGCTCTAGTAGAGGCTCACCTTTAGGTGTTTTAAGTTGGTAGGCTCTTAGACCATAGCTAGTTATAATGATAAATGGTTTGAACCAATTAGGCTCAAACTTTCCTTTGTTATCCTAGTCTTGCTGATTTTTTTCTTTGAGGACCAGATCACTTACTTCAAATCTTTGGGTCTTAATATTTTTTTTAACTACAATGAAGGTTTTTTTTATAACCTTGCAAATGATTCAATGCATTAAGATGTATTTCATTTAGAAAGTATAACTCATGTAGTCTATATGTATTTGGTACTCTTCATTCTCAATAAGATGTTGTAAGGATACACTTAAAGAGGGGAGTTTGACCTCAATATAAAAAAATATTTCAATTCCAAAACTAGTGAATATGGGGTAGCACACATAGACCTATTCGAATGATAGTACAATAAGCTCATAAGGTGGGGTTGAGTTGAAGGTGCCAGTCATGACCAATGTCATTGAGTTTCTTCTTTAGGATTTTATGTATGGTTTTATTATATGCCTTAGCTTGACAATTTCCCTGTCAATAATATAGAATGGAGAAGTGCAATGTTGTATATGGAATTGGGTGCAAAGACTACAAACATATTTGTTTTCTAAATTTGTACCATTGTCTATGATAATGGCATGGGAACACCATACTAGAAGATTAGGTATAGTTAAGGATAAACCTCGCTATGCATTTACTAGTGATGTAGGTCAATGAAATGGCTTATATCCACTTTTTGAAGTACTTAGTGGTGATGATGATGAACTTGTGGTTGTTATATGAGATGGGGGTAATTTTTCTTATGATGTTGAGTCCCCACTATGAAAAGGGCCAAGGAGTGGTAATCGGTTGCAACTCTTGAGTTGGTGCTTGAATTAGATCTCCATGTTCTTGAAACTAAATACATTTATTTGTAAAATGATGTGCCTCATGATCCATAGTAGGCCAATAGTATCTTTTTCTTAGTAATTTCTTGGCAAGGACCTAGGACCACTATAATGTGACCCACAAACACCTTCATGGACCTCATGTAAGGTAGTTTTATCTTATTTTGAGTTCAAATGTATCTAAGTAAGATACAATCAAGACTCTTTCGATATAGAACATCACTAAGAATGGTGAAATGGGATGAGTGTCTGAGATGAAGGTTTTACTTTGATTACTATTTAGGTTGAGAGGAATGGTATTATTATGAAGGTAAGTATAACTTTTTGAACAAGATAATTGAGAGGGGGGGACTGAATCAGTTGTAGCAATCTTAACATTTAAAACTTTCATCGAATGTTAGATCAATAACCATTCATAAATCCTTTACTCTTCTAGTGTGATTAATCATTAAGTGATAAAGCAAAAACATAAAGAAGAAAAACCATGTACACAATAACACTAGATTGACATGGAAAACCCAATGAGGGAAAAACCACAATGAGGATTAGGTCACAATATAAAGAAGGACCCAAAACTAAATACAAAGACTCACTATCGAAAAGGCTCACTACCAAGAAAGGACTTGTCCAAAATTGGTACAAAACAAGACTCACTATCCAATGAGGGATCATTGCTCGAAGGGCTCACTACCACATAATTACAAAGAAGATAGAAGAGATTTTTTATAGAGAGAAAACTATCTCAATGTAACAAAGATTTCCAACACAATTCACTCACACTTGCAAAAATTCTTGAATGATAGAGTACACCTTCGTCTCACTACCTTTGAAAACGTGCCACTTGATTTTTGCACTGATATGCTCAAACTCACATCACACACACACTATTTCACATCTATCTCCAATCTATCTTGCTCTTGCCTCTTTCACACGTATCTCGGCTTATATTTATACCATCTTCAACCTTGAAACTCATTCAAATTCGGCCACCCACCATTTTTGTATACAAATTCAAAGTAGGTCGGCGTCAAAACATTCTACGATGGAATTAGAATGAGGGTGACCTATACATGTACTTACTAAGGACTTAAAATAAGTCCCAACACACTTCGCCACACTTCCCTAAATTCCGCAAGTAGTATTTAACAAAAGGTCATCCACCACCTATGTAAAACACATAAAAAAATTAAGCACATGTAACCTTAACATGATCCAATCTCTCCAGATAATAAAATTAACTTGAACATGATCATATCAACTTATACTCAGAACTGCAAGTCCTGAAATCAAAATTCAAAGAATTATGCAGCAACTATATTTCTCCTAGACCATAGCCAGATACATAGAATAACATAGCACACATACTAGTGAAAATATATCACACTGTACAACGATCCAGAAGCCCAAATTCTAGATACAAAAATCATCATCAGCCATGAACAATATGTCTGAACCACACAAGCATGGGAGCTCATCCCAGAGCACAACCCAGAGCAAACGAACAAACCTTCTTTATTACAATTTTCTCAATATCCTTGGCATATACAATCAGTAACCTATTTCCATGACATCAATGCCAACAACAACCATTTGATAACCAATTAACCAGTTGACACCAATGAAAACATCTTCATACTTACAACAATCTCCCCCTTTTTCATTGATGAAAATGCATGATGTGAAAAGCCATCAAAGACCAACACAACAGCTTGAACCATCAGTCTCCATAATGCTCTCTCCCCCTTTGATATCAATGGCAAAGGTAAAAGGTAGTTTACATTGTTTTCTCCTTTGACATTAAGAACTTTACCAGTACTGAATACTCCCCCTTAGGAGTACACCCAATCAATTGCACAATGACAACACAAGACACTACCTACTCCCCCTGAGAGGTAGCCACCAAACATCAATCTAGAAGAAAGATAGATCCATAGATCCACTGGATAGATGCATCTCCATATGCATCTAGTTCAAGAAAGGAAGGGCAATAACCCCTAACTTCTCCTAGAGATACTTAAAAGTATCTTTAGGAAGAGCGTTAGTAAATATCTCAAAAAATTGATCCTTTGTAGGTATATACTCAATATTTACTTCATTCTCCATGACCTTTTCTCTCAAAAAGTGATACCTTATTGATATATGCTTTTCCTTGAGTGCATCACTAGATTCTTTGAAATGTTAATTACACTTGTATTATCACAGAAGATAGAGATGGGGTCATCATACACCACTCTGGTATCCTTCAATGTTTGTCTCATCCATAAAACTTGTGTACAATGGGATGTTGCAGAAATATACTCAACCTCTACAATGGATAAGGAAACCGAATATTTCTTTTTACTTAACCATGACACCAATTTGCAACCAACAAAGAATGCACCACCACTTGTACTTTTTATGTCATCAACAAAACCTACCCAATCTACAATTGTATAAGAAATTAGTGTAAAATCAGTATCCCTAGGATACCATAAGCCATAATTCAGAGTTTCATTCAAATATCTGAATATCCTCTTAACAACAACATGTGTTTCCTTAGGGTCTTCTTGAAATCTAGCCACGAGAAAAATTGCATGGATGATATCTGGTCTAATATCAATTAAATAAAATAGTCCTCCAATCATATATCTATATTTGTTCTGATAAGGCTTAGGTGAATCATCATCTTTAGTCAATTTTCATTCAATCACCATAGCAGTGCATCCTAATTTGGAACCATCCATCCCAAAATTCTTCAACATTTCTTTTGCATACTTTGACTGTGAAATAAAAATCCCTTTTTCTATTTGATTGATTTGCAACCCAAGAAAGAAATTCATCTCACCAAACATATAAATTTCAAATTCTTTTCACATTTCTTCAACAAACATCTTGCACATAGTTTCATTTCCTCCAAAGATAATATCATCAACATATACAACTACTATCAATATTTTCTCATTTTCAATTTTGAAATAAAGATTGCTATTTGTTGTACCTTTATTGAAACCTTGTTGAATCAAATACATGTCCAACCTTGAATACCAGGCTCTAAGAGATTGCTTCAATCCATATGGTGATTTCTTCAATCTACAAACCATGTCTAGTTGTTTTGACAACTAAAATTCTTCGGGTTGTTCCATGTACACTTCTTCTAACTCACCATTTAGAAATGCAGACTTTATATCTATCTAATAAACTTTGAAATCCTTGTGAGAAAAAAACATTCAGATCACTTTCATCTTAGCCACCTGAGAAAAAGTATCTTAAAAATCTATACCTTCTACTTGTGAGTAAACCTTACACACAAGCCTTTCTTTATTTCTAACCACTTCTCCATTCTCATTCAATTTGTTTCTAAATACCCATTTTGATCCAATTATGTTTTCATCTATCAGCCTAGGGTCCAATTCCCAGGTTTGATTCTTCTCAATCTACATAAGTTCTTACATTGGTCTCATCCAATTTTCATCTTTACATGCTTCACTTATTGTCTTAGGTTCAACTATAGAAAGTAAGTTCATAGATTTATTTCAATAGTAGCAGTAGCTCTGTTTCTTTTCAATACTCCTTTTCTTTTGTCTCCAATGATTTATTCTTCAAAATGATTAGTTTGCACATATTTAGGTGTCTTTGGGGACACAACCAAATCTTATTCTTCCTCATTCTACTTTTCATGTTCTTCAACAACTACTATCTCTTTTCTGCATTCTGGTTCATCTAATACATATCCATCAACTTCAATTGAATTCTTCAATGCTTCGTCAACCTTGACATTTGTGCTTTCTACAATATTTCTTAGCCTTTTATTGTAGCATTTGTAAACTTTGCTTCTACAGGATTATGTAAGATACCCTCATCACACCTTGCATCAAACTTTCCTAAATTTTCTTCATCTCTTCTGATGTAACATCTACTTCCAAATACTTTGAAGTACTTTACAGTAGGAATATTTCCATACCACAATTCGTAGGGAGTCTTTGTGCTATTAGATTTTTCTTGAATTTGGTTGAACACATAAACAGTGTGAATTTATTCTCTCTAGCAGACTTCTGGTATACCTTTCTCTATTATCATCGATCCAGTAGCTTCTTGAACCATTTTTTTCTTTCTTTCAACAACTCCATGCTACTAAGGAGTTCTAGGAGAAGATAATTGTCTTCTTATTTCATGCGCTTCACAAAACATGTTAAAATCATTGGAGGTGAATTAGATCCACCTCTGTCAGACCTCAAGCATTTGATTTTCATGTCCATTTCATTTTCAACCATAGCTTTAAATGCTTTGAATTTGTCTAATGCATCATATTTCTCTCTAAGAAAAATAACCCATGTAGAGTAATCATCAATCAAAAGCATAAAATACCTGTCACCTTGTAGACTTCTCACCATTTTAGGACCACTAATATCTGTGTGAATAAAATTTACTATTTTGGTAGTAGATTGTTCCTTTGACCTAAATTTGTTTCTTGCTTGCTTTCCAAACTAACAATCCTTGCAAATAGCATTAATAGGCTTTGTAATTCTTGGTAAATCTCTCACAGCTTGTACAACACTGATTCTCACCATATTTTCAAAATTCATGTGACACATCCTTCGGTGCCATAACCAACTATCATTAATCTGAGACATAATGAAATGTCCATCAACACCCTTAAGTTGATAAATATTTCCTTCAGACTTCTTTCCAACAACAATCACTATTTTGGATCCTTTCCTTATTTCACATTTCTCATCCTTTAACACAAGATTATATCCTTTACTACACGTCTATCCAACACTCAAGAGATTATGCCTTAAACCCTTAACATAGTAGACATCATCAATATTATATGCTTTCCATGAAAACTGACTGAACCTATTCCAAAAATCTTAGCACCAATATCATCTCCAAACTTAACTAAGTGTCCATCATATTTTTCAAGTTTAACAAACTTACTCTTGTCACTGGTCATGTGATGTGAATAACCACTATCAACAACCTAGTGTATCTTTTTTTGTTTAGCTTGAAGAGAAGAAATCACAGTATCTTCAACTTTCTCTTGAGTACTTTCCTTCACCTATCATTCAGTATTAGCAGAAGTAGATTCATCTTTTATAGCCAAGAACAAGCATTCATTATCATCAAAATATCCATAATCAGACTCTTCATTAGAAATACCAACATCTTCATTTACATAATATGCTCTCTTGATCATCTTTCCTTTGTTTTCTTTTCCTTCTCTATGCTTATTATTATTAGCTCTTTCTGGATATCTTGAAGCATAATGACCAATTCCTCCACAACTAAAACATTTAAAAGGTATCTTACCTTGATACTTACCAGAGCCCTTTTTCATTCTTCTTACAAAGTTAGCTTCTACTTCATCGAATTTTTCTTCATCCAGATCTTCAACATTTGTAGCCCTGAAAGCAGTTTCTAACTTTGATCCATTTCTCAAGTTAGGATTTTTCATTTCAAATGAGGTTAGAGTACCCAACAACTAATCTTTAGTATAAATCTTGTAATCTACAAATTCCTTGATAGAAGATACCTTTTCACTATACACATCAGGGAGAGTTTTGAGAATCTTCTTCACTATCCTAGATTCATCCACTATTACACCAAGTCCTCACATTGCACCTACTAGCTAATCCACTCTCTATACATAGGATTAAATGTTCTCATCTTCATACATATGAAAGATCTCAAATTGTGCCTCCAAGTTCTGCAACTTTGCTTCTTTGACCTTTTCATCTCCTTCATGAATCTTTTCTAATGCATCCCAAACCTCTTTAGCAGTCTTCAAATTTACAAATTTAATTAAATCAGATTGTGAAAGACTATTCTTCATAATGAAATTTTCCTTATTATTTGCTTCATGTGCCTTGATCTTGTTAGTTGTACTTCAACCATTGGTAGGAGGATTGTATGCAGTCTTATCAGCTTTCTCACCATCATATCCACAATATTCCAGATATCCTTCCATATTTCCTTTCTAGAAGGCATTGTTAGTCCCATCAAACCTAAGACACTCAATAGTGATCTTGCTCATCATCCTAGACCTTCCTTAAGTATTTAAGCTCCTCTCCAAGGAACCAAGCTTCGATACCAATTGTTGAACAAGAAAAATGAGAGGGGGGTGAATCATTTGTAGCAATCTTAACCTTTAAAACTTTCATTGGATGTTAGATCAATAACCATTCATAAATACTTTACTTGACTAGTGTGATTAATCATTAAGTGTCAAAGAAGAAACATATAGAAGCAAAACCATATACACAATAACACCAAATTTATATGGAAAACCCAATGAGGTAAAAACCATAGTGAGAATTAGCTCACAAGATAAAGAATTCAAAAATCAAATACAAAGGGTCATTGCTGAAAAGGCTCACTACCAAGAAAGGACTTGTCCAAAACTAGTACAAAACAAGACTCACTATCCAATAAGGGCTCACTGCCCGAAGGGATCACTACCATAGAATTACAAAAAAGATAGAAGATATTTGTTATAGAGAGAAAACTATCTCAATTCAATGAATATTTCCACCACAATTTGCTCACACACTTGCAGACATGCTTGAATTATAGAGTACACCTTCACCTCACTGCCTCTGGAAACTCGCCACTTGATTTTCACACTAATCTACTCAAAATTGCATCACACACACACAGATTATTTCACATCTATCTCACATCTATCTTTCTTATTCTTCTTTCACACACATCTCGACTTATATTTATACCATCTTCAACCTTGAAACTCATCCAAAGTCAGCCACACACTATTTGTGTATACAAATTCAAATTAGGTCAGTGCCAAAACATTCTATGGTGGAATTAGAATGAGGGTGATCCAAACACATACTTACTAAGGACTTAAAATAAGTCCTAGCATGCTTTGCCATGCTTCCATAAATTTTGCAAGTAGTGTTTAACACAAGGTTGGCCACCAGCCATGTAAAACACATAAAACAATTAAACACACACAACCTAACATGATCCAATCTCTCTAGATAACAAACTTAACTTGAACACAATAATATTAGCTTATACACAAAACCACAAGTCCTAAAACAAAAAATTAGAGAATTTCAGAGCAACTGCATTTCTCCCAGACCACAACTAGATACACAGAAAAACATAGCACACATACTGGTGAAAATATCTCACACTGTAGGAAAAATCCAAAAGCCCAAATTTTGGATATAGAAACCATCATCATCCATGAACAATATGTTTAAACCACATAAGAATAGGAGCTCATCTTGGAGCACAACCTAGAGCAAACCAGCAAACCATCTTTATTACAATTTTCTCAATATCCTTGACATATACAATCAATAACCTGTTTCCATGACATCAATGACAACAACAACTAATTAACCCGTTGACATCGATGACAACACCTTCATACTTGCAACATAAATATTGTGATGTCATGGTGAATTAGGACCAATAACTTCACACATAAATTCTAACTCTAGGAAATTAAAAGTTGGAACTAGAATTTTTTCCAGTAGAAACTCACATGTTTGATAGTTGTGAGGCATATCTAGAAGACATCTAATAATTTTCATAGTATTTGTAGCTTTATTATAAATCTCAATATTTATTCCAACAATAAATTGGAAAAAAAATTCTTGAAACTATTGACCATTTTCTTCTATGGTAGTAACTTATCATCGTTTATTTGATACTCATCATTAATTTATCTAATAACTCTTTGTGAATCTTCATAGACTTGTAGCTCTTTGATCTTCCACTAGATTGTCATCCTAATTCATGTAATGAGTGCTTCGTATTTAGAAATAATGTTAGTACATGGAAATGCTAGTTGATATGCTTTCAGAATACAATCACCTTGAGGAGTGATGAATAGTGTAGACACTTTAAAATGACCTAGGCCTACAAGCTCTATTTTTCACCTTTTTCTTCTTAGCATAATTAAGACATTTTAATTATGTCCTTGGTCCACTTTCATCTATTATTAAATAATTCATAATTTTTTAATTAATTCATGTCTTTTTATTCTTCATGATTATTAAATAAATAAATTTTATTTATTTATTCAATACGTCACTAATTGTCTAAAGTCTTCCTATAATTAAATAAATTTCTTAATTTATTTAATTATCTTTATTCCTTATGTCTTCCTGATTATTAAATAAATAAATTTTGTTTATTTATTTAATACGTCACTAATTCTTAAGTCTTCTTATAATTAAATAAATTCTTAAATTTATTTAATTATTGGTCACCTCCTCAAATTAAATAATTATCTTAATTATTTAATTATCTTATTTGGCATTTCCCTCTTTTTAGTAAATAATTCAAAATAATTATTTACTGTCATGTGGTCCCACCTTTTGAATTAAATTAATTTTTAATTCAAAACAATTTTTTCCTCAAAAATCAAATAATTTCCATTTATTATTTGATTTTCCAACCACCTCTTTTTTTGTGCCAATCTTATCTCTTGTCACATGCATTGCCAACCCCTAATTTGATTTTCTAAAAATCAATCTTGTCCATTCATTTTGAATTTGACCTAATGTTGCCCTAACCCTAATTGAAGGCTATCAAATTGAATCTTGTCTGTTGATTCTAGGGCATTTGTCAACTTTTGATCTTGGCCATTCACTCAAAATTGTATTTTCTATAAAATGGAAATTTTGGTCTCATTTTATCATCTCATCTCATGCTATCTAGACTTCATGCTCTTGCAATCTTGTCATCTTGCATTATTGTCATTTTGTCATAAGCATATTTACATCTCATTGGCATAATTAGATATAGTTTAGATGCTTACTAGTTGAATTGTAGCTTAGTATTGCATATTGTCATCTCAAATCCTTCAAAATTTGCTTAGGGTTTGTCATTGTCATTAGATTGCTCATCATAAATTTGAGGGCAATATCATATTTGTAGCAAGTTGAGAAGGTATAATGGAGGTTAGCCATGGAGAATGAAGACATTTTGGTGAAATCTTTTCATTTTTTTTCATTTTATTCCTTTGTAATTCATTATTGCTTTGGGTTTTTATGTTAATGCTTTAATCTGCTAACCCGAGGAAAAATTCCCTTAGTTACATTGGTGAGCCCGATGCCAAAATCATGCATATTTTGTTTTTCCGTATGACATTTTTTTGTTTTGCAACTACAGGTACAGCCGTGCCTCATTTTCTCTTCCAAATGGCGCATTCATTATTTCATGATGCATTCACTACCCAGAACGACGTATTTTCTCTGCTGCGATGCATCTACTTTGCATAGCAACATATTTGATCGATCGTGACGCATTTTCCTGCATATCATTGCATTTGTCTGATAGATTCTAGAACACAAAGCCATGATGCATTTGTTATACAAAATGATGCAATCACTTTGTTGCAACGCATTCGTCTGGTAAACTTTTGCTCTTGGGTTTTTCCACATTTGACTTGATTTCATTTTGGATTTGTCTTTTTCTTTTTGTAATCTATAGGTTAGAGATTTTTTGGTTGCTAATGAGTTGTTATAGCATGTGGATTTGAGTCTTTCATGGGTCCAAGACATCTTCTTTGAAACTACTAACTTTTGGTTTTGTAGGTTTGATTGTCCAAGGCTATATTTTTTGAAACATTGTGTTTGTTGATTTCTAGATTAGAAAAAACTTCAATTGGTGCACTAAAAAGAACATTTCTTGTCCTTTTCTTGATTGTGTTTGGGGTGGTAGGTGATTATGCTCTCACCTTGTGCAAACTAGGTGATCAGAAAACCAAACCCATCCATTTTTGTGTTTACCTTGATTCAATAATCGAAGGATCCTCTCCCCTTGCGCACTCGTGTGATCCTAGGTATGAGAGAAATGGTTATTGACTCTAGAATTTGGGCCTTCCTTGGTGGAAAAAATTACTCACCCCAAGGTGACTCAAACCATCAACAGAGCTCTTTGGCTAAGCTACCCCTAACAGGTATATAAATGTGAATCCTAACGGAAAGCCTAGGATTATGAGTGTGGATGTGTCATACGGACCAAGTAGTACTCCCTAAAACCATATTGAACGTAACCTCTTCAGGCTGGAGTTCCTCCTAAACAGAGCTTAATCTTGTGCCCCATGTATGGCCACTCAAATGGAGGTCCTGAACTAAACACCTTTGTGTAGTAGCCAAAATCCTTCTATTTGCTAGCGCAACAACGGTCGTTGTGAAGGCATCCACATCTTTGCAGTTCTTAGTAGAGGTGATCAATCTACCATAGGAGTTTCATGGGGGTTGAAAGCTTAGTTGGCCTGAGAAGTGAGTGCAATGTAAGGGGGAGCCCATGTGTCCAAGCTTCTAGATTCACACGCTAAGAATATGTGGTTGGGGAGACCCACGTGGAATCTAGCGAATATTGTCTTGGCCTAACTAGGATTGTGCTTGTCTTTATTGTGCTTGTTTCAAAGACAAAATATTATATTTTTCAAGTGTTTTTAGACATTCAAACAAAACAAAACATCACTTTTAGATCTGGAAAAAAAAAATCAACCTCAAACAACTCATAATTTTGACCAAAATTGCAATCAAATCAAACTTTTTTTATTTTTGCACTGCATCTGTTGTAACGCATTCGCTCTGCTCTACCACTTTTGCCTTGTAGAATACCACATTTTCTCTGTCAAAATGCATTTTCCTTGTAGAACACCGCATTTTCTTGTTTTGCATCGCATTTGCTTGTTAGAAAGTCGCATTCACAATATTGAGCCACATTTTCTTTTTGTAACACCGCATTCATTGAAACCAAGCCACATCTGCAATACTATGACACATCTGTGACCTAAAATGATAGATTCTCCTAAAAAAACAAAAATTTGTCACAGACCAAAAACTGAAGTCAAACTTGTCCAAACTGTCTATAAACAACTTTTTCCAGAAGCATTATGTCAAAACTAAATCATAAAATTGCTCAAATGTCTCATTTCTTGCATACTTTAGCTTGCATCTTACCATAGGGTCATCTTTGCAAATATTAGTCTCATCATTAGGCCTCACCATTTTCATTTTCAGTCATAAACCAACATTTAGGTCCTCATTTCACTTGCATATTTTGGATTAGGACAACCTTACCATACTTTGCAAAATCTTGACTTACAAAATTAGGTTATCATTGGACTTAGTCATCATTATCTTCTTTAGTCATTGTCCTTTTGTGAGACCTTTCCAACTCAAAAGTCTAGTTGGGAAACCTCACTTGTCATTTTTGTCCTTGTCATTTAGTCCTCCAAACAAGTCCTTTGATATTCCAAAATTGATACATAGATCAAGCATAGGGTGGTTAAGCAACCTTCTTCCAAATCATTTAGACCATTGCATTTGCAAACTTTAGTCCTCACCTTGCATATCTTATCTTTAAAAATCCAAAAAAATTGTCATAACTTTCATCATAGTCCTCATTTGGAATCTAGACTTGGCATTGGTCATTTCCTTAGTCAACATTTTTCATATTAGTCCTCATTGTCACCTTGGCATTTGGCATCCTTTCTTGACAATTTTATCACCTTGCAGTAGTCATTTCCCTTAGGCAAACTTTATTATCACTTTACATTGACATCCTATATTCCAAAAATACAAAAAAATTAGTGTCAACTTGTCATCCTAGTGTTCATCTGGCATTAGTCATTTCCTTTAGACAACATTGTCGTATTGCATCCTTTATCAAAAATCCAAAAAACATAGTCTTGCATTGTCATCCATTATTATCAAAAAAATCCAAAAACATAGGCTTGCATTGTCATCCTTTATCAAAAACATAGGCTAGCGTCATCCTTGCATTTAGTTGTCATTCTCATCATCCTCATTTGAGCAATTCCTTTTATGGTGGAAACTAGGCTTCAAAGAAAGAAAAGACAAATGACAAACTTTGGACAAGATTCCAATCTCAACATCAACAATAACACTTATGACACAAACCAAAATTGGACTTTTTTCGACCCATTTAACAACATGAACATACAATCTTCCATGAACATGCCATCTTCATTATGAAATCATTTTGAACCATTCATGCAAAGAGACCAATACGGACGAGTATACGTAGAAGACTTAGAATTTGTAGTGCAAAATCCTGACATACCCTCCTTTGTGGAAGACTTAGTCTTAAATGACCCTCAAAGATATATTGCCATGCTCTTAGACCAAGGGGTCAAGTTACCATGTGGATTTGACATTAACACTTTGAGACCAACATCACCCAACCACAATGTCAACAATACAAACAACATACCCAACACTAGTCAACCTCAAAATGATACAAGCAATACTTTCAGTGGTGTTACCTCATAAATTGCCACAAGTACCATTAATACCACCTCCCATAACACAACCAATCTAAACAATTCCAATTCAATCAATGCAACATCCTTTGGAGGGACACCAACTATGTCACATGCCATGACACAATCAATGCCAACAATGTCCACAATATCATCACAATCAGTCAGTGCCACCTTTGGATCCTCATCAATGTGGGAAAACTCTTCAAATCCTCTATTTGGAGCTTCATCTAGTGCCATGGGTGCCTCATCATCAAATCCTCTCATTGGTACCTCATCCAATCCCTTTTGAGGAAGTAAATGACATGTCTTTATTCAAGCACCACAACCAACCACATCATCACAATTTAATACCAATACTTCCCAAGGGAAAAACATAAACATTCCCCATGGACAATTCTAACAATTTAGACAAGGCAACTTGAATGCGTAGTACATGGCATCATTTGGACATCAAAATATTCATGGTCAACATATTCCCCAAATTTTAACTCAAATGGTTGGAGGGCACATTCTGACATATTCATCACATATTCACACCCATCAACAAGTCCCTAATCCAAAATTTCAATACCAACAACATATGAACCAAAATACATCATGCATCTCACAACAACACATCCCACAACAAAACACCAATTTATTTTCACAACAAATGGGGACCCATGGGATACCTATCACTCCCATGTGTGATGCAACAAATAATCCCATAATCGATGCCCTGATAGCTAAAGTGGATCACTTACAAACAACCATAGAAAACATGTGAGCATCCGAAAATAAGTCACACATGTCATATGACCTATGTTTATACCCTTTTGACACAAATTTGTGCATGCCACCATTCCCTCCTGGATATGTTGCACCACGCTTTACCAAATACAAGGGAAAGACAAATCCTGTTGAACATATTCGAGAATTCATGACCAACTATATGGACATTCCCTATGAACAAACTTACTTATTGAGACTTTTCTCTAAGAGTCTTACAGGACCTACACTTGAATGGTTCTCCACTCTAAAAGGGATAAAAACATGGGATGAACTTAAAGACAAATTTGTGAAAAACTATGTGTATTACATTGACATGGACACCTCCATCACTCTCTTATGCAATCTTACACAAGAAGATGTTGGTGAAACATTTATCCCATTCTTCCAAAGATGGAGAAGTCTAGCAAGTCATTGTCACATTGATATACCTAAAAAAGTAAAGGTTGACATGTTTGTTCAAACACTCCTAGGCCCATTGAAATATGGATTGCAAGTTCATTGCTACACAACCTTCACGTACTTAGTTGAAAAAGGTGTCCAAGTTGAGAAATCCCTTATTGCTAAAGGGGAATTAAAATATGGTCCTAAAAACACAAACATAAATCTGCCCACAAACAAAAATAAGTATTGGGTCAAAAATAAACATGTCACCAATGACGACATTTGTGATGCCAAGGTTGTGAACACAATGGGACCAGTGTTTGCTCTTAAAGGAGCTCAGCCACAAAAAAAACTGACAACAATACTGACACCCCCTGTCAATAACCGAAGTGGTCAAAATAGTCAAAGTCAAGGACAACCTCACTAGATAAGACAATTTCTGAAAAGGAAAACATATACCACTTTGGGAGAGCCAATTGAGGATGTCCTTAAGAAGCTCCTTCAAAATGGTCTCATCACACTTGAAGACCCTAAACCATAAACCTAGGGTAGTTTAAACCATCATGGTGGGACGATAATTCTTTTTGTGATTACCATCGGGCTTAAGGGCATACCTCATTGAAAATCAAGTAATTGAAGTGGGTGGGCCACAATTTGCATCCAATGCAGACCATACCATTCATAAGAACCCACTGCAAGACCATGGTTCTAATAAATCCTCCACATCAAGTCCCAAGACTAATAACAATCAAGCCAACTATGCTCATGCTACATTCAATTATTTAGGAGGAACAATCATTAATAATGTTTGAACTGATGATGAATATGTCAATACCATCACTATCAAAAGAGCACCTGAATGCAATGCTACTACCCAAAGCAGAAAAATCACCATAGCTAGTCCACCTCCTCAACAACCAAAAATTACAATACTTGGTCCATCCACAAGACAACCACAGTTAGGCCTATCAGCAAAGTAGACCCAACCTAAAATTTAGTTTAACCTCATTGACCAACTAGGAAAAGCCCCTACACAAATATTGATACTTGAACTGCTTCGCATTTCTCTTGCGCATAAGGCAATACTTGACAAAACCTTGCAAGAGTCTTTTGTCCCTCAGGACATTGATGTCAACCATTTTGAAGCCATGGTGGGTTATCTCACTATACCCCATCATGTAACATTTTCTGACCAAGATTATTTATCACCAAAGTCTAACCATAACGACGCATTACACATTGAGGTTTCCATCCATTAGCATAAGGTCAGATGAGTTTTAGTAGATGGCGGAGTAGGACTAAATATATGCTCCTTAAAACTAGTTAAGGATCTAGGATTTTCTGATGATTGTGTAGATGCAACAAAGAGCATAGTCATAAAAGTGTATGATGACGAGGAACGCTCCTCTCGTGGTGTGATCACTCTTCCCATCAGAGTTGGACCATTCATTGTAGATACAACTTTCCAAGTCCTGGATCTTGAATTACCTTATAACATCCTGCTTGGACAAACTTGGATTCATGCCCCAAAAGTTGTTCCATCCACATAACACCAATGCCTAAAGTTTCTCTTTGATGGCACGAAAATCACCATATATGGAGACCCCGACCCTTTTCAATATTGTACCAACCTAAGGGATATCTCCAAGCATCAAGTGCCCATCAACCAAGAAGCTCCTAGCTCTTCTTCTTCCAAATTCATTGACCTATCCACACTCGCATCATCATCCACGTCCAGTCCATCCACATCTTCTGCCACGCCATCATCTTCCTCACTTCCTAAGGCTAAGTCCACTATCAAGATCTGGGACCTAGGTTGTGGAGAATTCAAACTAAATATGACATATAGCATCACAACAATACCCAAGTCTCCTAAGGTCTATGGTTGGCCATGTTTCAGAATGGAACCTAAAGAAATTTTCAAAGTTCCACCAAAGACAGTTTTCATAAAATGGGGAGACATGAACAACGAGGACATTGCCGATATAACAAGATGGCTTTATAAAGAAATGGAAGACTTACTCCCATTACCAATGAAACATATGGAAAAGTATATGACATGATGAAGGCTAAAGGTTACAATGGAACTAGTGGCCTACGCAAAAATAAGATTGGACAAAGAGAGGCCATATAACCTTCCAAACGACCAAAGTATCTTGGGTTAGGATATGGTCTACCCGAAAATGATGATCGACGTACCAATGGAATTCTGAGTGAGCGCATGAATGCTTCAGAAAGTGTCGAGACTATTGAGGAATCCCCTACTGAAACTGACTCCCATGAGTAGGAACATGGCTTCCAACGATCCCTAAGTGACTATTGCATTAATAACTTGTTCCTTGAACTTGGAGAACTTACCTCTTAACAAATATTTTGGCAAACATTTAAAATTGATACAACTGACAATCTGAAGATCCCAAGGAAACAAGAAATTTGGGATAGACCCTTTGAGCCAAGGAACAATGAAAAACCTGAATCATCTTCCAGTCCTATTAGCCATACACCTGACCTATCTACCCAACCACCTAAACTTAATGACCATCATCAAGATTCATCTGAGTTGCCACATGACACTACCAACCATAATGATAGTCATTTTTTCCCTTACTTTGACAATGAGCATGAGTCAAGTGAAGGAGAATATTGGATAGAATCTAACTAGGAGCTCAACAATGACAACTTCATTTTCAATGTCTATGAATCTGTTTGCATGCTTTCTGCGTCCTCCCCACAATTCACCAATATTGACAATGGTATCTCCTTAGTCTACCCTCAAATAATCGATTGGGACCAACAAGGCCCACCAGTCTTGGACATATTTCAGAATGATGAAGCCATTGTAGAATTTATGGGACTACATGAGGGAATACCCAATGGTGAACACAAGGCTAGATTTTCTATTGACCTAGATTGTGCAGATACTTCAAGGAGACTACTATGTCCTCTAGTCGCAAAATGAAAAATAAAAATAAAATAAATAATGAAACGTCTTTAGGTGAAAACTGAAAGGCACCTTTTGACGACAAAAAAGTAAAAATAAATGACGTATCTGAGGGTGAAAACCTCTCTGAGGCACCCAAAGATGGAGGACTATACTTTCTTCCTGTGACCCAAGAGAAATTAGCAATGCTCATAGAGGACACTATAGAAGTCAACATATCAATAGTAGAAGAGCCCAAAATGGTCCTCTTTGTGGCATCCCTAACGGAAGAAGAGAAACCTAAGTTCCACAAGTTCTTTACAGAGAAAAAGATTAATTTTGCATGGTCATATGCCGATATGCCTAGGTTGGATCTAGAACTCATTTTGCACCATTTTCCATTACTTCTAGATGCCAAAATAGTAAAACAAGAAGCTACACAAAATGCATCCTTAGATCGCCCTATTAGTCAAAGTTGAACTCAAGAAACTGCTAGACAGAAAATTCATATAGTCTATTGACTATGTTGAATGGATATCCAATCTTGTACCAGTCACAAAGCCAAATGGTCAGATCTGCATCTGCACAGATTTTAGAGACTTGAACAAAGCATCTCCAAAAGATGACTTTTTGTTGCCAAACATAGATATCATATTCAACCTCACAGCAGGATAAGAGATGTCCCTCATGGATAGTTTCTCAGGATGTAATCAAATTCGTATTGCCCCTAAAGATCAACATAAAACAACATTCACCTGTCCTTGGGGTACATACTACTAGAATGTCATGTCGTTTGGTCTTAAGAATGCAGGTGCCATGTATCAAAGAGCTATGACAATGATATTTCATGACATGATGCACAAGATAATAGAAGATTATGTAGATGACCTTTTGGCTAAATCTTTGACAAGAAAAGATCATTTGAATGTGTTAGACAAAATTTTCAAGAGACTGGAAGAATACAAAGTCTGCTTGAATTCGAAGAAATGTATCTTTGGTGTCACATCAAGAAAGCTTCTAGGATACATAGTTTCTCATAGAGGCATTGAGGTCAATCCATCCAAAGTGAAAGAAATATTAGACATGCCTCCTTCGAAAGGGATAAGTGAACTTAGGACATTACAAGGCAGGTTACAATCCATCTGATGCTTCATAGCACAATTGGTCGACAAGTGTCAACAATTTTAGTATCTTCTATGCAAGGGTATCCCCTTTGTGTGGATAGATAAATGTTAAGAATCCTTTCAACTAATCAAAGACTATCTCTTTTCACCACCTATTTTAATGCCACCTATCGAGGAGAAACCTTTGATTCTATATGTTTCTGCTACAACTTTAGCACTAGGGGCATTACTAGCATATACTGACCATGAAGAAAAGAAAAGGGCCATATACTACATTAGTCAGACACTGGTTGGGTATGAGTTAAACTATACATCCATTGAATGGGCATGTCTAGCAGTTGTATTTGCTGCTCAAAAGCTAAGACACTATATGTTGAATCCTAGGACACGGTTGGTAGCAAAGATTGACCCCTTGAAATATCTTTTGAGTCGCGCAACACTGATAGGACATCTAGAAAAATGAGTCATGATCTTGAGCGAGTATGACATTCAATATGTTGAAAGAAAAGCCATAAAAGGACAAGTGATGGTAGACCAACTAGAAGATGCACCTGTACAAAGTGATCATCCATTAGTGGAAAACTTTCTAGATGAATCCATATTCCATACAAAACCTAAGTCACCTTGGAGGCTATACTTTGATGGGTCTTATACTAATCATGGCTCGGGGGCAGGAATATTGTTTATCACACCACAAGGAGAATTCATCCCCAAGTAATTCCACATTGCTTTTCCATGCACAAATAATGTGGCATAATACGAGGCACTTGTGACAAGGCTTAGAATGGCCATAAAATGGAAAATCAGAACACTTCATGTTTATGGAGATTCCCAGTTGGTCATCAACCAAGTTAATGATGAATATGGCACCAAGGACGAGAAAATAATGCCTTACAAATGGATGTTTGACAGCTTCCAGACATATTTTCACATGTCTTTTGAACAAGTTCTGAGGACACAGAACAAGGTAGCATATGCAATGGCCACAATTGGCTCTCTCCTAGACATCCCAAGTAATATGCCACAATTTGAATTTTTGGTAGAATAGTTGTTGGTCCCTGCATATGATATCCCAGAATCAGAGATGGTCTGCGAGCTTGTTGGTCCTGATTCTCCCTAGTATCAAGACATTTATGACAATATCAAGTCCCAAGTCCTTCTCCCAAACTTATCCAACAACCACTGAAAGCCCTTTATCTGAAAAGTCGCCTGATACACCATCATCAGTGACACCCTTTACCATCGTAGCTTTGACAACACCCTCCTTCGATGTCTCAACACCAATGAAGCACACACAACCTTATGTGAAGTACATGAGGGTATATGCGGGTCTCATTCGAGTGGTCCTACTCTAGCCAAAAAGATAATGAGACTTGGGTATTATTGGCCGACCATTGAAAAAGATGCACTTGAGTTTGTTAGGACTTTTCACCAATGTCAGATACATAGTGATTTAATTCATGCTCCGGCATAAGAACTCCAACCGATTACATCTCCATGGCCCTTCACACAGTGGGGACTCAACCTCATGGGAAAAATCCACCCTACCTCCTCCAATGGCCACAAATTCATTATCACTGCCACTGAGAACTTTACTAAGTGGATTGAAGCCATCCCCCTTACATATATAACTGACAAATAAATTCCCAAATTCATTCTTAACTACATCATTCGTCGGTATGGTATTCTACAGTCCATCATCATAGACAATGGATGTCCGTTCAAAAACTAAGATGTTCATGATTTATGTGAGAAATTTCATATTCAACATCATTTTTCCATGCCATAATATGTTGGAAATATGTGCCTAAATCATCACAGGCTGAAACCTCCATTGGAGCCAAGTCAGTATGACATCCATCATGTCTGGCCAACAAGCAGTTTGTAGCATCATGCTTGAATAGGTCGTTGTGACCTTGGAGGTGTCTTGTCAAACACCTATTCTTTGGAGCCTTTGCTATGACATATTGTATTCGCTATGATCTCTTGTCGCGTGGAGATCTCTAGCCAACAGGCCATTCAATCGGGCATTGGGGAGAATCTTGGATGTTCGCTATGAGTTCCAGCGATAGCTAAAGTCTCACCTATAGTGTTTGGTTTGAGGTCTTTAGGGTAACCCTAATGTTCTCAGGAAGACATCTCAATGAACGATGAAGTCTTACCGATGGGGACACACTCGGGAGTCATCGGTGTAACAGTAAGGTTTCGTTATGAAGTCTAGGCAAAGTGTTAATGTCTTGTCGATGATGAGAATGTTTCAGTATAACCTTAATGTTCAATAAGAACTCTCGGTGAAGGTGATATGTCTTGGAAACTACGGATTACTTCAGAGTAACTTAGAACCCTCAGTATGATGTCTCAGCGAAAGCTGATTGTCTGGCTGATGAGAACACTCAGTCTATGTGACATATGAAGCTTCAGTATGATGTCTCACTAAAAGCGATGAGTTTGGGCGATAGCAATACATGTGGAGAAATTCGGTGTGAGGTCTTGGTGACATAAGGAAGTCTTAGCGGTAGTCTCTTGAACTTGGTGTAACACGAGAAGGCTCGTTGGAATGTCTTGGCGAGAGTGATAGTCTTGCCAAAAGGAAAAATTGAAGCCGATTCAAGTTGTAAGATCGGTGAAGCATCTTGGTGACATCGATATGAAGAATTTGTGGCATTGGTGAGACACTGTTAGTGTCTCACCGAGATGCCAACAATGTTTGTTTCTTCTGACCGAGCGATGACTATCTACGTGGTTGGTATTCGGCCAATCACAGAAGTTGAATCTAAACAATTGGAAGATTGTTCATTGTGATAGTTCTATGAGGAAGCTCAACGAACATGGATTGACATGGTTATACTCTGTGAGTGCAAATTGTGATCGGTTGGTTGGATCGACAGATTGTTGGGTGGTTGTATGATTAGTAGATGTTTTCTATTCTGTGTAGACTGTAACTTGAAGGTTCCTGTACAAGATTGTTCATTGTGAATGTTGTTGTAAACAAACATCAAAAAGATAAGTCTGAAGCTTGTATGTAATTATTTGTTACTGTAATACAAAGTGACTTCTCTTGGTGTGGTGGGTTTTTCTCCCGTAAGGGTTTTCCCACATATATCTGGTGTTCATGTGTGTTTGTCATATACTTTGTTTCTGATATTTACTTCATAATGCATCTTAATTAAACTGTAATTGAAAAATTAAAAGTGTATTTGCATCTTCCCTGAGGTATTGACGTATAGGAGAGTTGTTTTTGCATCTAATTTTCCTTACAAGTGGTATCAGAGCCTGGTGAATTGTGTTATCCTTGTGGGTACATTGAGTTTTTTGTGTCAATTCTATTCAGTGGGAGTCTTGTAGAAGTTTGTCAATTTCTAATTATAGATTAAGATGGCTAGTACATTTGGAAAGTTTGAAAAGATAAGATCAATGGCAGTAACTTTGAGTTGTGGAAACTCAAAATGGAGGATCTCTTAGTGGATCGAGATCTTTGGATTGTTGTTTCTGGAACTAAACCTACACGCATGAAGCAAGAAGATTGGGACCTTGTAGATAGAAAGTCTAAGAGGCTGATAAGGCTCTGTTCGGAAGACTCTGTTCTTCTCAATGTACATGAAGAGAAGACTGCATCTACCTTGTGGAATAGACTGGCATCTATTTATTAGGGGAAATCTTTGGTGAATAAATTGTTCCTGAGGAAGAAGTTGTATGCTTTGAAAATGTAGGAAGGAGGATCTGTAGCTGATCATTTCAATGCATTCAACATGTTGATTGCTCAATTGACATCTGTTGGTGTAAAAACTGAAGAAGAGGATCGTTGTATGCTTCTACTGTGTTCTTTTCCAGACTCATGGGATCATCTGGTGATGGCTATTGGGAGTACAACATCGAATTTCAAGATGGAAGATGTTGTTGCATCTTTGCTATCAGAAGAGATGAGAAGGAAATCTTTTGAGATGGCAAAGGAAGCTCTTGTTGTTAGAGGAAGAATGAAAGAGAAAGGCAAGAAGAAGGACAAGAAATCAAAATTGAAATCAAAGGGGAGATCAAATTCTTTTGTCAAAAAGTCCAAGGTGAAGTGCTAGAACTGTGGGAAACCTAGTCATGTTCGAAAGGATTGTAAAGAGGAGAAGAAGAAGAAGAAGAAGAATAAGTATTCTTCTGACAATGAATCTTCTCACAGTGGTGGTGATGCCTTCATTGCAGCCTTAGCTACATAGACATTAGATGATGTCTGGTTGATTGATTCTGGAGCATCTTTCCACATGACTTCTCATAGAGAATGGTTCACAAAGTATGAAGAATACAATGGTGGAAAGGTGTACTTGGCAAGTGATTCTACTTTGGAGATAGTTGGCCGTGGAAGAGTCATAATACAATTTTCCGATGGCAAAATAAAGGGAATTAAAAATGTTAAGTCTGGCTCAAAAATTACTTTCTGTAAGTATGCTGAATGATATTGGAGTACAAGTCATGTTCTCTGGAAATGGCTGCAAGATGACTAGAGGTTCAATGGTGCTAGCTAGAGGTGCTCGGATTGGTACCGTGTACAAGCTGGATGCACAGGCTATTCAATGTAATAGTGTCTTTGGAAAGTCACTGAAAGCTACTCATGAAGGTAAAGAGGGAAATATCCCTAATTATGTAGACTCTATTGAAGTTAAACTTCCAGTAGAGAAGACTATGATTTGGCATCATAGGCTAGGCCACATAGAAGAAAAAGGTTTAAAAACCTTGAAGAATAAAAACTTGGTTGAGGGGCTTGATGATTGTAATCTTGAATTTGAATTTTGTGAACACTGTATATATGGAAAGCAGCACCATGTTTCATTTTATTCCAATCCTCATAAATCTTCTGGTTTGCTAGATTATATTCATTCGGATGTGTTTGGTCTAGTGGATGTTCCTTCTTTGTCTAAATCAAGATACTATGTGTTGTTCATTGATGATTATTCAAGAAGAGCATTTGTTTATTTTTTGAAAAGTAAATTAGAAGTATTCATTCAGTTTAAAGAATTTAAAAATCTTGTTGAAAATCAGACTAGTAGAAAAATAAAATGCTTAAGGACTGATAATGGCGGTGAATTTTGTTCTAATGAGTTTGAAAGATACTGTAAAGACCATAGGATTAAAAGACATAAGATTACACCTTATACTCCACAACAGAATGGAGTTGCAGAGAGGTTTAATAGGATAGTGATGGAGAGAGCTCGAAGTATGCTCAGTAGTGCTGGCTTGGAGGAGAAGTTCTGGGTTGAGGTTGTATCTACTACATGTTATTTAATAAATCATTCTCTGAATTTTGCTCTTGTTGAGAAAACACCTTTGGAAGTGTGGTCTGGTAAGAAGCCCTCTTTAAGACATATTCGTGTTTCTGGCTGTGAGGCATATGCTCATGTGCCGGATGTGAAAAGATCTAAACTGGAGAACAAGGAAGTCAAATGTATTTTTATTGGCTATAGTGCTATCATAAAAGGATACAAGCTTTGGAATCCTGATATAGAGAAGGTTGTATACAGTAGAAGTGTAGTCTTTCATGAGCTGAAACCTTCCACCTTGGATCTGCAGTCAGAGACAAAGTCAGAAAACAATAAGGATGTAGTTGGAATTCCTCCTACACCAAAGAAAGAGGAATTGAGAATTCAAAATGTACCTAAAACTGAGGAGAGCTCAAGTAGTTCTAATAGTTCTGAAGAAGAAGAAGAACCTCAGCCTCAGCCTCAGCAAGTGAGGAGGTCAACCCGAGAAAGAAAACATCTAGATAGGTATGGGTTCTCATTGATTGATTCTACTTGTGCCTATGCTTTAATTTCTAGCACTGATGAGCCTAGGACTATAAAGGAGGCATTTAAAATGTCTGATTCAAACTATTGGTTGGAAGCCATGAACGAAGAGATGGCATCATTAGAGAAAAATGAAACTTGGAGTTTGGTGCCCTTGCCTAAAGGAAGAAAAGTTGTGGGCTGCAAATGGGTATTTAAGAAGAAGATTGGTCTTGATGGCAATGTAGAAAAGTACAAGGCAAGACTGGTTGCAAAGGGTTATTCCCAGGTAGAGGGAATTGATTATGGGGAAATCTTTCCTCCTGTAGCTAAACTGACATCTATCAGATTTCTTTTGTCACTTGCAGTAGTGTATGACTTAGAGGTCAAACAGATGGATGTGAAAACAACATTTCTTCATGGTGATCTTGAAGAAGAAATCCATATGTCCCATCCTGAGCACTTTGTTGAAAAAGGTAAAGAGAAACTGGTATGCAAATTAAAGAAGTCTCTATATGGGTTAAAGCAGTCACCTAGAATATGGTACCAGAAATTTGATACTTTTGTATTGTCTTTGGGATTTGTAAGATCAAAATCTGATCATTGTGTTTATTACAAAGCTGAAAGTGATCAAGTTCTTATTATTGCTCTCTATGTTGATCATATGTTGTTCATAGGCAATAGTAAGCTAATGATTTCTGATCTTAAGTCTCAGTTGTCTGCTAAGTTCGAAATGAAATATCTTGGTGCAACAAGGTATATTATGGGGATGTAGATAACTAGGGATAAGAAGAATATAAAACTGTGGTTCAATCAGAGTAAGTATATCAGGACTATTCTTGAGAGATTTTTTATGAATGATTGCAAACAACTAGTGGTTCCAGTCTTGCAGGGAACAAAGCTATCTGTTGAGGATTGTCCAAAATCTCTGACTGAGATGGAGGACATGACCAGTGTGCCCTATGCTAGGGTAGTAGGTAGTCTCATGTATACAATGGTCTGTACAAGGCCAGACATTGCCTAAGCAGTGGGAGTACTTAGTCGATTTATGGATAATCTAGGAAGAACACATTGGGATGTTGTGAAGAGAGTGTTTAGATATTTGAAGGGAAATTCAGATTTTTCTTTGTGTTACCATGGGAACTTGGTTGAATCACAGAGAACTCTCAGCATTCGTGGATATGTAGATTTTGAATGGGCAAGGGACATTGACAACAACAGGTCCACTAGTGGATATATTTTCATGTTGAATGGGGGTGCAATAAGTTGGATGACTAAGCAGCAGGCTATAGTCACTTTGTCCACTACGAAGGCTGAATACATGGCAGCTACTCATGCTTGTAAAGAAGTAGTTTGGTTGAAACATTTGTGTTCTAACATTGGTTTTGATGCAAGGGAAATAACTATTTTCTGTGACAGTCAAAGTGCAATTTGTCTTGCAAAGAACCCTACTTTCCATGCCAGGACAAAACATATTGATGTATAGTACCACTTTGTACGAGATATGGTGGAGGATCGAAAGGTCAGTTTGGAAAAGGTTGATACTCTAGAGAATGTTGCAGATTCATTGACGAA
This sequence comes from Sequoia sempervirens, assembly GCA_007258455.2. Classification (NCBI taxonomy): domain Eukaryota; kingdom Viridiplantae; phylum Streptophyta; class Pinopsida; order Cupressales; family Cupressaceae; genus Sequoia; species Sequoia sempervirens. The sequence continues at coordinate 378,563 of VDFB02360295.1, forward strand.
GTCAATGAGCATAGACAAGTTCCGGTGGTGTGCCAATTCAATTGGCCTTAGTGCCCATGATTTTTAGTAAGTTGTTTGTTGTGCTCTGGAGGTGCCTGTGTGATCTTCGTCAAGTGGGAGATTGTTGGAAATATGTGCCTAAATCATCATAGGCTGAAACCTCTATTAGAGCCAAGTTGGTATGACATCCATCATGTCTAGCCGACAAGCAGTTTGTAGCATCATGTTTTGAATAGGTCGCTGTGACCTTGAAGGTGTCTTGTCAAATGCCTATTCTTTGGAGCCTTCACCGTGACATATTGTATTCACTATGATCTCTTGCCGTGTGGATATCTCTGGCCGACAGGCCATTCAATCAATCGTTGGGGAGAGTCTTGGATGTTCACTATGAGTTTCAGCGATAGCTGAAGTCTCACCGACAACATTTGGTTTGAGGTCTTTGTGGTAACCCTAATGGTCTCGGGAAGATGTCTCAACGAACGATGAATTCTTACTGATGGGGAAACACTCGGGAGTCATCGGTGTAACACTAAGGTTTCATTATGAAGTCTGGGCGAAGTGTTAATGTCTTTTTGATGATGAGAATGTTTTGGTATAACCTTAATGTTTGATAAGAACTCTCGGCGAAGGTGATATGTCTTGGCGACTGCGGATTACTTCAGAGTAACTTAGAACCCTCGGTATGATGTCTCGGCGAAAGCCGATTGTCTGGTTGATGCGAACACTTAGTCTATGTGACATATGAAGCTTCGGTATGACGTCTCACCGAAAGCGATGAGTCTGGGCGATAGCGATACATGTGGAGAAAGTCGGTGTGAGGTCCTGGCGACATAAGGAAGTCTTAGCGATAGTCTCCTGAACTCGGTGTAACACGAGAAGGCTCATTGGAATGTCTTGGTGAGAGCGATAGTCTTACCGAAAGGAAAAACTGAAGCTGATTCAAGTTGTAAGCTTGGTGAAGCATCTTAGCGATAACGATAGCTCTTGGTGACATCGATATGAAGACTTTGTGGCATCGGCGAGACACTATTAGTATCTCACTGAGATGCCAACAATGTTTGTTTCTTCTAACCGAACAATGACTATCTACGTGGCTGGTATTCGGCCAATCACAGAAGCCAAATCTAAACAGTTGGAAGATTGTTCGTTGTGACGATTCTGTGAGGAAGCTCGATGGACATGGATCGACATGGTTCTACTCTGTGAGTACAAATTGTGATCAGTTGGTTGGATCGACAGACTGTTGGGTAGTTGTATGATCAGTAGATGTTTTCTATTCTATGTAGATTGTAACTTGAAGGTTCTTGTACAAGATTGTTCATAGTGAATGCTGCTGTAAACAGACATCAAAAAGATTAGTCTAAAACTTGTATGTAATTATTTCTTACTGTAATACAAAGTGACTTCTCTTGGTGTGGTTGGTTTTTCTCCTGTAAGGGTTTTCCCATGTATATCTGGTGTTCATGTGTGTTTTTCATATACTCTATTTCTAATATTTACTTCATAGTGCATCTTAATTGAACTGTAATTGAAAAATTAAAAGTGTATCTGCATCTTCCCTAAGGTATTGACATTTAGGAGAGTTGTTTCCACATCTAATTTTCCTTACATATTACCCCCAAGGAAATAGTCAAGATGAGACATCCAATAAAACCATCCTAAAAACTCTCAAAAAGACTGTCAATGACATTGGTTGTGCCTGGCACATCCAACTTAACCCTGCTCTATGGGATTACCGCACCAGCATTCGTATGCCTACAAGAACCACTCCATTTGCCCTGGTCTTTGGGGCTGAGGCCATATTTCCCATCGAGGTTGAAATTCCATCCTTACGAGTCTTTCTAAAGGATCTGGTAGATGATGAAGAGTACAAATAGTCATGACTACACAAGTTGGAGATGTTAGAGGAAAGAGGACATGATTCCTTGAATCATCTACAGGTGTATTAGAATCATCTCTATCAGAGTTACAACAAAAGAGTCATGGTCAGGAAGTTTGACATTGGTGATTTAGTCCTCATGCAGAACTATAAAAATTAGGCTGACAGAGAAAAACTTAGCAAGTTTGAACCAAATTGGCTAGGTCCTTATGTCATCATATCCTCTTTCGGTTCTGGATCATATCAACTTGATACTCTAGATGGTGAACAACTGACAGAGCCTATCAACATTCTACATAGTCGCAAGTTCTATGCATAGCATTAGAAAGTCAGGCTGAAAACCTTAAAAATACAACAAAAAAATTGAAAAAACATAGAAAAAATTGTCACCTTGATGAAAACATGGCAAACAAGCATCTTGGTGACACCAAAAAAAATCAAAAAAATGACAAAAAAATAGTAAAGAGAAATAATTCATCCAATAGTGAAAACTTGGCAAACAGGCACTTTGGATAAGTACCATGGTGAAAGTCGGGAAAACAGGTGCCATGTGTAGTTGGTCATTGCTCTACCATCTACTGTCACTTTATCTACCTTGGTCCATAATAAACCAATCACCTTTCTGACACCACCTTGGAACCCATCACAAAAAACCTATCATTTTCTCCCATCGCTGATAATGATTGACATCAAGTCCTACATATCACTCATTCATCCCACCCCACACATGTCCTTTATGCATTTGTCTAGTTGGCTAGTCTTGGACCTGAATAGGGGAAAAATTTCATCATATGATTTTAGTGGGTGTCACACATGGTCTTGACAATTGAAAAAGTACTGAAAAAAGACCTAAAAATTGAAAAATGTCTAGAAAAAAGACAAAAAAATCATAAAAAGTCCTGAAAAAATCATAAAAATCATAAAAAAAGTCCTAAAAAAGACAAAACATCATAAAATGTCCTAAAAAAAACCTAAAAATTGAAATATCTCAAAAACCCAAAAATAAAGTCATTTATTGTCAAGTCTGTTGAGTTAGTCTTGGTCATTCATCTGAACTACGTTGTCTCTATGCATTTGCTACATAGGCAAGGCTCATCATGGGGCCCTTGAGACATTAGGTCAGTCCTTTTAGGTTTGTCAAAATAAAAATCATGGCTCAATCTTTGGTCATCAAGACAAAGTCATTGGTCATGTCAAACTACGAGGTCTCTAAGTTTGACATAGGCAAGGCCATCAATCGATGAACCCTGGAGGCCACACTAGGCCAGTCCATTAGGGTTCATGACACTGCACCGGAACACACGTCAAAGGTCCTCAAGCCAAAAAAATCATCTCAAAACAAGTAAACTACTGCAACCAAACTCCATCAATTCTTCGTTAAACACATCAACATGTCAACACTGACATGTAGTTAACAACAATCAAACTTTGGTCAACAAAAGTCAACCTCCATGTCAAAATTCTAGTCAAACTTGAGACAATTTCTATCCAAACAAGTCAAACTTAGTCAAAATCATTCAAACAGTCAACTCGTGGTTATTCTTCATATGAGTCCTTCTGAAGAACAACCTCTATCATTTGTACCTTAGGATGTGTCCTTCCTAGCTACCGTCACTGTCATTTGGCATTTTGAGGGATCCTCTTGGCATTTGAGGAATGATCATCTTAACATCAAAATTATTCAAGATATGTCCTTCCTAAACTTTGACATTTAGACATCATCAAACATGACACCTTTGCCATTCGACACTTTGGCATCATCAAACATGACATGACATTCGATAAATTTGGCATCTTTTGGCATTCAACATTGTCAAACCTGACATCTCAACATTAAAACACTTGGCATTCATACACACTTGGAAAGTAATTGGAATTTTTCTTTGGCTCTTTCATCATGTTACTAGTTTCTCAACAATGTCCTGACAATAGGATTTAGAGAAGTAGTGACATATGATGATGATTGTCTTGTCTTGTCTTTTTGGTGGTCATGGTACTAGTTTCTCAGCAATGTCCTGACAACAAGATTTACAGAAGTAGTGATGTATCATGATGATTGTCTTGTCTTGTCTTTTTAGCGGTCATGTTGCTAGTTCTTCAAGGATGTTCTAACAACAGGATTTAGAGGAGCAACAATGTTTCATGACTTGTCTTTCTTGTCTTTTTATGCTTGTGGTTGGTTATGACGAAAAGACTGGGGAAATTGCACTCTTAGTATGATTCATGATCATCCTTATCTGTGATTGCTTTTCTTATGTGATGGTACAACCTTGCACACTTTGATCTCTGTCATATCATGGTGTTTTTTGTCCATTACAATAAATTTCCCAATGATGATTAAAAGCAATAATTATTAAAGTCCTATAGTAATATGTTGAAGGATTTGGTCTCTGCGCTAACATTCATCTCCTTCTGTCTTGTCATCATGTCTCATCCATCTCCCGACGATATCCTATTACATACAAAAATATAATTGCACACATAATCATATAGGCATTGCATTAGGTCCATACATCATCATTTATATCATCAAAAACCATATACATTGCATCACATATCACATCATACATAGTCATGCATTAACATAATCATAAACTTGGTGTCCATTAAAATAGATACATTATGCATTTCATCATCATCCATGACATAGCATCATCATGACATAAAATTAAACATCACATCATAAATAATCATCATAAATGCATAAATGGCATGTCATATAAATAAAATTATCATCATAGGAACCATAAATGCATAATTCACATAGACATCACATGATCATCATAATTGCATCATCATAATAATCATCACATAAACATACATCATAATGCATAAATCACATTACATCACATAGCACATTTAGGTCGCATCAAAACTGCATCATATATATGTTGGAAACAAGCTACACTAAGAGGGGGGGTGAATCAGTGTTCAGAAAAAATTAACTTTATTATTTTGATCTTTAATTCACTTAGAACATCCAATCAAAATTAATATGCAAAAATAGAAAGAAAGCAACCATAACACCATAATACAAGGATTTTTACATGGAAACCTTGTTAGGGGAAAAACCACGGTGGATGCCCAATCCATAATAAGTTCTAAGTATACCCAAAAGAAATATTACAAAATGGGAATGCACTTGCATTCAAGCACACTGCCTAGAGCTCACTGCTCAAAATAGAAAGACTCACTACCTTTCAAAGATTTGAATTAGATCCAAGAAAATGAACTAAAAGAAATAACATCTACAAATGCTTGACTACAGTTCCAGTTAAGCACTGATGTTGATCTTTTGTCCTTCTAACTAATACAAAACTTTTGCTTTGCTCTGCTCAAGTTCGCACCAATAAATATTTATGCGCAAGTGAAATTGTGCATGATATCGCTCTAACACTCTTCAGATATTTACAACATACATCAACACACCTTCTACATATATGTAAATGATATAATCGATCACCTATATATATCCGCGACTAGGAATTTAATCGCTACAAGTCAGCTCCAATAAAGCTTAGAAACATTTGCAACTTGTTGGCTCAAATCACAAACAAAATTCAATGTGCATCCACAATGGTCAGCTATAGCTTAGCTCGGACCCAAAACATAATGATCAAACAAAAAGATATTTGAATAGGCATTCCTTGAATATCCGCAACATATTATATTGACTAAGTCGGCCCCAAAAATATTGACAAACAAAAAATTACCAACCGAATCTCCAAACTCCCACAAGACTTAATACAAGGCTCTGAGATTTTTGAATAGCACAATAAATATACTGATAGACCTCCCATGAGATCCACAATGCAAAATAACAACTGGAAATCTATATGCGAGTCGATGCCCACCAAGTTGTCAGATGCTCTATTCTTCTTGACTGTGTTCACTTAGACTGTCAATAGGAGTAAATGATGTGATGCGGATTCAATTACCAACTAGGGTTGACATCAATGACAACACCAAAGCATAATTACAGTGTCTCTTGCCAACAATCTCCCCCTTTGGCATTGATGCCAACACTTAGTGAAAAATAACTAAGTGCCAGACCAAAACCAACATGAGTTGCACTTCTACTACGAAAACTTCAAAAAACAACTCCAATCTTAAAAACAACTCCCCCTAAGATGAGTAAACATTTTTCACTGTACACTTCTCCCCCTTGGAAAGTAATGGAAAAAACTAGGCAAATGAAACAAAATTTCAAAAATTGTATAGTACCTTACATAAGACTAAAAATATCTGCAAAATCTTGCTTTAGCACTCTCAAATTGTCACCACAAACCTTTTTAAGGATTTCCAGAATTGTTATGTCACCACACATCAAATAGGATTGAGCTTTTACAATTTCAAGATTCTCCATGTCACTAACTGTTACAGTAGTTTTTGCTTCCTTCAAGGCACTTACCATTATCTCAAACTTCAGAAAAATTTGTCCTCTGAGTGCACTTACTCTCCCAATAATCCTGACATTTTCATTCTTCAAGCACCTTATTTTGTCAAGTTGACCTATTACTTGACCTTCTTGTTGAACCACATCACCTGCTAAAGGATCAAAAGTAACAGAAATGGTAGTTAATTGATTTTCTAGATTCTTCACCTTTTTCTCATTCCCTTCAGTAAATTTGGAAAGAACCAAATAGGACTTGTAGACTTTTCCTACTTCATATATAGAACCTTGAATGTTCTTCATGCAGGTAGTTACTAGAATCTTATCTTTTGCAATTATTTCCTTTAGTTGACTAAGTCTTTTTGTATTAAACTCCTTTTTCACTTTATCCTTAGAGATTTCTCAAGAGACTCAACATGAGTACTTACAATAGTTATGAGCTTCTTTAGCTCCCTGAAAGAGGAACCTGATGGGTCCATGACATGAGTAGGCATTAATTTCTACAAAACTCCAGATGCAATATTTAGCAATTCACTATCTTCTATGTGAGACTTCAAAATTTTCTCACTGGCCTTAGCTTGAGCGATGGATGCTACCTTCATCATCTAAATTGGGAACAAAGTAGATAGATTGATTGAATTCTCATCCAATTCAAGATCAAAATATTCTTGTTGCTCCACCAGATATCTCTTCACTACCTTGGTAGTGTCTCTTGCCTCCACTTTGATTTCCAGAATCTTTTCTTCTTGAGCCTTTGGTTCTACTGAGACTGTTTCCAAATTTCTTTTAGGTATTTCAACCTCTTCATTTTGTGCAACCTTCTCCTTAGCTATCATCACCTTAAGAACTTTGGTTTCCATAGGTGTCTCTATGTTTTCCACACTAGGAGAGATCAGGTACATTCATATTCTCCTCATTCACATTCTCTTCCTCGCTTATATTTACCTCATTTATTTCCACATTTCCCAAAACATTTTTAGTATACAGTTCCTCAATGTTAACCTTATTCTTCGATAGAAACTCTTCCAAAATTTCCTTGGTTTCACAAACGACTGCACCAGTTTCACCAATCATGAATTTATTCACCCTTGTCTTGATCTTAAATTCCTTTTTAACTTTTTCAAGGAGTGAATCCATCTCCTTAATTGACATTTTTGGACAAAAATCTGCAAGAACTCTCTTCCTCATATTTTCTTCTTCTATTCTAGAATTTACTCTTCTTCACTCCAGAATATCATACAAATTCTTGGGTAAGCCAGAAATAATCTCAACAAGAACTTTATTTAAAAATATTCATATGTTTTATTGTGGCTTCCTCTAGAACTCTTTGACCTGACTCATCAAAAGTTTCATATAAATCATAGAGGGGCTTGAGATTACTGTCTTTGACAATTGCATTTTCAGCATCATCAATTGTCATACAAGGTTTATCAACTTTAGCCTTCTTAGCCTTCTCAACCTTCCTAGAAGGTTTTAGATTGACAGCCTGAGTTTCAGTAGCTTTAACTTCTTTTAAGAATTCTTCTAATTCAGTTTCCTCATCTTCTAAAACAGGCTTATATGTTCTTGAAATTTTGTTCTTCTTCCTTTTACCGGAAGGCTTGTCTTGTGTTGGCTTTGATGTAGGAGAACTCCTTGTGGTTCTAGTGCGAGCAGAGGATACATAGGACTGGCAGACTCTATTTTTTCTTTTACTTTTGCTACTTCTACCTCATCTCTCCTCCTTCTGACTTCTCTCAAAGCTTCTATAGGTAAGCCCATCCTTTCTACAAGACCTTGTGTCTCTTTTCGTACTCTCCTGATTATCACTGGTTTTCTCAGCTCCTCGTGAAATTGCATACTTTTCTCTGCATAAGTTCCAAACCTTTCTTTACCCTGATCTAGAGGTGAATTTAGCAAGTGTTCAGCATACATCTTCAGGATGTTTTCCTCTACTTCATATCCCATTGGCATCATCTAAAGTGTTCTAGGATTAGCAGTTTCCATATGGTGTCATTGGTCAATATCTACCATGAAGCAGATAGAGTCTTTGTATTTCTCCACAATTGAAGTGGGAATCCTTTCCCTAGCATGCATCATCTCCTAGAAAATTTTAAATTACTCCCAAAGGGTAGAATTCCTGTGTTGACAATCACCCATTCTAAACAACTTGTTCCTTAACTGAACTGCTACAAGCTCAGCTAATTGCCAATGCACTTTTCCAATGCCCAAAATCTCATTCATGAAATAGAAAAATAAACCCAATAGTAGATTACCATATTTGAATGTGTTCTTATCTTTCTTTATTTTTCTCAAGTTCTCCAACAACTGACTTCTGAGCAGCTCGCGCAAATCATATTTTGCATTTTACTTTACCATTTCATAGGCTGCATAGATGGTTGTATCGAATACAGAGTTTTATTGATTGGAATGATATATTTTGTAACCAATGACCATTGATGTAAATTTCACATCCAATTCAATAATGTCTTCTATTGTCATTTCCCTTCTATTCCATTGCGCACCTGTCACCTCAGTAATTTTTTCATTCTTCACAGATTTCAAGACTAGGAGTCTACCAGTGGAATTTAGACTTGTTACTGCACATATAGCCTCCTTTGTGATTTTGAAGGGTATATTTAGCCACATATGTTCATCATAAACACGGCTCAAAATGTATCTAACCCATTCATTTTCCTCAAATATGGGAAATCTCGCAACCTGCACAAACTTCTTTCCTTCTAGGGTTTGTTATTCTGGTTTCACAATAAAATCCTCACCAACTATATGATGGGAATACAGATTCATTATCTAGGAGGTGCCTAACTCTTCAATGTTCGTATGAAAATATGCCCTAATATCCTCAGTGTGCAAAATTATATATGGCACAGATGAAAACACACCAAGAGGGTTAGTCTCAATAGACTTATAAGGGTGACATTTGAACTTAGGATGAGGTTTGTCCTTGACTTCGACTACCAACGGAGTTGCCATGATTTGCAAATTTAGAAATTTATAGGCTTTTCAAAAAATACCTTTTCACTGGATTAATATATGATAGCAAATTTTTCTTCACACTCTGAATCTCTTCACAATTCAATAAAGTTCACTCCAGGGATCTTCAAACTACTTTCCTCAAAAATGCAAAGTGATAAATGTATGATAGGAGTGGATTTTTATCATTCACACAACTAACCTTTTAGCCACAGTAAATGCTTTTACCCTAGTACATCTGGTTACTCTGATTTTGTGCACAGTGTTAATTAAACCTACTGCAGATCTTCTAAACTGCATAGTACCTTCCCAAATCAGTTGAGCAGCATCTGAAAAGCATTGACCAACCTACTAGACTGGTCCACATTCCAGTATTGATTTCCTATAGGGGGTTGAAGGATTTTTCTACAGCTCCCCCTAGGTCGAAGACCTAAAACTAATTCCTGGAGGAATTACCAAAAGCAGGTTCTAGTGTAGGCACATTTTCTTCAGCAGAGGGTTCCTTTTTTATCCATTTCTTTTGCATCTGCCTCTTGATCACATCTGTAGTAATCTTCCCTTTTCCTTTGGCATCCTACTATCTGTTTTGATTTACCAGACCTCTTCTGTTCCAACAAGATCTAGCAGTATGACCAAATTTATTACAGTTGTAACACACAACATTTCTTTGATCAGACCAACTGTTCCACTAATTTTTCCTTGCTCTGCATTGGTTAGCAATATCCCCAAATCTATTGCATGCATAGCATCTAACATCTCTATGGAAGTTATTCACCACAACTCTTCATTCATATGATTTATGAGTATACTTATTACAATTAAAGCATTGATCTGAGAATGATGGTCCACTTTGATTCATTTTTCTCCTACACTGAGAAACCATATGTCTGAACCTATTGCAAGTAAAATAGTAACCATTTAGTCTCTGAGAATTTGGTTGTCTTACCAGATTGTTTCTAGCTCCATTCATCTTATTTCCTTGTCAGAATCTTCCATGTCTGGAATTCCTTTGTCTAAAGTTCATTTGTCCTAATCCAGACCTTTCACCTTCCTCATAGCCAAGACCTCACTTGTCACCATTAGTCCTCTGACCATTAATCAATTCATCAAGCTTGGTTGAGCTTGCCTTGAATTTCTCTTTGTACTCATTTGCAACAATAAGTTCATTTCTGCGATCATCAAGCTATTTTTCAAGCACTTCCTCATTGTTCTTAGAATGTTCCAGTTCATTTTTCAATCGGTTGCATTGTTCAGATTTTTATTTCAAGGATTGAGCAAGCTTTTCTTCAATCTTCTTTCTATCTTCAATTTCCTTGGTCATTCTCATCATGATAGATTCCATCTCATGCTTCAGGACAACATTTTATTTCGAGAATTTCTCACACTCTTCTATTTTCACTTTCAAGGTGTGGCTTAGTTGTCCATCTTCCATGCTTATGTTCTTCTGCTTAAGCTGATCACATAATTATTTTATTTTCTCCCTTGATTCATTGATCTTGTCTTTCAATGACTGAATGATTTTTTTTGCATTCTCAAGAATTGCTTGCAGTTCCCGGTTCTTAGACTTTGACTAGTCAAGATCATCTAGGGCCACCATAAGTTGATGTTGAAGATTTCTTGTATCCATTGAAAACACTTTCCAAGATCTCCCCAAGCTATTAGACTTCTTTCCAGGAACTATCTCTAATACGTATTGTTGGAAACAAGCAACACTGAGAGGGTGGGTGAATCAGTGTTCAACAAAATTTAACTTTATTAAATTATGATCTTTAATCCACTTAGAACATCTAATCAAAAGTAATATGAAAAAACAAAAAGTAAGAAACCATAACACCATAACCAAGGATTTTTACGTGGAAACCCTGTTAGGGGAAAAACCACGGTGGATGGCCAATCCACAATAAGTTCTAAGTATACCCAAAAGAAATATTACAAAATGGGAATTCACTTGCATTCAAGCACACTTCCTAGAGCTCACTGCTCAAAATAGAAAGGATCACTACCTTACAAAGATTTGGATTAGATCCAAGAAAATGAACAGAAAGAAATAGCATCTACAAATGCTTGATTATAGTTCCAGTTAAGCACTGATGTCGATCTTCTATCCTTTTGAATGATACAGAACTTTTGCTCTGCTCTGCTCAGGTTCACACCAATAAATATTTATGCACAAGTGAAACAACACATAATATCACTCTAACACTCTTCAGATATTCATAACATACATCAACACACCTTCTACATATATGGAAATGATATAATCGATCACCTATATATATCCGCGACTAGGAATTTAATCGCTAAAGGTCAGCTCCAATAAAGCTTAGAAATATTTGCAACTTGTCAGCTCAAATCACAATGAAAATTCAATGTGCATCCACAACAGTCAGCTATAGCTTAGGTCAGACCCAAAACATAATGATCAAACACAAAGATATTTGAATAAGCATTCCTTGAATATCTGCAACATATTATATTGACTGAGTCGGCCCCAAAATACTAACAAACAAAAAATTACCAACCGAATCTCCAAACTCACACAAGACTTAATACGAGGCTCTAATATTTTTGGACAACACAATAAATGTACTGATAGAGCTCCCATGAGATCCACAATGCAAAATAACAACTGGAAATTTGTATGCAAGTCGATGACCACCAAGTTGTCAGATGCTCTGTTCTTCCTAATTGAGTTCACTTAGACTGCAAGTAGGAGTAAATGATGTGATGTGGATTCAATTACCGACTAGGGTTTCCATCAATGACAACACCAAATCATAATTACAGTGTCTCTTGCCAACAATCTCCCCCTTTGGCATTGATTGCAACACTTAGTGAAAAATAACTAAGAGTCAAACCAAAACCATCATGAGTTGCACTGCTACTTCAAGAACTTCCAAAAACAACTCCAATCTTAAAAACAACTCCCCCTAATATGAGTAAACATTTTTCACTATACACTTCTCACCTTTTGACATCAATGGTAAAAACTGGCAAAATGAAACAAAATTTCAAAAATTGTACAGTACATTACATAAGACTAAAAATATCTACAAAATCTTTCTTCAACACTCTCAAATTCTTGCCATAAACCATTTTAAGGCTTCCATAACTATTATGTGACCACACATCAAATAGGATTGAGCTTCTACAATTTCAAGATTCTCCAGGTCACAAACTATTAGAGTAGCTTCTACTTCCTTCAAGGCACTTACCATTATCTCAATCTTCGGAAAAAATTATCCTCTGAGTTCACTTACTCTCCCAATAATCCTGACATTTTCATTCTTCAAGCACCTTATTTTTTCAAGTAGACTTGTTACTTGACCTTTTTGATGAACCACATCACTTGCTAATGGATCAAAAGTAACAGAAATAGTAGTTAAATTATTTTCCAAATCCTTCACCTTTTTCTCATTCCCTTTAGTAAATTTGGACAGAACCAAAAAGGACTTGTAGACTTTTCCTACTTCATATATAGAACCTTGAATATTCTTCTTGTAGGTAGTTACTAGAATCTTATCTTTTGCAATTATTTCCTTCAGCTGACTGAGTCTTTTTCTATTAAACTCCTTTTGCACTTTTATCCTTAGTAGATTTCTCAAGGGACCCACCTTGAGTACTTACAGTAGTTATGAGCTTCTTTAGCTCCCCAGAAGAGGAACCTGATGGGTCCATGACATGAGTAGGCATTAATTTCTGTAAAACTTCAGATGCAATATTTAGGAGTTCACTATCTTCTATGTGAGACTTCAAAATTTTCTAACTGGCCTTAGCTTGAGTGATGGATGCTACCTTCATCATCTGAATTGGGGATAGAGTAGATAGATTGATTGAATTCTCATCCAATTCAAGATCAAAATCTTCTTGTTGCTCCATCAGAGATCTCTTCACTGCCTTGGCAGTGTCTCTTGCCTCCACTCTAATTTCTAGAATATTTTCTTCTTGAGCCTTTGGTTCTACTGAGACTATTTCTAGATTTCTTTTAGGTATTTCAACCTCTTCATTTTGCGCCACCTTCTCCTCAGCTATCATCACCTTAGGAACTTAAGTTTCCATAGGTGTCTCTATGTTTTCCACACTAGGAGAGATCGGAATATTCTCAACTTTTGGAGGATCAGATACATTCATATTCTCCTCATTCACATTCTCTTCCTCGCTTATATTTACCTCCTCATTTATTTCCACATTTCCCAGAACATTTTCAATATACAGTTCCTTAATGTTAACCTTATTCTTTCACAGAAACTCTTCCAGAATTTCCTTGGTTTCACAAATGACTGCATCAATTTCACCAGTCATGAGTTTATTCACCCTTGCCTTGCTCTTAAATTCCTTTTTAACTTTTTCAAGGAGTGAATCCATCTCCTTAATTGACATTTTTTGGCACAAATTTGCAAGAACTCTCTTCCTTAGATTTTCTTCTTCTGTTCTAGAACTTACTCTTCTTGACTCCAAAATATCATACAAATTCTTGGGTAAGCTAGACATAATCTCAACAAGAACTTTATTTAAAAATATTCATATGTTTTATTGTGGCTTCCGCTAGAAATATTTGACCCGACTCATCAAAATTTTCATATAAATCATAGAGGGGCTTGAGATTACCATCTTTGACAGTTACATTTTCAACTTCATCAACTATCATACCAGGTTTATCAACTTTAGCCTTCTTAGCCTTCTCAACCTTCCTGGAAGGCTTTAGATTGACAGCCTGAGTTTTGGTAGCTTTAACTTCTTTCAAGACTTCTTCTGATTCAATTTCCTCATCTTCTAAAACAAGCTTATATGTTCTTGAAATTTTGTTCTTTTTCCTTTTACTGGAAGGCTTGTCTTGTGTTGGATTTATTGTAGAACTCATTATGGTTCTAGTGTAGGTAGAGGATACGATAGGACTGGTAGACTCTATTTTTGTTTTTACTTCTTCTACTTCTACCTCATCTCTCCTCCTTACTTCTCTCAAAGCTTCTACAGGGAATCCCGTCCTTTCTTCAAGAACTTCTGTCTCTTTTCTTACTCTCCTGATTATCACCGGTTTTCTCAGCTCTTCATGAACTTGCATACTTTTCTCTGCATAAGTTCCAAACCTTTCTTCACCCTAATCCAAAGGTGAATTCAACAAGTCAGCATACATCTTTAGGATTTTTCCTCTACTTCATATCCCATTGGCATGATCCAAATTGTTCTAGGATCAGCAGCTTCCATATGACATTGGTCAATATCCACTATGAAGCAGATAGAGTCTTTGTATTTCTCCACAATTGAAGTGGGAATCCTTTTCCTAGAATGCATCATCTCCTGGAAACTTTTAAATTACCTGCAAAGGGTAGAATTCATGTGTTGATGATCACCCATTCCAAACAACTTATTCTTTAACTGAACAACTATAGGCTCATCTAATTTCCAATGCACTTTTCCAATGCCCGAAACCTCATTCATGAAATAGAAAAATAAACACAATAGAAAATTACCATATTTGACTGTTTTCTTATCTTTCCTTATTTTTCTTAGGTTCCCCAACAACTGACTTCTTAGCAGCTCCCACAAATCATATTTTGCATTTTTCTTTACCATTTCATAGGCTGCATAGATGGTTGTACCGAATATAGAGTTTTCCCATTTGTAATGATATATTTTGTAACCAATGACCATTGATGTGAATTTCACATCCAATTCAACATTTTCTTCTATTGTCATTTCCCTTCTATCCCATTGCTCACATGTCGCCTCAGTAACCTTGTCATTCTTCACAGATTTCAAGACTGGAGGTCTACCGATGGAATTTAGACCTATTATTGCACATATAGGCTCCTTTGTGATTTTGAAGGGTATATTTAGCCACATAAATTCATCATGAACACGGCTCAAAATGTATCTAAGGAATTCATTTTCCTCAAATATGGGAAATCTCGCAGCCTACGCAAACTTCTTTCCTTCTAGGGTTTGTAATTCCGGTTTCACAATAAAATCCTCACCAACTATATGATGGGAATATAGATTCATTATCTGGGAGGTGCCTAACTCTTCAATGTTTGAATGAACATATGCCCTAATATCATTAGTGTGCAAAATTTCGTATGGCACAGATGAAAACACATCGAGAGGGTTAGTCTCAATAGACTTATAAGGGTTCCATTTGAACTTAGGATGAGGTTTGTACTTGACTTCAACACCAATGGAGTTGCCATGGTTTGTAAATTCATAAATTTACAGGCTTTCCAAAAAATACCTTTTCACCGAATTGATGTATGATAGAAAAACTTTCTTCGCACTCTGAATCTCTTCACAATTCAACAAAGTTCACTCCAAGGCTCTTCAAACTGCTTTCCTCAAAAATGCAAAGTGACAAATGAATGATAGGAGTGGCTTTTTATCATTCACACAACTAACCTTTTTCACCGCAATAAATGTTTTTACCCTAGTACATCTGGTTACTCTAATTTTGTGCACATTGTCAATTAAACCTACTGCTGATCTTCTAAATTGCATAGTACTTTCCCAAATCAGTTTAACAGCATTTGAAAAGCATTGACCCACCTACTAGACTAGTCCACATTCTAGTATCGATTTCCTACAGGGGTTGAAGGATTTTTCTAACAGCTCCCCCTAGGCCAAAGACCTAAGACTAATTCCCAAAGGAATTACCAGAAGCAGGTTCTGGTGTAGGCACATTTTCTTCAGCAAAGGGTTTCTTTTTTATCCATTTCTTCTACATTTTCCTTCTAATCACATCTATTGTAATCTTCCCTTTTCCTTTGACATCCTACTGTCTGCTTTGATTTACTAGACCTCTTTTGTTCCAACAAGATCTAGCAGTATGACCGAATTTGTTGCAGTTGTAACACAACATTTCTTTGATCAGACCAATTATTCCACTGATTTTTCCTTGCTCTACATTGGTTAGAAATATGCCCAAATCTATTGCATGCATAACATCTGACATCTCTATGGAAGTTATTTACCACAACTCTTCATTCATATGATTTATGACTATACTTATTACAATTAAAGCACTGGCTTGAGAATGATGGTCCAATTTGATTCATTCTGCTCCTACACTGAGAAGCCATATGTCTAAACCTATTGCAAGTAAAATAGTAACCATTGAATCTTTGAGCATTCATTTGTCTTACCGAATTATTTCTAGCTCCATTCATCTTATTTCCTTGCTAGAATCTTCCATGTCTGGAATTCCTTTGTCCAAAGTTACTTTGTCCCGATTTAGAACTTTCACCTTCCTCATAGCCCAAGACCTCTCTTGTCACCATTAGTCCTCTGACCTTTAATCAATTCATCAAGCTTGGTTGAGCTTTCCTTGAATTTCTCTTTGTACTCATTTACAACAATAAGTTCATTTCTAAGATCATCAAGTTGTTTTTCAAGCACTTCCTCATTGTTCTTAGATTGTTACAGTCCATTGTCCAATCGGCTACATTGTTTAGATTTTTCTTTCAAGGATTGAGCAAGCTTTTCTTCATTCTTCTTTCTATCTTCAATTTCCTTGGTCATTCTCATCATGTATATTCCATCTCATGCTTCAGGACAACATTTTCTCTGGAGAATTTCTCACTCTTTTATTTTCACTTTCAAGGTGTGGCTTAGTTGTTCATCTTCCATGTTTATGTTCTTCTGCTTAAGCTAACCACATAATTATTTTCTTTCCTCCCTTGATTCATTGATCTTGTCTTTCAATGAATGAATGAATTTTTCTCCATTCTCAAGAATTTCTTGTAGTTCTCGGTTCTCAAACTTTGACTAGTTAAGATCATCCAAGGCCACCATAAGTTGATGTTGAAGATTGCTTGTATCCATTGAAAATAGTTTCAAAGTTCTCCCCAAGTTGTCAGACTTCTTTGGAGGAACTAGCTCTAATACCAATTGTTGGAAACAAGCAACACTGATAGGGGGTGAATAAGTGTCGGACCAAAAAAACCATGAGTTGACTGCTACTTCAAGAACTTCCAAAAATAACTCCAATCTTAAAACCAACTCCCCCTAAGATGAGTAAACATTTTTCACTGTACACTTGTCCCCCTTTGACATCAATGGCAAAAACTAGGAAAATGAAACAAAATTTCAAAAACTATACAATACCTTACATAAGACTTAAAATATCTGCAAAATCTTGCTTCAACACTCTCAAATTGTCACCACAAACCTTTTTAAGAATTTCTAGAACTGTTATGTAACCACACATCAAATAGGATTGAGCTTCTGCAATTTCAAGATTCTTCAAGTCACAAACTGTTAGAGTAGCTTCTGCTTCCTTCAAGGAACTTACCGTTATCTCAATCTTCAAACAAATTTGTCCTCTGAGTTCACTTACTCTCCCAATAATCCTAACATTTTCATTCTTCAAGCACCTTATTTTGTCAAGTAGACCTGTTACTTGACCTTCTTGTTGAACTACATCACCTGCTAATGGATCAAAAGTAGCAGAAATGGTAGTTAAATTATTTTCCAGATCGTTCACTTTTTTTTCATTCCCTTCAGTAAATTTGGACAAAACCAAATAGGAATTGTAGACTTTTCCTACTTCACATATAGAACCTTGAATTTTCTTCATGCAAGTACTTACCAGAATCTTATATTTTGCAATTATTGCCTTCAGCTGATTGAGTCTTTTTCTGTTAAACTCCTTTTTCACTTTATCCTCAGCAGATTTCTCAAGGGACTCAACTTGAGTACTTACAGTAGTTATGAGCTTCTTTAGCTCCCCAGAAGAGGAACCTGATGGGTCCATGACATGAGTAGGCATTAATTTCTGCAAAACTTCAGATGCAATATTTAGGAGTTCACTATCTTCTATGTGAGACTTCAAAATTTTCTCACTGGCCTTAGCTTGAGCGATGGATGCTACCTTCATCATCTGAATTGGGGACATAGTAGATAGATTTATTAAATTCTCATCCAATTAAAGATCAAAATCTTCTTATTGAGCTCCATCAGAGATCTCTTCACTGCCTTGGCAGTGACTCTTGCCTCCACTCTGATTTCCTGAATCTTTTCTTCTCTATCCTTTGGTTCTACTGAGAATATTTCTGGATTACTTTTAGGTATTTCAACCTCTTCATTTTGTGCACCTTCTCCTCAACTATCATCACCTTAGGAACTTCAGTTTCCATAGTTGTCTCTATGTTTTCCACACTAGGAGAGATCAGAATATTCTCAACTTCTAGAGGATCAAATACATTCATATTATCCTCATTCACATTCTCTTCCTCACTTATATTTACCTCCTCATTTATTTGCACATTTCCTAGAACATTTTCAATATACAGTTCCTCAATGTTGACCTTATTCTTCGACATAAATTCTTCTAGTATTTCCTTGGTTTCACAAACGATGGTGTTAGTTTCACAAGTCATGAGTTTATTCACCCTTGTCTTTCTCTTAAATTCCTTTTTAACTTTTTCAAGGAGTGAATCCATCTCCTTAATTGACATTTCTGGACACCAATCTGCAAGAACTCTCTTCCTCGGATTTTCTTCCTTAGTTCTAGAACTTACTCTTCTTGACTCCAGAATATCATACAAATTCTTGGGTAAGCCAGACATAATCTCAACAAGAACTTTATTTAAAAATATTCATATGTTTTATTGTGGCTTCCTCTAGAACTCTTTGACCTGACTCATCAAAAGTTTCATATAAATCATAGAGGGGCTTGAGATTACTGTCTTTGACAATTGCATTTTTAGCATCATCAATTGTCATACAAGGTTTATCAACTTTAGCCTTCTTAGCCTTCTCAACCTTCCTAGAAGGTTTTAGATTGACAGCCTGAGTTTCAGTAGCTTTAACTTCTTTTAAGAATTCTTCTAATTCAGTTTCCTCATCTTCTAAAACAGGCTTATATGTTCTTGAAATTTTGTTCTTCTTCCTTTTACCGGAAGGCTTGTCTTGTGTTGGCTTTGTTGTAGGAGAACTCCTTGTGGTTCTAGTGCGAGCAGAGGATACATAGGACTGGCAGACTCTATTTTTTCTTTTACTTTTGCTACTTCTACCTCATCTCTCCTCCTTCTGACTTCTCTCAAAGCTTCTATAGGTAAGCCCATCCTTTCTACAAGAACTTTTGTCTCTTTTCTTACTCTCTTGATTGTCGCTGGTTTTCTCAACTCCTCATGAACTTGCATACTTTTCTCTGCATAAGTTCCAAGCCTTTCTTCACCCTGAACTAGAGGTGAATTCAACAAATGTTCAGCATACATCTTCAGGATGTTTTCCTCTACTTCATATCCCATTGGCATTATCCAAAGTTTTTTGGGATCAGCAGTTTCCATATGACATTGGTCAATATCCATTATGAAGCAGATAGAATCTTTGTATGCTCCATAATTGAAGTGGAAATCCTTTCCCTGGCATGCATCATCTCCTAGAAACATTTAAAGTACCCCCAAAGGGTAGAATTCCTGTGTTGACGATCACCCATTCCAAACAACTTGTTCCTTAATTGAACAACTACAGGCTCATCTAATTGCCAATGCACTTTTCCAATGCCTGGAACCTCATTCATGAAATAGAAAAAAAAACACAATAGGATATTTCCATATTTGAATGTGTTCTTCTCATCTTTCTTGATTTTGCTCAGGTTCTCCAACAACTAACTTTTGAGTAGCTCACAAATCATATTATGTATTTTTCTTTACCATTTCATAGGCTGCATAGATGGTTGTACTGGATACAAAGTTTTCTCGGTTGGAATGATATATTTTGTAACCAATTACCATTGATGCAAATTTCACATCCATTTCAATAATGTCTTCTATTGTCATTTCCCTTCTATCCCATTGCACCCTTGTAGCCTTAGTAACCTTGTCATTCTTCATGGATTTCAAGACTGGAAGTCTACCGGTGGAATTCAGACCTGTTACTACACATATATATTCTCCTTTGTGATTTTTCAGGGTATATTTAGCCACATTAATTCATCATGAACACATCTCAAAATGTATCTAACCCATTCATTTTCCTCAAATATGGGAAATCTTGCAACCTATGCAAACTTCTTTCCTTCTAGGGTTTGTAATTCTGGTTTCACAATAAAATCCTCACCAACTATATGATGGGAATATAGATTCATTATCTAGGAGGTTCCTAACTCTTCAATGTTTGAATGAAAATATGCCCTAATATCCTCAGTGTGCAAAATTTCGTACGACATAGATGAAAACGCATCGAGAGGGTCAGTCTCGACAGACTTATAAGGGTGCCATTTGAACTTAGGATGAGGTTTGTCCTTGACTTCGACTACCAACGGAGTTGCCATGATTTAAAAATTTAGAAATTTACAAGATTTTCAAAAAATACCTTTTCGTTGGATTGATGTACTATAGCAATTTTTTCTTCGCACTCTAAATCTCTTCACAATTCAACAAAGTTCACTCTAGGGCTCTTCAAACTACTTTCCACAAAAATGCAAAGTGACAAATGAAGGATGGGAGTGTCTTTTTATCATTTGCACAACTAACCTTTTTTTCCGCAGTAAATTATTTTACCCTAGTACATCCTTTTACTCTAATTTTGTGCATAGTGCCAATTAAACCTACTGCGGATCTTCTAAACTACATAGTACCTTCCCAAATCAGTTGAGCAGCATCTGAAAAGCATTGACCCACCTACTAGACTGGTCCACATTCTAGTACCAATTTCCTACATGGGGTTGAAGGATTTTTTGACAACCCCCCCTACGCCGAAGACCTAAAAGTAATTCCCAGAGGAATTACCAGAAGCAGGTTCTAGTGCAGGCACATTTTCTTCAGCAGAGGGTTCCTTTTTTATCCATTTCTTCTGCATCTACCTCTTGATCACATCTATAGTAATCTTCCCTTTTCCTTTGACATCCTACTGTTTGCTTTGATTTACTGGACCTCTTCTGTTCCAACAAGATCTAGTAGTATGACTCAATTTGTTGCAGTTGTAACACACAACATTTCTTTGATCAAACCAATTGTTCCACTTATTTTTCCTTGCTCTGCATTGGTTAGCAATATGCCCAAATCTATTACATGCATAGAATCTGACATCTCTATGGAAGTTATTCACCACAACTCTACATTTATATGATTTATGACCATACATATTACAATTAAAGCACTGACCTGAGAATGATGGTCCACTTTGATTCATTCTACTCCTACAGTGAGAAGCCATATGTCTAAACCTATTGCAAGTAAAATAGTAACCATTGAATCTCTAAGCATTCAGTTGTCTTATCGGATTGTTTCTAGCTCCATTCATCTTATTTCCTTGTTGGAATCTTCCATGTCCAGAATTCCTTTGTCCAAAGTTCCTTTGTCCTAATCCAGAACTTTCACCTTCCTCATAGCCAAGACCTCGCTTGTCACCATTAGTCCTCTGACCTTTAATCAATTCATCAAGCTTGGTTGAGCTTGCCTTGAATTTCTCTTTGTACTCATTTGTAGCAATAATTTCATTTTTGAGATCATCAAGTTGTTTTTCAAGCACTTCCTCATTGTTCTTAGATTGTTCCAGTTCATTGTCTAATCGGTTGCATTGTTCAAATTTTTCTTTCAAGGATTGAGCAAGCTTTTCTTCATTCTTCTTTCTATCTTCAATTTCCTTGGTCATTCTCATCATGATAGATTCCATCTCATGCTTCAGGACAACATTTGTCACAAGATAGTTACGAGCTGGTCAAATACCCCATTGTCACCCTGTTTATAAGATCAAAATGGCATTTGTCAAACTGGAGGCTCTTTTGACTGACTTTGACCACCCTTTTTGGCTGCTTTAAGCTTCTTGAAATCCTAAACCATCTACCCCATTCTCTTTCTGGTCATCAAATTAACTTATTGGGACACTTTCCAAATTTTTCTGTCGTCGGGCCAAAATTTGAAAATTTTCCTGAAGGGGCATAGATAATCTGTACCTTTGTTGGGGCATGACTATGATTTATTTTCTTTGTCACAATGTGATAGGCTACATTATGACAAAGAGGGAAAAAATATACACTTAAAAATGACCTAGGCCTGCAAG
Organism: Sequoia sempervirens; assembly: GCA_007258455.2. NCBI lineage: Eukaryota > Viridiplantae > Streptophyta > Pinopsida > Cupressales > Cupressaceae > Sequoia > Sequoia sempervirens. The sequence goes on from VDFB02360295.1 coordinate 400,804, forward strand.
CTCTATTTTTCACCTTTTTCTTCTTAGCATAATTAATCTCATTTTAATTATGTCCTTGGTCCACTTTTGTCTATTAATTAAATAATTCATAATTATTTAATTAATTCATGTCTTTTTATTCTTCATGATTAATAAATAAATAAATTTTATTTATTTATTCAATACGTCACTAATTGCCTAAAGTCTTCCTATAATTAAATAAATTTCTTAATTTATTTAATTATCTGTATTCCTTATGTCTTCCTAATTATTAAATAAATAAATTTTGTTTATTTATTTAATACATCACTAATTCTTAAGTCTTCTTATAATTAAATAAATTCCTGAATTTATTTAATTATTGGTCACCTCCTCAAATTAAATAAATATCTTTAATTATTTAATTATCTTATTTGGCATTTCCCTCTTTTTAGTAAATAATTCAAAATAATTATTTACTGTCATGCGGTCCCACCTTTTGAATTAAATTAATTTTCAATTCAAAATTCTTTTTCCTCAAAAATCAAATAATTTCCATTTATTATTTTATTTTCCAGCCGCCTCTTTTTCTGTGCCAATCTTATCTCTTGTCACATGCATTGTCAACCCTTGATTTGATTTTCTAAAAATCAATCTTGTCTATTCATTTTGAATTTGACCTAATGTTTCCCTAACCCTAATTGTAGGCTATCAAATTGAATCTTTTCCATTGATTCTAGGGCATTTTCCAACTTTTGATCTTGGCCATTCACTCAAAATTGCATTTTCTATAAAATGGCAATTTTTGTCTCATTTTGTCATCTCATCTCATGCTATCTAGACTTCATGCTCTTGCAATCTTGTCATCTTGCAATCTTGTCATTTTTTCATAGGCATATTTACATCTCATTGGCATAATTAGACATATTTTAGATGCTTACTAGTTGCATTGTAGCTTAGTATTGCATATTGTCATCTCAAATCCTTCAATATTTGCTTAGGGCTTGTCATTGTCATTAGATTGTTCATCATAAATCTGAGGGAAATATCATATTTGCAGCAAGTTAAGAAGGTATAATGGAGGTCAGCCATGGAGAATGAAGACATTTTGGTGAGATTTTTTCATTTTTTTTCGTCTTATTCCTTTGCACTTCATTATTGCTTTGGGTTTTTATGTTAATGCTTTAATCTGCTAACCCTAGGAAAAATTCCTTTCGTTACAAATAGGACTTCTACCCTTGAACCATACTGGGTGTGGGACCTATCAAATTGAAATTTCAATTAATTTTTTGGGGTGATAGTGAAAATTGTTTTATCTTGGAATGTTTGATATAAGAGGGTTATCATCATATAGAGGTGCCTTTGCTAGTTGGTCTATAATGACTTGTCCTTTGATTTCCTTTTAGTCTGCATATTCTATGTCAAACTCACTCAATATCATTACCCATTTATTCATGCAACCAATGAGTGTTGATTTTGACAATAGATACTTCAATGGATCAACTTTTGAGATAAGCTCAATTTAATTTGTGTGGATAAGAAAAATTGAAGGAATAATTAAATAATTAAAAAATATATTCAATTAAAGTGGTGGAAGAAAATGATAAATTAGTAAAATAATTAAAAAATGAGGATAATATGTTAGCTTAATTAGATAATTAAAATTATTTAATTAATAGTGATGAATAAATTGATAAGAATTTATGAGGAAGAGTGGTGGTGATTGGAAGAACTATGTGAATCATTCTTAGGTGTCTACATATGTAAACTCCCAAGCACAAAAATAAAATTTGTGTGCAAAGATCAAATTAAAAATTTCAAGGCTTGAACTAAAAGTGAATTCTAAATATTAGTAGAGATCAAACCCACAAGTTTGGTTTAGATCCACACTCATTGGATTGTCCCTTAGTCATGAAAATAATCTTGATGGAAAAATGAAATTTATATAGATTTTGATGTGTTTGTCTAACAAGTTGTAATTTTCTACAACATCGATAAATTGATTTAGGAAATCTAGGAAAGTCGTATTGTACATCAAACATAGAGCTAAGCACTTAAATTTATCATTTAAAATATTGATCATTTATTTTGGCATGTTTTTCATTCATAAATAATATTCCTAGGATATGTTAATAATGATTAATCAATTTATCCTAGGATTTTATACAAAGAAGTGTTCTATTTCATTATGTTTTTGGTGAGCAAAATTTTCCTACTGCATCGTAGGGTTTCTTCCCAGGGTATGTGTGGCCTTCGCTATCAAAGTTTTAAATATGAATGTTTAAATTGTATACCATATATTATATATCTAATTATGGTTTGCACATATCTTTTGTTGTATTTCATTGTTATATTATTTTTTTGGGTTTGATATTCTTTCAAACTCACTCAACCATCCCTTTCAATTGGGGTATATTATGTGATCATTCTTTATGGATTCTCATAGGCCATTACCTTTTGGTAAGACACATTCACAATTTTTTATTTTGATGTATGTATTTATTTTATGTGATGTGATTATTTTATCCTAGATACTCTCATGTCCTATTCTATAGATGGAGATGTATGTTTTATGGATATATTATTCCATCCCATGGTCTTTCCTTTTTTATTGAATTGGTAATTTTTTATCCTACTCTCTTATGAAATTTCACCTCACTTTTTTTATTATCTTCATTTAGTCATTCATTTTCCTATGTTTGTTGGTAGTGATATGCATGATTGGGTTACTCTTGAGAACTTTTGTTTCTTTCTAGCTTTGGATTGTGATGAAGGAATACATTAGATAATTGATATTCATGATGATAATTAACCTTGTGTCATACAATTTCATATCAATCCAAGGAAAGACCTCTTATAACTAGAATATTGGGATGAGTATTTTCTATGGCCTTACGAATAAGGCATTGAGAAAGAGTGTGCAAGAGGAGAAAAGCACTCAAGGGAAAGTATACATGTAGGGAATCAAACATTTTTTGTATGAAATATGACAACTTGGATAAATAAGATGATTGAACTACATACATGTACAAGACTTTCAAATTAGGAAAAGAATATGTATAAAATAGAGGACAACCATGTATGGAATAAAGTCTAGTATGAAGGATAAAGGTACAAGAAATGATTTACAATATGAATAGAGGAGAACAAAAAAGTTACAAATAGGAAATTTAAGTAGCTTAGATCCATGAGATAGCTAGATGAGTTCAAAGATCAAACTATTTTAGGTATTCGATGATAGAAGAAGGGTGGTAAGTATGAAAAAGTTGGAAACCACATAAAATAAGATAATACTTATAGGAATCATGAAGGGATGACAATATAATAAGCACACAAATAGTTGGGATGTGGGAATTTGAAATAATTGATCATTTAATCTGGTCAAAGCTACATAAATAGGTGATTTCAAATAGGGGATCCTTTTGGAGAGGAATCCTTCCAATCATAGTTGGAATGACTAATAGAATATTCTAGAGAATAAAGAGCTATATCTTGGGAAGGTCATAGAAAGCTAATTAAGTAAGGGAAAAGAAAAGGTCACTTGGATATGGACCAGTAGTTAGGCCAAGTTAAGTGCTTAATCTATATTAGGGTATGACCCATCTTTATAACTATAATAGACCCAAATTTAATGAAATAAGGAATATTATATTTTTTATGTTTCATGTCTCAATTTTGATGTGCTTATAAGTGTGTGTGTCTAGCTTATTTCATCATTGATCTTTTGGTTGGGACCTTAACACACAACTTTCCAAATTAGTATCATAACTTTGTTTACAATTCTAGAAGAAAATAACTCAAAAAAGGTGAGCCATGTAGGATTATAAGTAGAAAAAATTTAGTAGTGGTTTCAAATAGAGGTTCCTACAAAGGATATAAATAAGTTATTTGTAATAGTGTGTAATTTAGAGTTTTAATCAAAGGAGGGAACTTCGGAGAATGAATAAATGAAGGAGAAGAAAAGGTAGAGACACAATGGAGGTACATGAAAATAGGAAAGGGAGTTAAAAGGTGGATGAGGTGTATACTTGGTTTGAGGTTTTAAGGATTTCAAGAGGAAGAAACTAGCATGTGCATTTTCTAGCCAAAAATCATTATGTGGAAAGTGTGTGAGTGGTTTCTTCTCCCTTAAGGGAAGATAAGTTAAGAACAAGGAGTGAAGGTGATTGCATAGTTTGAGGGAAGAACAAAATAAATAAATTCTAAAATAGACCTATTATAAAAGGAGCTAGCATGGGAGGAGAGAATGGTGACATGGATGAACCCACACTCTTTGAAAAGGTAATAGATTGGGTATTAGAATAGCGGAGTGCAAGTAAATATGAAAAGAAGGCTTGAAGAATCATAAAAAGTAAATCTCAAGGAAATGAGGTTATTTGATAATATAATTAAATAGTGTATATAAGGTAAAGGCATGGAATGGGTACAAGAATTTGGTTTGATGCTACTAAACTCTTTAATTACATGTTGAAACCAAAGGAAAAACTAAAATGGTTGGAAGAGTTGGAGGCTAAAATTATTAGAGAACAAAAAGAGAATTAAAGGAGTAAGAAGAGAAGCAACACCCACACAAATTGAAAGGGAAGGTATTCAAATGAAAATTTTGTTGTATGAGTATGAGGTGTGAGAAGAACTGTAATTTATAGTTTCTTAGGAGAGTTATCGTAAATCTATAGTAAAAACTAGATGTATGAGCAACGTAATGGTGGGGAGCAATGGGGATTGACCCTAATGAAGGGAACACAATATACTAAAAGGGGAGTGAATCAATATATCAAATCTATTTAAAATTATTTAATTGAACATGAATTCCCATTAGTTACTTCACCAAACATGAATCAAAATACCTAGCATTAGTCAAGTAACACAGATGCACACATTCACACAATGAACACCAAATATACGTCAAACCCAAAATGGGAAAATTCATGGTGAGAAGAATTTCTTGGATCTACTATATGAATTCAACCTCACATAAATAATGCATAACTTACAATTATTAAGTAACGACCAAACTACAAAAGACACCAATATGGGCTACTAGATTTATAGGCACCAACCTAATAGAGACACCAATCCCCAATACAAAGATTTGAGCACCAACTAAATAAGTAGGACATCAGTCCTACCAAATTACATAGATAAGATTTGTTGACCTTCAATGTTGATCACATAGCTTATACACAATCTGATCTTCCTTCAAACACTCTCCTACACAACTTATGATCTTCTAATGATTGTGCACAATAATTGGGATGCAAATCCCATTACATCACCTAAATCAAGGTGCACAAATTGAGGGTTGTGTTATGCAGACCTTAACATGTCATAATTGTACCTTTTTGAGTAAAATTAATGCAAAATAAATAAGGGACTTAGAGAAGGTTGTGGAAGCACATAATTTCCACCACCTAAACCATATTCCTTGTTTTTTCAACCCACCATAACATATAAAGAAAGACATCTATAAAGCCTACTGAGAATTGAGGTTCCAGTTGAAGTGGTTGGAGGAGCAATAAATTGGGATTCACCAAAGAAATATTTGCTAACACTTAATTTTGAATTAGCTCATGTTCGCCATCAATAGAACTAGGTATTATTTTTTAAATTAAACTTTACAAGTTCTTTCTGTATATGTTTGTCTCTAGAATATGGTTTTCTGTCTACTTAATTCCTGAATGAATTGGCATGTGTTTCATTTGAATTCATTGAAATTAAATACGCAGGAAGTAGTGGGTAGAGAAATTTTATAGAATTAAGTTGCAAAAAATGCATTTAGAATTTACCCTAATTTGTATGCAAAATATTAATGTAATAATCATGCAAGAAACTAGAACAAACATGAGCACCTCATGGAAGAAGCGGTCCAAAGAAGAGTTTGAGTTCCTTGTGTCATAAGCAACTCCTAGTTATGGACTAATAACAAATACCCACTTGGGAAATTTCAATGAATATGATTTCATGGATAGGGTTTAGCAATCTGATGTAATCTCGTGTGCCAAGAATTATGGCTGCCACTGTGAAGCATTGGGCGGAAGGGTTCCTATTAGCAATGGAGGCCCCAAAGTTAGTTCTAGAGTGTATGAAATGGTATGATACCAGGACAAAAGGGTGGTCCTAAAGGAAGGATAGATGCAAACCTATTTGTAGATGGTATCACCCACACATTTGGAATTCCAATATTTGCAAAGATGCACACATTGGAAATAGAAGAATCATCTAGGGCATACACGAATATGGAAGAGCACAATAAAAAGGTTATGTTGTCGACCTAGTTCTAGGAGAGAACCAAGCCCTCGTCTATAATGGTGAAGAATATAATAAGGTTTCTTTTCATTCAATAAATATATGACATGATAAGCTTGTTAAGAAGAATGGTGGGTTGTAGAGACGCCAGTAAATTTAAACCATGGATGTATGAGATTATCACGCGTATGAGGGATAACCCTGTTTGAATTCATTGGGCTAGGTTTATCAATGACAGGTTGCATGAACTTATCCAATCATTCCAAACTTCAAAATGGTTCACTATGTCCTCATACATTGTGTATTCTTGTTCCCTAAGGAAAATGTTTAAGGACTACACAAAGTGGGATTTCTAGGTCAAGAGCCAGGATAGAAGTTGGTTTACTAACATTTCTCACAAATTACTACCAATCAATATTGAAACCACTACTGCAAGGTGAATGATACCTTCTTAATGAGGTTGGTCAAGATAATGAAAGGAGACAAAGCTAAGATAATTTTCACTAAGGCACAGGAGGTCATTTTCTATATTGGATACATTGATATATCTAGTTCCCAAAATTTACATATATCAGAATTGAAGGGCTCTTAGGCTATCCTTACATGTTACATAAATTCCCTATAAATGAAATGGTTTTGCTAGATTTTGTAACAAGATTTTGCATCACATGAAGCATACATGCAAGCCCACAACAAGGGATGGGTCAAATTTACTTTTGTTGTAGGGAGTTATAAATGTGTTTCGACTAAGAGCACCAAATTGTGATGAGGAATTGAAGTCACATGGGTTGGAACCCTTCATGTTTAAAAGAAGTAATTTTGACCCAGTTGAGAGATTAGATAAATAAATCTACAAAAAGGACACCCAAATTCCTCATCTTGAGGATTTTTGGGGTGATTGTGAAGATGAACATGAAGTAGGAAATGGTCTTATCAAAGGTTGACTATAGCCCAAATGAAAACTTTTAGGATGCATGATGTTCCCGAGGAGATGGATGTGGACAATGGTGATATTATGAATCCTCTTTATGAATTAGAAAAGGTCTATAATGAGTCTATTATAGACCCTAATTGGGGGTGGCTAGAGATGATAATTGTAGATGAAATCTCTAGGTAGGTAATAGGATATAGCCAATCTTGGGTAAATGGATATATCAAGTTGTTGAAGGATGTTGGAATAACACTTGCATACCCTCCCAGTATAAAGAGGACTTCCACAAAATGATAAGTGACCTAGGATATGATGATTGTTTGGATAAGAAAAGGAAATTCATGGATGCCAAAGTTGTTGAAGAAAGTAAAGAAAGGACCCATAGAATTTCAAGTCAAGGAATTTTATTGGCTTCTCAATCGAATGATCTATATAGAGAAACTTTGGTTGTTCCTACAAATTTGTTGAAAATGCAAATGATGGCATCTTCTTCCATAGCATTTCCTAGAGTGGAGAAATTGACTATAGAAGAAATGGTTATGAGATCACAAGTATATATGTGGACAAGTTCAACATCTCAACAGGAAGCTTCCATGTTTACTTCTCCTCGATCGATGAGTACAACAACAATGAGATAAACCCTAAGAGAAGTGCATCTAGTATCAAAGGGGACACATGTGATAATAATAGACCATGCCCTAAGGGAGGTAGAGAAATGGACCACTATCATACAAAAAATGCAAGGACAACAACAATCAGGAAAGGTTTCAATTATTTAACCTATTGTTGAGAAAGGGCTTGAAATAGAGGTATTTCCATATGTTGAAGAAGATAGGGAAGCCATAGGGGTCAACTCACTTAGGGAGTGGAGAACTCAAAAGGATAAATTATAATGATAGAAGAGTTGATGCCACAAGATGAAAAAATGGGTGTCACATCTCAAGATCCCATTTTTTTGGTTGATAAAATGAAGTGAATAAAGAAGCACTTAACAAATGGGTGATCCCACAAAACCGGTTTACAATTTTTGGGAGATTCTATTTTTTGCTGAAATCACATACTTTTAGAAAATATAATGATTTAAGCCTTAAAAGTTTCATTTAAAGCATTCCAATTGAAGAGGCTTTGATCAAACTACCTTAGTCAAGCCCCCTTGTATAGAACCTCGCTATTTTTAAACCATACCTATAACAGAGTCTCCATTACACCTATCAAAATGCTGATAAAAAACCACTTTTGATTTACCTTTTGGGGGATCAAATGAATTCATTTAAAATTTATTTTTTGTTTGTAGTCCTTATTATAAGCTTCCCAAATAGTATAGTTTTAAATAAATTTAGGGTATGTGTAGGATCATCATGGAAAAAATAGGCCCTAAGTGGCAAAAAATTCAAAAAAATTAGAGTTAGGCAACTTGACGTAAAAAAATTAATAAGTTATATATATATATATATATATATATATATATATTTTCAAAATATGTAAGAATAGAATCTAGAAAATTGAATGTAGTTTCTAAACTACTAGGTTTTTAAATCATTTGGTGAAAATTTGAAATTTCAATTTAATATTACTTAAATTTGGAGAAAAATAAAGTGGGTGTTATTTGACCACCTAACCACAGTAAAATGATAAATTTTTTATAATATTTTAGATATAAGTAGAAGACTCATGTCCCAATGTGATGCATATTTTTTTTGAATTTTTTCCAAGTAAATAATTAATTATGATTTTTTTATTACAACTTTAAAAAATAAAACTTCATGTACAATTGACCACCTTAACTTGGTCAAAACTTCATGAAATTCATTTTTTTTAATCTTATAGTATGTGAGATGAGGGCATTTTTGGATTCAAAAAATGTGATCTTGTTTGAAAGCTATAGATGTTTTTCAATCAGCCTATCAATCAGACTTTAGTCTTAATTCAATAGAAAATAATAATAATTACTTATTAAATTCAAAGTAAAGCATAATTTATATTGTGGAAAGTGAGAATTTCCTTTAAAAACCCTTTTGTTTCATCAATTTTGGGTAAAAAAAACATACCCTACACATACCCATCATATCCACTTTTTGGCCCATCATGATTCTGCACATACCCTTTAATTTTATTATTATATTTATTTTTTTATTTCTTGTGAATGTAAGTTTTCACCAAAATCAAGCTCGGTTGCACATGTGGAAAAATAGAAGATTATCAAAAACAAATTGAAAAATATGAGTGCACCAGATATTGAAGTCCTTGATCCAACAAAAAAAAATTGAATTTCGATACATACAAAAAAAGTTGTGTTATACGGTCCGCCTATGTCTGAATTGTAATTGGTTTGACTTCGAAACTTGATTAAGGAAATAATATTCAATAAAACACTATGAAACCAATTGGAAGCACTAGATATCATAGTTACAAATCTAAATTCGAAAAAAATAGAATTTTATCCTTCATGGGAAAAAAATTATGTGTTATACGGTGAGCGTCACTCCTCAAAAATGGTGTTTACTAAAAAAACTAGTTTTTGAAGGATATGGAAAGGAAGTGCAATTTGATTCCAAATTTTTTGAAAAAATATGTTTATAATCTACAAAAAAAATGTCACAAATCACTAGTTTGCATCATCTTCAAATTCCTCACGTTTTAGTCGCTATAAGTGCCCAAAAGTGAAGATTTAGTGAGAAAAAATTAGTTCAGTGTCTAGTTTGGCCAAAAATTGTAAACCAGTATTGTGTGATCACCCAAATATGTAGTTGAGGATCAGCCTCAATAGAAAGAGACTATTGTCGAGTAGTGTCAAGGTCAACGAAAAGGTTTGGATATAGGAAAAGATGTCAAGTTAGCCCAAACCCTGAATGAAGAATGAGGAGGTGGTGAGAAAGAAATGGAAGAGGAGGTAAGTCTCGAAGAAGGAGAATAAAGAAAATAAGACAAAGTGAATTAGGAATCCTTGCTACCAAGAGGTGATGTAATAAATGATTCTAAGATTATGAAGGATAACAGTTATGTGCCAAGAGTAGATGTTCCTAGATAGAAAATCAAAAGGAACAGAGAGAGGAAGAGGTGAGGCCAAGTGAAAACATACCTGATTGGTTGGCTAAGAAATTAGCTCCACCATTGTAGGTAGAATTGGTGCCTCTAGACTTTAAAAGTATTATGTAGAAAGTGGTAACTCTAAAGCCTAAGACCAGAGCAAGGGTTAGACATGTCGTCAAGTGAGATTTAGATGGAGGAAATATTCTCCAAATAGCCACACCTATTGGTGAGAAAGATAAGCATGAGGTAATGGTTAAGGATTACTAGATCTCTACAATTAACCTAGGACACTCCTCATGGAAGTAGGAACTGGAAGAAATGAGAATGAATTTAGAAGCCACCACTATCCGAATGAGGAAGGATAAAAAAGTTGAAGAAATAATTGAAGGATTGTAAATTTCATCAAGGCCATATCCAGACCAACTCAATCACTAATGGAGTTGCCACCTAATCTAGTGTTGATTTCTAAAGAACAAGTAGATGCCATTGAGGGGCTGAAGCACAAGATAAATGTGTTTGAAGACTGGATGCGACATTTGGTGCAACAAGGTGAAGATAAGATAAAAGAAGGAATTGGAAAATGCAAGGAGGTGTTCCACTAGCTTAATAAAGTCTACAAATTGCTAGTCGAGTGCAAAGAACACATGGAATAGAATGACATTAAGGTTCAGAGGTTGGATGCAGTTCGTAAGATAGAAGTCTAGGTGTTGATAGAGGAGAAAATGGAAATGGAAAAAAATGTTCCAATGTTGAAGAAATGGAGATTGTAGTTGGACTAGGATAGTGATATATTATTGCAATGTATAATAGGATTGGAGAAGATTGTGGTGAAGAGTAAGAAAATGATGGAAAAGGACATAGACCTCATAGAAATTCTAGCACATCAAGATTTCTATCAAGAGCGAATAGGGTAGGATGATGCCAAATTGAAAGCATTCAAAGGTGGTTCAAAAGGATAAATAATGATGATGTTCAATTATTAAGTTGAGAAGTCCTAGATGAAGTGATCAAGTGTAGGAACCACATGGGAAGGTATGAAATCGATTTGTTACAAAGGAACAAAGCCATAAAGAAGGTGATGAAAGAATGTGCATGACATAAGTATATTTGGAGAATGACACAAAGCATTTTGAGGGAGGATATGCAATGGGTGTTGATTGCATTTGAGGAATAAAAACAAAGGAAAGGTGGAGATGAGTTTGCAGAAGAAGCATCTGATGAAGAGTAGTTGATAACTAGGGAAAGGGAGACTTGGGTTTTTTATAAACCAATGCAATGACAAGATCCTTTGAAGTGCACAAATAAAAGTTATTTCTAGGTCTAACACTTGGTGGCGAGGCTGAGAATTTGAAATTAAAGTGTCAACAAGTTTTCTTTTGCATTTTTTTTGTGGATTCTAGTTTCCCAAATTGTGTCTTCCCACAATTTTTAAATCTTTCAATCTTGGAGAAGAAGTCAAATGGTCTTTGACTTATGTTCAAAATGGGGAAAATATCTCTAGTGCTAGCTATCTTTTACGACACGTGCTATGATATGATTAGCTTAGTGTTGCCTTTCCATGTGCTTTATTGAGAATCTTTGATATCCTTGTGTTCTATAAAAGGTCGAGAGTTGTTCTTTTTAGACAAGTTCAGAATTTGTTGAATTATGTAGACATAAGATTTGCATTTTAACAGTTTTATTTCTATTTTCTATTTTTTGTTCTAGTCCAAGTTAAAAACTTGTATGCTCCATTGCGATTTACTAATATCAAAGCTAATTCTAAAAGCTATTTCTTGATAAGAAATCTTACATGGATGATCGTCTATTCCTATTGAAGAAGCCAATCTGTTGCGCCAGATTTGGGTGCATATTGACAATGTTTGGTGATAAACGATCCCTTCTTTCTTTAAACTCATGCATCATTTTATGCCTAGCTGTGAAGCAACCTGGTGAAGTATAGAGTGGTTTTTCTTTGATTTAGTTTATTTCATGGTGTATGTATGGATAATAGTTGAGAGACCTTAAATTGTAGGATCTTTAATATTTTTCTTTAGTTAGATGTTAAATATTTCTTGTAAATGCTTTGAAATGTTTGAATTCATGAAATATTTTTGTAAATCATTCATATTCATGAAGTTGTGGAGTAAAACATTTTAAATTTGCTATATCTTTACGACACTTTATTTTCTATAATTGCAATTAGACTTGAGAACTAGAGGCCCCTCATGATTAAAAACAAATTCTGCATAACAAACCTTGAGTGAACTTAGTGTATCAAGATCTAACATTCCCACGCCTTGGAATAGGCTAAGATCAATTTTAACCTATAAATCTTAGTGATTATTTCAAAAAAGATAGGTTCTTTTGTTCATTTGAGCAAAGATTTACCTACTTGTTGGTGTGTGTAACATCCATGTCAACACAAACCCTATTCTAAAGCCCTGTGGCAACAAGATTGGTTAAAAATTAGATGGCATTAAAATCTCTTAGTATAAAGATTGTCATGAAATTTCATTTGGATGAATCTTTTTTTGGCTCACCATGAGTATGCAAACTCAATTTCACAAAAATTGAATGAGTTTTGAGGAAAAGTTTAATGTGTCACCAATTTGGAGTGGGTCCAAAGGGTCCTATAAAAACTTTCAAATTGCTTAATTCTAGAAACAACCCAATTCTTATATTTCCCTCAATAGCCATTATCTATGTTTTCATGACCATTGGAAAAGGTTTGGAGCCTAAGAAAAAAATTGGTTAATCAACCCATCAAAGGGCCCAATTTACAAAGAAAGTATAAAAAATGTATTTGTTCTGCAATTTTCGATGAAAATAGAATGGTCTAAATAATTGATTATGGCTTTCTGCAAGCTTTCACAGCCTTTAGATGTTGTGTTCTCCTATGGTGTCGATGCCATCATTTGACCTATAGAGAAATTAAAAATGCCAATTCCACTATGTTGTAATTCTGAAGTTATTCAAAATATTTAATATGTTTTAAATACATTTTAAAGACATAAATATTGGTTGTAAAAAATTATTTTCCTCTTGGTTCTTCATGTAACTCAAGTTTTTTCTTTCAAAGCCAGTCAAGCCCCTTCGAAGTGCATTTTGACGTGCAAAAAGAGAGTTTGAGTGATGAATTTATATAGCTTGAGTTGGGTGACGATATGGTAGTTGATAAATGTCTATATACAGTACTTCATCATTGTGTTTAACCTTTCAGTTCTTTCACACCCACGATGAAGTAGAATGTTGTGATATATTTCTGATTGGAGTCTCTTTTCATGTGGTCTTCTAAAGTTTTATTTTTCTTTCCTTTGTTCTTCCATTTCTATACCATTTTTGGGCTCATACACATTTCTCAAACCTGTTAAAATTCATTTCTAGCACTACAAGGAGACTATCTCATGCCTGGAGGGGGGTTTCCATAGTATTCTGAGCTTTTAAGCACACTATTTTTGTTGTTTTGTTGTCCCATATGGAGCCAAACTGTGATACAATGTTTGAATTGATGTGCAGTCGCATTTATGAGTTTAGGAAAGATATGAAGCCAAATACATTTTGAAAATAGTGTTTTTCACCTACCAAAAATTTTTGGGACCTTTTTTCATGTTGGGAAAATAGTTTTGGAAATGTTTTAAAAATTTTAAAGCTGTCGGTTAGGCAAAAACTCCCCTATATTTTCAAAAATACCTCTACAAATTTTAACACTAGTGCAAGATTGTAGCTAGCTAGAAATATTGTGAACAGCCATAAAAGTACTATCCCTTAGCTACAAAATGTGAGTGGATGGTTTTAAGCTCCAAGTATTGATTTGGATGAAGTTTATTATGATTTTTTTGCTTACAACATCAAAAATGACTCAACACTCCTCTAATAACCTGCATATGACTTAGACTCCATTGTAGCTGAATATAAATGCCCATGCACTATAAGAAATGTCTCTAAATGTTTTAGAGTAACCTATGGGTGTTTTTGGTGGTATTTTGTGAGTTTTAAAGTATGTAGACGATGATCTAGAGGTGGGGTTTTCACAGTTAAAAAATGTAAATCAAAATGGGCATATGCATAGAGAAATAGTTACAGGACAAATATTTGACAAAATTTTAAATTAAGAAATAGAGGAAATGGAGATATTTTAAGGAATTTAGTGGGTAAATGTGCTTATTAAAGTGCATTATTTCACTACCGGTGAAATGGGTTTTTACCCAAAGTTGATTTCTTTCACTTGCAAGTGAAAATAAAGGTGATAAAAAAATTTTACAGGTAGGTAAAGGGCATGGGAATGAAAACAAGCAAAGGGAAAAACAAATTTCAATTACAAATTAGAGGCAAGGTGAAGATGAAGATAAAGATGCATATTCTAGATTCCATTCTCAATTGTAGATCATAGGGATCTCATTGATCCATGTATCACATTTAGAGTTAATCTAGGTTACCTCATAGTATTTATAATGTAATCTCTCATTATTTCACAAGGGTTTTGAATTTTGGCCAAGGAAGAAGGCCCTGTATAGAAAGTATTGAATGTCAAATGTAAAATTCTATGTTAGTTAGTCATTACATTGATATTGCCCCTATATTTTGAAATTGTATTTGATGTGAATATACACTATTATTGCAATTGTCTCCAATTGTGAATGATAATTGTATCGATGAATTAATTTCTTAAGGTTAGATTGTGAGATAAACTAACATATAAAGCATATAACCCAAAGATCCTATCAAGAACAATGAAAACAAGAACAATTATACCTTTCATTCGCAGGAGTTTCCATGATTCACCTTGATAGTACCTTCTTACTTGCTAGTTGATGTGTGGCCCTCAGATTTGATGTGCGAGCAATCCTTGACGAAGTCCTACACCAAGCTTGAAGGATTTGATCAAAGTCCAATGCCTAATGCCTAAATGACAAAGAGTGTCTATACCTAAGGATGTCAAGACTCAATGAAATATGCTAATCAATTGCAATGAAAGTCTAAGTGTGTGAGTGCAAGAGTATATAATGTCTCCGTGTAATCGAGAAATGAGAAGGAAAATGGCATTTTATAGAAAATGCCATTTTGAATGGACGGGTGAGATTGACTTCCGACAAAGACCTAAAATGAGAGGTCCAGATTAAATCTGATAATCCCTAATTAGGGTTAGGGAAGAATCATTAATTGAGCAGTCAAGACGTCATTTCAAAGAATCAAATCGACAGTGGAGAATAAATGAGATAATTAATTCAAAAATAAAGATTTTCGAAAATCAAGAAGATAAAGACTGCCTGATTTGTGAGATTTGAAAAATCAAGAGGATAAGAGATCAACTGAAGATCAGATTTGGAAAATCAAGAATCTGCTCGATTACTTGATTTTTAGAAGATTAGTTACCATTTTGAATTAAGTTAATTCAAAATATGGATTCGTGAAATAATAAATAATTGATTTTTCAATTATTTACCAAAGTGGACTGATAGTTAAGATTGAGATGACATTTAAAATGAGAAGAATATCAAATTTGGCAATTAAATAATTAAATTTAATTATTTAATTTAGGAGATAAGACTAATAATTAAATTAATTCATTAATTCATTTAATTATGACAATTAGTGACTTATTAAATAAATAAATAAAAACTTATTTATTTAATAATTTAGAAAGAATAAAGTGAATAGAAGGTAATTAAATAAATTAAGAAATTTATTTAATTAAAGGAAGACTTAGACAATTAATGACGTATTTAATAAATAAATAAGATTTATTTATTTAATAATCATGAAGAATAAAAGGACATGAATTAATTAAATAATTATGAATTATTTAATCAATAGTCGAATGTGAACCAAAGACATAATTAAATGTCATAATTATGCTAGGGCGAAAGTGGTAAAAATGAAGCTTGCAGGCCTAGGTCATTTTTAGGTGTCTACATTTTGCCCCTCTTTGTCATAATGTCACATGTCGCATTGTGACAAAAAAAATAAGTCAAAGTCATGCCCCAGTGAAGGTATGGAGTATCGATGCCCCCTCGAGAATTTTTTTCAAATTTTGGGTCAGCGGCAGAAAAAAATTGGAAAGGGTCCCGATAAGTCAATTTGGTGACCAGAAAAACAATGGTGCAAATGATTTTTGATTCTGACATGTTTAAGACAGCCCACGAGGTGGTCAAAGTTAGTCAAATGAGCTTCCAGTTATAACCTAGTTGACAAATGTCATTTTGACTTTATAAATAGGTTGACAAAGAGGTAAAATTCAATTCATTCTTACTATTCACCTTGCGAATTTCGAGAGCTCAGAGCGAAAAGGATAGCAGCGATGATGGTGATTCCAGTGACAAAGCATCGCGACAAGATCGTGCGGACATTCAGGCGGCCAGAGGGCTCAGAGCCAGTGGTATGTACCCCTATCCCGCTTTATAATTTTTTTGTTTTGCATGTCATAATTAGGTTTCTAGGGTGAGTAACGAATGCGTTGCGATGCATATGCGTTCGTGTTCGACGTATACGCTTTCACATTCGATGCATTTGAGGCGTCGCAATGCAAGTGCAAAAAAAATTAAAAGAGACCAAATTTTTGCACCACAATTGCCAAAAATTGCAATGAAAATGCCTTTCTAAGTCGCAAATGCCAATTAGAAAGCCGCATTCGTGAATTTGCGACGCATTTTCCATTTTCCGCCCCGCAATCATGATTATGCGACACATTCGTGACTATGCGACACAAGTGTCAAATTTTGTGACGCAGGTGTGATGATGAGAAACATTTGAAAGTCAAAACGATGCAATTTCCATTATGCAATGCATTTGAAGTACGAAACGATGCAATAGATCTTTTGTGATGCATTTGATGTTTTGTGACGCATTTGATTTTATCATTGACTAGGGCTGATTTTGATGTTTGTGTAACTTTAAATGCTTTTGTTAATACTGACAGTTTGTCAAAAAGGTACTGATGATTTGTTTGGTTTTTTGCAGAGGCAGCTTGCCCCAATTTACACACAAGAGAGAAGAACGATGACATTTCAGTTTGCTGACCAGTTGAGCCCGTGAGAGCGACACCGGTTGATGCGATTGGAATTGTTCTATGTTGCTTATATGCCTGCCATTCGGGCGAATACGGGATTACTGATTGCATTATGTGAGTAGTGGCATTCAGAGACCTACTCCTTCCACCTGCCGACAGGTGAGGTGACCATGTTGGAGGATGTTTACTAGATTTTGCGAGTGTCGATCTGAGGGGAGCGGATTGTCTACGACCCTCGCCATGGAACGTAGACCTTCTGAGCATACTACCAAGATCAAGGTGTTGGACTAGGCATCCAGGGATATGAGATCAGATGGGAGTTCATGGTGGAGCACTATGCTCACTTTGATGCGTTCCTTGCTACTCTTATTGGAGGTATTTTGATTCCTGACCGTCAGGGACACAGATTCCCTATTGGATAGGGAGACGTCCTAGTTGGTATGAGACGTGACAAGACAGTTTATGCATGGGGTCCCTGTTTACTAGGGACACTCTATCACCAATTGCACGATGTTGCTTACCGGAGGGTAGAGAGTATCTCCTGCGAGACTACTCTGATGATGATTTGGGCTTGGGAGCACATAGCTATATTTCATCCACCGATTCAAAGACCTCAGTTGGCCAAGGGGATGCCCTATGCATATTATTATGCCAGTGCTTTACAGCAGACCTAGATGGGTGAGATAGGTTGGTGGCAGTATCGGATTGACACGATGGTGTCCTTTATCTGGAGGCCATACAGAGACTGTGAGCAATGGGATGATGAGGATGACCACCTAAGCCTTTGCAAACAGTATAGATATTTGATTGGGAGGACCGTGCAGACTTTATTGATTATCAAGATGTATTTTCTGCAGCGTGTCCTAAGGCAATTTGGGGAGTAGCAGGGTGTACCTGCAGGGACAACCGAGTATGCCCAGTCATCTAGAGAGTATGCCTGGGGGCCAGCCATTCCAATAGCTTTCATGGAGCAGCAAATCGATGGGATAGGAGCCCCGCCTTGGGGATGGAGAGGTGGGATAGTTGATCCCGGGACCACAGTGGACTATGACTTATGGTGGGATGCACACAGGCCAATGCCATTAACCGATCCTGATGGGCCCGCACCTGTGGAGAGACGATCAGTGATACCTCATGTGTTGAGGGCCAGACGAGGAGGCAGAGGTGGTGACAAGGCAGAGGCCGAGGGAGAGATAGAGGTAGGGATGGAGGAAGGGCCAGAGGCAAGGATGGAGACAGAGGCAGAGACAGAGGCTGGGGTGGAGATGGAGGTAGGGGTGGAGATGATGGTAGAGACAGCCAGAGGCAATAGGGAGATGGTCAGAGAAAGTCCTAGAGGGTGCACCCACATGTGGTGAGGGTAGCATTAGATGCTATTCCTGAGGTTGGCGAGGAGGGGGAGAGAGAGGAGCAGCCCAACAGGAGGGAGAGGGTGAGGAGAGATAGGAGGAGGAGGTGGAGGTGGGGAGACGAGAGGAGGAGGCAGATGAGGAGAGGCATGAGGAGGAGGCAGATGAGGAGAGACATGTGGAGAGATAGGAGGAGGAGGTGGAGGTGGGGAGACGAGAGGAGGAGGCAGATGAGGAGAGGCATGAGGAGGAGGCAGATGAGGAGAGACATGTGGAGAGATAGGAGGAGGAGGTGGATGTGGAGAGATAGGAGGATGTGGTGGAGGAGGATAGGCCGAGGCAGGAGGATGTGGCGGAAGAGGAGGTCAGGCAGGAGGAGGAGGAGGATGATGATGAGGATGATGCCATGGATGAGGTAGAGAGGCTACTCAGATTCAGGATGGTGGAGGGAGAGGAGGAGATATTGTCCTCCTCGAGATTACCTCAGGATGCCATGACAGATTAGAGGGTGGCTGATTTACAATGGAGACTGGATGAGAGCATGGCCCAGGTTAGATCATTGCAGTCAGAGTTAGAGGTGGCTCGGGTAGAGCAGGATCAGGCAATGATCCGCCAGCAAGACTTGGCTCAGTGGTGTATAGAGTTTGTAGCATTATGTACAGGGCCTATAGGGGACATGGCTCGTGAGCTAGCCAGGGTGAGCACCAGATTAGGAAATTACCAGACATTATATGAGCAGGTAGTGCCACCTAAGTGACAGGATCCTACCTTGTCACATTCACAGACGAGGACAGGCAGTGGCCATAGATCAGGCAGTGCCAGTGGCAGCAGGAGTCACACGAGTGCCAGAGGGTCTACCTCGATAGGGTATACATCAGGGCACATGTCACATCACCCATGCTGGCACACCCTGAGTCACCATTCGAGTCCTAGTCATGGGTTGACTGGTTCAGTGTAGAGGTCGATACAGGGACAACCACCAGTAGTTGATCCATCTACTTCTTAGAGTCAGGCAGCAGTGACATCACAGGTGATGCCGGCATTGTCAGTTCCAGTGGTTGCATAGGCAGAGGTTGCCACAGGTCTACCTATTGTTTCAGTGCCAGTTTCAAAGTTGCAACCACCACATTCTTCACCACAAGGGGATGATGAGAGTCTACCCTAGGGGCATTTTTGTTATTATGACACCCTATGTATATATTATTGAGCCTACGAGCTCCATTTTTAGGATATCTGTTGACTTTATCCTACGACATTGTACATTTTTGAGATGATATTATATGATGATGCAGTTTTGATGTGGCCCACATGTGTGTTATGTGATATTCTTTGATTTAATGCATTATGGTATATGTAATGTATGATGCCGATTTATGATGTACCATGTATGTCCTATGATGTTTATTTATGATTTTGATGCCATGATGATGCAATGCTTACTAAATGAGATGATAATGATAATGATGTGCATACTATTTATGATTATGTTAATGCAATGTTTGTGATTATGTATATGATTTAATACTATGGATGATGTATGTATGGACCTAATACAATGTTTATATGATCATGTATGCACTTATGTTTTTTAGATGTCACAGGATATCATCGTGAGATGGACAAGAGAAGATGGCTAGATTGAAGAAAAGAAGATGACCAGACTGAAGCAGATGCATGTTAATTCCTAGACTTTGATCAAATCCTTCAAAACATTGCCATAGGACTTTTAATATTTATTACTCTTAATCATCATTGGGAAGACTATTGTAATGGCCAACAAACACCATGATATGACATAGATCAAGGTGTGCAAGGTCGTACCATCACATAAGACAAAATAGTCATAGAAAAGGATGATCATGACTCATACGAAGAGCATGATTTCCCTAGTCTTTTTGTCATAATCAACCACAAACATAAAAGATAGACAAATCATGAGATGTCATTGCTTCTCTAAATCTTGTTCCCAGGACATCCTTGAGAAACTAGTAGCATGATTGTCATACAAAAATAAAGCCCTTATCCTAATACATCATTGTTTTTCTAAATCCAAAAACCAGGATCTCGCTAAGAAACTAGTCATGCATGTCAATCATCATGATACATCACTGCTTCTCTAAATCTTGTTATTGGGATCTCGCTGAAAAACTAATAACATGATAAAAAGCCAAAAGACAATGTCAAGTGTTTTCCAAGTGCATCTAGAAATCCATTGTTATGATGTCAAGATGTCAGGTTTGATAATGATGAGATGTCAGAGTGCCAAAGCTTTGATGATGCTAAGATGACAAATGTCAAAAATTGCCAAATTCAGGAAGGACACATCCTGAATAATGTTAGTGCCCAGAGGATTGATCCCTAAATGTCAAAAGGGGTCCCTCAAAATGACATGTGACAGTGATGATGACGATGCCTAGGAAGGACACATCCTAAGGCATAAATGATACAGTTGGTTCTTCAGAAGGACACATTTGAAGAGTACTGATGTTGAGAGGAGTGATCCTTAGATGTCAAGAGGATCCCTTGAAATGTCGAATGACAGTGACAATGCCTAGGAAGGACACATCTGAAGGTATGAATGATAGAGGTTATCTTTCAGAAGAACACATTTGAAGGTTAACCTAGAGTTGACAATTTGACAGGTTATGATGCTTTGACCTACTTTGACCAAGTTTGACTTGTGTTTGACTATATGTCGATATTGTCATGATGATATGATTGACCTGCTGATGAGATTGTGATATTGAAATAATTGATTGCCATGCTTTGTTTTCAGGAGTTTACGCACTTGGGAATGATTTGCTTTGTTGTGAAGATATTTTGACGTGTGTGCCAGTGTAGTGCCATGAACCCTAATGGACTGACCTAGTGCGGCCTCGGGGGCTCATCGACAGATGGCCTTGCTTATGTCATATGCTCAGAAACCTCGTAGTTCGACACGACCAATGACTTTGTCTTGATGACCAAAGATTGTGTCATGATTTTATTGTGACAAACCTAAAAGGACTGACCTAATGTCTTGGGGACTCAAATGTGAGTCTTGCCTAAGTAGCAAATGCGCAGAGACAACGTAGTTTAGACAAATGACTAAGACTGATTGATTGACTTGACAGACTTTGACAAGAGATGACTTTGTGTTTGTGCTCTTCAAGCAGTCTGATGATTTGTTGTGGTTTTCTTCAGGACATTTTTTTGGTTTTTAGGTCTTTCTTCAGGGCATTCTGCGATGTTTTTGGTCTTTTTTTAGGACATTTTATGATGTTTTTGTCTTTTTTCAGGACTTTTTGCCAATTGTTGAAACCATGTGTGACATCCACTGCAGTTGCATGATAAAAAAAAATTGCCCCCAGTCAAGTCTAAGACTTAGCCATTTTTAAGGGACATGGAGGGGATGCTTCTGGTGTACCAGATGGACAGTGGTCAAGACTTGATGTCAATTGTTTATCAACCATGAAAGGAAGGGTATAATGTCATGTCGATTGGCATGATAATGGCATGAAATTTCTTTCATCCTAGGCCAAGGCAGACAAAGTGACAGTAGATGGCAGAGCAATGATTGATTACGCATGGCACTTGTTTGCCAGGTTTTCACCATGGTACTTACCCAAAGCGCTTGTTTGCCAGGTTTTCACTGTTGGACGAAATTTTTCTCTTTACTATTTTGTCATTTTTCTTATTTTTTTGGTGTTTCCAAGATGCTTGTTTGCTAGATTTTCATCAGGGCAACGATTTTTTATCTTTTTTTCATTTTTTTTTGTATTTTATAGTTTTCAACTCGATCTCCTGATGCTATGTGTAGAACCTTCGAAGATGTAAACTATTGATAGGCTCCATCAGTTGTTCTCCATCTGGAGTTGCCAGCTGGTAGGCTCCAGAACCAAAAGAAGATATGATAATGTAGGGACCCAACCAGTTTGGTTCAAACTTTCTGACTTTTCTCTGTTAGCTTGGTTCTTGGGGTTCTACATGAGAACTAGGTCGCCAATGTCAAATTTTCTGACCATAACCTTCTTATTGTAGTTACGACAAAGACAGTTCATCAGTTAAACCCTTCAGGGAGACTCGTACTGAAGGAATTTCAACCTCAATGGGCAAGATGGCCTCAGCACCAAAGACTAAGGAAAATGGAGTGGCTCCTGTAGGCGTACAAATGCTAGTGCGATAAGCCCATAGAGCAGGGTTGAGTTGTATGTGCCAGTCATGGCCAGCGTCATTGATAGTCTTTTTGAGGATTTTGACAATGGTTTTATTTGACACCTTAGCTTGACCGTTTCCTTGTGGGTAGTACGGAGATGAAAAATGGTGTTGGATATGAAATCACTCACATAACTCATGAACGTCTTGGTTTTTAAATGGACATCCATTGTCAGTGATGATGGATTGTGGAAGGCCATACTAGAAAATGATGTAGTTAAGGATGAATTTGGATATTTGCTTGCTGGTAATATATGTCAATGGGATGGCTTCAATCCACTTCATAAAATACTCAGTGGCGGTGATAATGAATTTGTGTCCATTGGATGAGGCCGAATGAATCTTACCCACGAGGTCGAGTCCCCATTGAGCGAAGGGCCAAGGAGAAGTGATCAGCTAAAGTTCCTGTGCTGGAGCATGGATCAAATCACTGTGAATTTGAAATTTGCAACAAATCCTGACATATTCGATTGCATCCTTTTCAATGGTCGGCCAATAATACCCACATCTCGTTACCTTCTTGGCTAGAGTAGGACCACTCGAATGAGACCCACATATACTATCATGCACTTCGTGTAAGGTCGTGCGTGCTTCGTTGGTGTTGAGACATCTAAGCGGGGTGTCGTCAAAGCTACAGCGGTAAAGGGTGTCACTGACGATGGCATACCTTGCATATTTTTGGATAAAGGACTTCCTTTGGTTATTAGATAGGTTTGGTGGAAGGGTTTGAGATTTTAGGTAGTCATAAATATCTTGATACCAGGGAGAGTTGGGACCAACAAGTTCGCAAACCATTTCTGACTCTGGAATGTCATAGGTAGGGACCAGCAATTGATCTATTAGGAATTCCAGCTAAGGCAGATTGCTTGGTATGTCAAGGAGGGAGCCTATTGTAACCATGGCATCCGTCACTTTGTTTTGTGTTCTCAAAACTTATTCAAAGGTTACCATATGAAAATATGTGTGGAAACTGTCCACCATCCATTTGTAGGGCATCAACTTCTAATCTTTTGTGTCATAATCATCATTAACCTGGTTGATGACAAGCTGAGAATCCCCGTAGAGATGTAGTGTTATGATCTTCCATTTTATTGCCATTCTTAGTCCTGTAACTAATGCCTCATATTCTGCCACATTGTTTGTGCATAGGAAGGCAATGCGGAAAGACTTAGGAATGGAGTCTCCTTGCGGGGTGATGAACAGGATTCCTGCCCCTAAGCCATGATTTGTGTGTGATCTGTCAAAGTAGAGTCGCCAAGGTGCCTTAGGTTTCATATGAAATATCAACTTGTCTGGAAAATCTGCCACTAACGAGTGATCACTCTGCAAAGGTGAGTCTGCCAGCTGATCCGCTATGGCTGGTCCTTTTATAGCCTTTCTTTTGACACACTGAATGTCATATTCACTCATAATCATAACCCATTTTGCTAGTCGTCTTGTTAATGCTGCCCGACTTAGCAAATACTTTAGTGGGTCAATCTTTGCTACTAATTATTTCTGATGACTCAACATGTAATGTCTTAGCTTCTGTGTTGCAAAGACCATGGCGAGGCAAGTTTGTTCAATTGGTGTGTAGTTTAGTTCGTACCTGACCAATGTTCGACTGATGTAATATATAGCTCTTTCTTTTTCCTCTTGGTCATTTTGTGCTAGCAATGCCCCCAGTGTTGAACTAGTTGTTGAGATGTATAGGATCAATGGCTTTCCATGAATAGGAGGCATGAGGACTGGTGTTGACAGTAGGTAATCTTTGATTTGTTGAAAGGATTCTTGACATTTATCTATCCACACAAAGGGGATAACCTTGCGCAACAGATATTGGAATGGGTGACACTTGTCTGCCAATTGGGCTATGAAACGCCGAATAGATTGTACCCTTCCTTGCAGCGTTCTGAGTTCATTGATTCCTCTAGGTAGAGGCATGTCTATGATGGATTTGACTTTCACTGGATCAACCTCAATGCCTCTTCTAGAAACTATGTATCCCAAGAGTTTACCCGATGTGACACCAAAGACACATTTCTTAGGATTTAGCTGGACCTTGTATTGTTCCAGTCTCTTGAAGATTGTGTCTAAAACCTTGAGATGATCTTTCCTTGTCACTGATTTAGACAATAGGTCATCTACATAATCTTCCATTATGTTATGCATCATGTCATGGAAGATTGTGTTCATAGCCCTTTGGTATGTGGCACCTACATTTTTGAGACCGAATGGCATGACATTCCAACAATATGTACCCAATGGGCAAGTAAATGTCATTTTGTGCTGATCTTCGGGGGCGATGTGAATCTGATTATAGCCAGAGAAACCATCCATGAGGGACAACATCTTGTATCCTGATGTGAGGTCGACTATAATATCAATATTTGGTAGAGGAAAGTCATCTTTTGGGCATGCTTTATTTAGGTCTCTAAAATCCGTACAGATGCAGATCAGCCCATTTGGTTTTGTTACTGGTACAAGGTTAGAAATCCATTCTGCATAGTCAATCGACTGTATGAATCCCACATCTAGAAGCTTCTTTAACTCAGCCTTGACCAATAGAGTGACTTGAGGGTGCATTTTGTGTAATTTCTGCTTGACTGGTTTGGCATTAGGCAATAGTGGCAGATGGTGCAGAACCAGCTCTGGATCTAATCTTGGCATGTCAACATAGGACCACACAAAGTTGATTTTATGTTCCGCAAAGAATTTATGAAATTTCAGTCTCTCTTCTTTAGTCAATGATGCAACAAAGAGGACCATCTTGGGATCTTCTGCAGTTGCTATGTTGTCTTCTATTGTTTCTTCTATAAGCATAACTGATTTCTCCTGTTGCACGAGGAGAAAGTCCAGTCCTCCATCTTTGGGCGCCTCAGAGAGGTTTTCACCTACAGATATGTCCTTTTTTTTTACTATTTTATTGTCAAAAGGTGCCTTTTAGTTTTCACCTAGAGACATTTCATTTTTTATTTTATTTTTATTTTTACTTTTATGACTAGAGGATGGAGCAGTCTCGCCGAAGTATGCCATGCAGTCTAAATCAATTGTGAATCTTGACTTGTGATCCCCACTGGGTATGCCTTCACGTAATCCCATAAATTCTCCAATTGCCTCGTCATTCTGAAATGTGTCCAGGACTAGCAGGCCTTGTTGGTCCCAATCGACTAACTTAGGATAAACTAAGGAAATGTCATTGTCAATGTTGGTAAATTGAGGTGAGGACACAGAAAGCATGCAGACAGATTTAGTGATGTTGTAGATGATATTATCATCGTCCAACTCCGCCTTGGACTCTATCCAATATTCCCCTTCACTAGTGTCATATTCATTGTCAAAATACGGGGTGAAGGCCTTAGAGTCCTAGTTGTCAGCATCATCTGATACTTCGGATGGATTGGACCGAAGGGGTTCAGATGGTGGGTCTCGTATGTCATGGGGAGTGGTAATGGGACTTTGACTATTTGGTGCCTATTCAATTTTAAATGTTTGCCAAAATCTTTGTTTAGAGGTCAATTCCCCTGGTTCAAAAAATAAATCATCAAGATAGAAGTCACTTAAGGATCGTTCTGAGCCAAATTCCCACTCATGGGAGTCAATTTCGGTGAGGGTTTCCTTATTAGTCTCAACACTTTTCGAAGCATGTACTCACTCATTCGAAGGTATAATGGTACGTCAATCATCATTAGTGGGCGATCCAAACCCTAACCCCAGATATTTTGGTATTTAGAAAGGTTCTATAGGCTCTCTTTAGCCAGCTTTATTTTTACCTAGGCCACTAGTACCATCGTAGCATTTAGCTTTCATTATCTCATATCTTTTTCCATATATCTTAACTGGTAATGGGGGTAGTGTGATAGTATCCTTATAGATCCATCCTATGATGTCAGCAAGGTCCTCATTGCTCATGCCTCCCCATTTGATGAAAACTATTTTTGGTGGAACTTTGAAAATTTCCTGGGGTTCCATTCTAAAACATGGCCAACCATAGACCTTTGGAGACTTGGGCATTGTTGTTATGTTGTATGTTGTGTGCATTTTGAATTCCCCATAGCTGAGGTCCTATATTTTGATAGTGGATTCAGCCTTAGAGTTTGCGGTAGGTGGTGGTGTGGCGAAAGATGTGGACAGAGTGAATGTGGCAGATGACATGAGTGTGGATGGATCAACATATTTGGATGACGAGGAACCAAATGCTTCTCGGTTAATAGGCACTCGATTTTCAGAAACACCCCTTAGGTTGGTACAATATTGGAAAGGATCGGGGTCTCCGTATATGGTTATTTTTGTGTCATCAAATGGAAACTTTAGGCATTAGTGATACGTGGACGAAACATCTTTTAAGGCATGAATCCATGGGTGGCTGAGCAAGATGTTATATGGTAGTTCCAAATCCAGGACCTGGCAAGTTGTGTCGACAATGATCGGTCCCACTCTGATGAGGAGAGAGATAACACCATGTGAAGAGCGTTCTTCGTCGTCATATGCTTTGATCATTATACTCTTTGTTGGGTCTACACATGCATCAGAGAATCCTAGAGCCTTAACCAATTTGAGGGAGCATATGTTCAATCCTGCTCTGCCATCTACTAAAACCCATCTTACTTTGTGCTTATGGACAAAAGTTTCTATGTGCAATGCATCATCATGGTTGGTTTTAGGTGATGAGTAGTCTTGATCCGAGAATGTGACATGGTGAGGCATAGTGAGGTATCCCACCATGGTCTCAAATTGATTGACATCAATGTCCTTGGGGATGGACGACTCTTGTAGGGTTTTATCTAGGATATCCTTGTGTGCGGGAGAGATATGAAGCAACTCAAGTATAGAGATTTGTGCGAGAGTCTTTCCTAGCTGGTCAATGAGGTTGAACTGACTTTTGGGTTTCTATTGCTTTGTGGTTGGGACAGGTTTTGGCTATTTAGCAGATGGGCCAGGTATGGTTAGTCTGGGTTGTCTAGCAGGAGGCGGACCAGCTATGGTGACTTTTCCATTGCGAGTAGTAGCATTACATTGGGGTGCTCTCCTGACCGTAATGGTATTGATGTATTCGTTGTCAGTTCATACATTATTTATAATAGGTCCACTAGAATAATCATACTTGGCTCGGGCGAAGTTAGCTTGATTCTGTGGACCTGAGGTGGAAGCATTATGAGAGCCATGGTCCTAAAGTGGATTCTTATGGATAGTATGATCTAAATTGAAGGCGAATTATGATCCACCTACTTCAATGATGCGACTTTCAATAAGGTCTTGTATTAGGTTTTTCAGTTGTCGAAAGTTAGAGGTTGTATGTCCTTTTGCACGATGGTATTTGCAAAATGCATTATCATTCCACCATGCTAGTTTGAATTGTCCTGGGTCATATGGTTTTGGTTCTTAAAGTATGATGACCCCATTCTGGAGGCATTTCTTAAGGACTTCTTCAATGGGTTCACCTAAAGAGGTGTATGTGAGACCCTTAGGAAATTGTCTCATCTGACGGTATTGTCCCTAGTTATTTTGACCGTTCTGATTGTTTGAAGGGACATTAGTGGGGGGTGTCAATGTTGTTGTTAGTTTGTGTTGTTGTTGAACCCCTTTTAGGGCCAGTATAGGGCCTACAATGTTTGCAGTCTTGGCGTCAACCACACCGTCATTTGTAACGTGTTTATTTTTGACTCAGTATTTATTCTTGTCAGTGGTTGGATTGGAATTTGTGTTTTTGGGACCGTATCTTAGTTCTCCCTTTGTCATAAAGGCTTTCTCAATATGGACCCCTTTTTTGACTAAGTCTGTGAAGTTTGTACAACTATGTACTTGCAATGCATATTTTAGGGGCCCCAGAAGTGTTTGGACAAACATGTCGACCTTTTCCCTTTCAAGAATGTTAATGTGACACCGACTAGCTAGACTTCTCAATTTTTGAAAGAATGGGATAAATGTCTCACCAGCATCCTCTTGCATGAGAGTGCACAAGCTAGTGATAGAGGTATCCATGTCGATGTTGTACGCGTAATTTTTTATGAATTTTTGTTTAAGCTCATCCCATGTTTGGATATCCTTTTGAGTGGAAAACCATTCAAGGGCAGGACCCGCCAGACTTTTAGAAAAAAGTCTCATCAAGTATGTTTGTTCATAGGCGATGTCCATACAATTGGTTGCAAATTCGTGAACATGTTCGATGGGGTTTGTCTTGCCTCTATATTTTGTGAAATTGGGTGACACATATCCCGGAGGAAATGGGGGCATGTATAAGCTCATGTCGAATAGGTATACATTTAGATCATATGATATTTCTGATTTCTTGCTTGAAATGTATATGTTTTGGATAGTTTTTTCTAAACCCATCAATCTTGTTTGGAAGTCATCCATAATAGGACCATTTGTGGTTTCGTACGTTGTATTGCTTGGTACACCATAGGTTCCCATTTGTTGTGTGTGAAGATTGGTGTATTGTGGCGGTATGGATTGTTGTGACATGTATGATGTGTTCGGATTGGCGTGTTGTTGGTGTTGAAAAGTTGGATTAGGTGTATGTTGATGAGTATGAACGTAAGATGAATAGGTTGGGATGTGTCCCCCAACCATGTACGTCATTACTTGGGGAATATGGTGACCATGAATGTTGTGGTGTATTAATGATGCCATGGGTTGTGTTAGTTGGCCACCTTGCACAAATTGTTGTGTTTTCCCGAGGGGAATGTTTGTATTTGTACCTTGGGAGGTAATGACATGTGACTGTGTTGTCATGTTAACGTGTTGTTGTCCTTGGATAACAATACGTCCTTTTCCTCCTCCCGAAGGATTTTGTGAAGTACCACTGAGCAGATATGTTGAAGGTGTGCTCATGGTAGTAGATGTAGCGGTCAAGGGGGGATTGTTGTGACTTGATGATGCCCCCGTGGTATTTACTGTCATAGTATTAAGAGGGTTTGAATAATTTTCCCACATTGCCAAGGAACCAAAGGTGTTTCCAGCTGATTATGACGGTATCGTGGATGTGGTGGGCATTGTGGTCAATTATGATCCTCCAATGGATGTAGTATTTATTGTGTTGGAGGTGTTTGGGATGTTGGAGGTACCATGTACTGTCATTGTGGTGTCAAAGAAAGTATTGCTCGTAGTGTTGGAAAGTTGACCACTGTTTGACAGGTTACGCATGTTGTTGATATTAGGGTCCAAAGATGTTGATTTGATCGTGTTAATGTCGAATCCTTGGGGTAATTTGGCTCCTTCACTCAAGAGTATAGCCAAGTATTTGTCTCTGTTGTAAAGTACCATTGTTTCAATGAATTGAGAGGCCTCTAGGTCTTGTGCCGCTACCTCTAAGTTTTCCTCAAGTATTTGACCGTACTTATCTTTACGCAAGAATGGTTCAAATGGACTATTTGATGAGGATTGTGTTTTCATTAGAGGTTGATTGTTTGTATTGCCAAATGGATCGTCAAAGGTCCAGTTTGGGTCATACGTTGGATTGTTGACAGTGGATGTGGGGTCTTGTCGAAAGTTTTCCATTTGTCGTTGTTGTTTTTGGAGTCTAGTTTCCACCATAAATGAGATTGCTCAAATGAAAGTGACAACTAAATGCAATGATGACACTATGCAAGGTCTAAGTTCAAAATGACGACTAGGATGACTAATGTTTTTGGATTTTTGGGAATAAAATATGCAATTTTTAGACTTATAATGCAATTTAAGACA
The DNA here is from genome assembly GCA_007258455.2 of Sequoia sempervirens. Classification (NCBI taxonomy): domain Eukaryota; kingdom Viridiplantae; phylum Streptophyta; class Pinopsida; order Cupressales; family Cupressaceae; genus Sequoia; species Sequoia sempervirens. Next base: position 431,165 of record VDFB02360295.1, read on the forward strand.
AGGGTACCTAAGCACTTCTAAGCTCAATCTTTGTTTTCGATTTCGGTTATTAGAGGACTTTGTTGAAAATGACAAGATGACAAGGTCTAAATGACTTAGTGAGTTTTCCTAACTAGACTTTTGAGTTGGAAAATCTCACATAAAGGACAATGACTAAAAAAGGGGTTGATAACTTAGTCCTAGAGAGCCTAGTTTCGAAAGCAATGACGTTGCAAATTGTGCTGAGATTTGCCTAATCCAAAATATGCAAGATGTAAACCTAGGGACAACCTAATGCCTAATGTATGCAACTAACAAGAATGGAGGATGAAACCTATGGTTAAGAATGCAAACTAAAAGTCAAAAATTTGAGCAATTTCAGAATTGGTTTCTGACTGAATCCTTTTGGAAACAGTGTTTGACAAATGATTGACAAGGTGAAGACTTTAGATTTTAATTTGTATGAAGTTTTTAATTGTGACAGGCGAATGTGTCGTCTGAGGTTTCGAATGTGTCACAGTTGTGCGCATGCGTCGCAGTTTTCACGAGTGCAGCTTAGGGACTGACAAATGTGACTCGTTTTAGCAAATGTGACTCTATAATGTTCAGTTGCGTCACGACACATACAAATGCAGGTTTTAAAATGCCAAATGCATTTTAGCAGAGCGATTACATCTCAGAAAATTGAATGTGGTTCGACATATGCGACACAATTTGTAAAAATTGAGTTTCTATTCATTTTGATTGCAAATTTGATTTGTCTAATGTTGAATTTTATGCTCAAAACTGTAAATGTGATGAATCCAGAAAGAATTTGACAAGCACAATGTTTTCAATGTAATCAAACACACACAAGATAAGTACAACCCTAGGTTAGGCCATGATAGTATTCACTAGATTCCACGTGGGTTTCCCCAACTGCATATCTGTAGCGTGTGAATTCAGAAGCTTGGCTGCACGGGCTCCCCCATATAGTGCACTCTCTTCTTAGGCCAACCAAGCTTCCAACCCCCATGAAACTCCCATGGCAGGTTGATCACCTCTACTACAAACTGCAAAAGTGTGGATGCCTTCACACTAACTAGTGCTACGCTAGCAAATAGAAGGTTTTTGGCTTACTACACAAAGGTGTTTAATTCAGGACCCCCGTTCGAGTGGCTATACATGGGGCAAGAGATTAATCATCGATTAGGTGGTACTCCAGCCTGAAGAGGTTAAGCTCAACAAGGTTTAAGGGAGTACTACTCTATCCGTATGACACATCCGCACTCGTAATCTTAGGTTCTCCCTTAAGATTCACATTTATACACCGGTCAGGGGTAGCTTGGCTTTAACTCTAATGCCGGTTTGAGTCGCGTTGGGGTGATGAAATCCCCAGGAAGGCCCAATTTCTAGAGTTGGTAACCGTTTCTCTTACACCCAAGATCACTCAAGAGCGCAAGGGGAGAGGATACTTCGATATACCAAGTCGTAAGGGAAGAAACAAATAAAAATGGGTTTGGTTTTCTGATCACTGATTTTTCACAAGGTGAGAGCATACTCGCCTACCATTTTGCAAACACATTCAGACATAGTAAACATGTAGGTTCATTTTATTGCACCAAAACAAAATGTGTTTTATACTAAGAAATACAGGCACATTGTTTTGATGTTCAATCTTTGACAATCGAACCTACAAGTCCACACATTAGTAGTTTTAATGTTTGTCTTCGACCCTTGAATGGTAGTCGCCAAAAGCTACAAATCCTGATTAGTAACAGAAAACCTATGCTAGGCAGAATGTAGGAAATAACCAGGATAAAAGGAACACATATAACAACAAAAATTTAAAAGAAAATTAACAGAAAACCTTACCAGTCGAATGTGTCTCGACAGAGCAATTGCGTCGCTCTGTGTATCAGATGTGGCTCAATAATTCAACTACGGCTTTCCCGAGAACGATTGCGTCTCGACAGAGTGATTGAGGCGTTGGGGTTTGCGAATGCATCATGACACATTAGATGCGTCACAATTTAAAAAAATAGTTGAGTCGCTCCATACCTATACCTACAAAAAAATAGAAAACACTCGAAAATCATACGGAAATAACAAGAAAAACAGAGTCAGGTTCACCAAATGTATCAATGAATTAATTTCTTAAGGTTAGATTGTGAGATAAACTAACATATAAAGCATATAACCCAAAGATCCTATCAAGAACAATGAAAACAAGAACAATTATACCTTTGATTCACAGGAGTTTCCATGATTCACCTTTATAGTACCTTCTTACTTGCTGGTTGACATGTGGCCCTCAGATTTGATGTGCGAGCAATCCTTGATGAAGTCCTACACCAAGCTTGAAGGATTTGATCAAAGTCCAATGCCTAATGCTAAATGGCAAAGAGTGTCTATGCCTAAGGATGTCAAAACTCAATGAAATATGCTAATCAATTGCAATGAAAGTCTAAGTGTGCGAGTGCAAGAGTGTATAATGTCTCCATGTAATCGAGAAATGAGAGGAAAATGGCATTTTATAGAAAATTCCATTTTGAATGGACGGGTGAGATTGACTTCCGATAAAGACCTAAAATGAGAGGTCCAGATTAAATCTGATAATCCCTAATTAGGGTTAGGGCAGAATCATTAATTGAGTAGTCAAGATGTCATTTCAAAGAATTGAATCGATGGTGGAGAATAAATGAGATAATTAATTCAAAAATAAAGATTTTTGAAAATCAAGAAGATAAAGACTGCCTGATTTGTGAGATTTGAAAAATCAAGAGGATAAGAGATCAACTGAAGATTAGATTTGGAAAATCAAGAATCTGCCCGATTACTTTATTTTTAGAAGATTAGTTACCATTTTGAATTAAGTTAATTCAAAATATGGATTCGTGAAATAATAAATAATTGATTTTTCAATTATTTACCAAAGTGGACTGATAGTTAAGATTGAGATGACATTTTAAATAATTTAATTTATTTAAAATGAGAAGAATATCAAATTTGGCAATTAAATAATTAAATTTAATTATTTAATTTAGGAGATAAGACTAATAATTAAATTAATTCATTAATTCATTTAATTATGACAGTTAGTGACTTATTAAATAAATAAATAAAAACTTATTTATTTAATAATTTAGAAAGAATAAAGTGAATAGAAGGTAATTAAATAAATTAAGAAATTTATTTAATTAAGGGAAGACAGACAATTAATGACATATTTAATAAATAAATAAGATTTGTTTATTTAATAATCATGAAGAATAAAAGGACATGAATTAATTAAATAATTATGAATTATTTAATCAATAGTCGAATGTGGACCAAAGACACAATTAAATGTCATAATTATGCTAGGAAGAAAGTGGTAAAAATGAAGCTTGCAGGCCTCGGTCATTTTTAGTTGTCTACAATAATGTTCTTTAAGTTAAGTAGTCAAGGGTTATATCGTATTCTCAAGCACATTTGTTAACTAGAAATAGTTTCATATTTTGTTTTCTATTCAAGGGTTAGAGTAAATTCTTGCCATAAATTAATAGGAATGTTATTATTTATGATGGATTACTAAGTATGGTTGCATAGTAGGCTTGTGCAGGCCATATTATCACAAGGTGGTAATATATCAGATGACCATAAAAATATGTTTTGGTTATGTTATATGTAATGCATAACAAATGACTCTATAGCCCAAGGAAAGCACTAGTCTTGTTTTATTTTCTTCACCATCCTCAGGAATAAATCTGAAATCAAACAACCATTTTATGTTTAATTTCTTTTTCACTTCATACTAGAATTGAAATGAGAACAAAGGATGTATCAGTCATGAATGTAGCCATACAAACCCTTGTTTTTTATGTGAAATCTATTTTTTGGACACTATGTTGCATCACTAGTTGAATATCTACATCCAATGTCATCAAGGGTGACCCCTCTAGGTTTTGTAGATCCTGGAGTGTAAGGGAGAAAAGTGTGAGATCAATCTCCCTTTCATTGACCATTGGTCTAGGGTTCTTGATAATAAGACTTGGTTAATCTTTAGAGAAACCTAGGCAATCAGTTGGAAAAAGAACCAACAAATATCATGGGACAATTACGTGTTCACTTCATACTAGAATTGAAATGAGAACAAAGGATGTATCAGTCATGAATGTAGCCATACAAACCCTTGTTTTTTATGTGAAATCTATTTTTTGGACACTATGTTGCATCACTAGTTGAATATCTACATCCAATGTCATCAAGGGTGACCCCTCTAGGTTTTGTAGATCCTGGAGTGTAAGGGAGAAAAGTGTGAGATCAATCTCCCTTTCATTGACCATTGGTCTAGGGTTCTTGATAATAAGACTTGGTTAATCTTTAGAGAAACCTAGGCAATCAGTTGGAAAAAGAACCAACAAATATCATGGGACAATTATGTGTAATTTAATATAAAAATAAATTAAAAGATAAGATATGATACTCTAAATATAAAAAATAAATAAAATATTAAAATGCAAGGGATATCACCAAGGATATTCATTTTCTTCCAATAAGAGAAAAACTTGCACATAGAGAAGAAAGGAGAAATTTTTGGGGTTAGCTATTTAGGAGCTTGCCTTAGTCAAATCCTAGTTTTGGTGTTTCCAACTCCACATATAGTTAGTCCATTTATTTTGATAAGTATATTGATAAAATGATGTTGATAAATAATGATAACAATAAATATCTAATGTCAAAGATATAGATAATAGATTAAATGTACTATGATAACACCAAAGATATTTAACTACTAGCATAGAAAGATTTTTACAATGAGAAGGAGACAATAAATTGAAATATGATTACCAAGAAGCTAGAACAGACCTCCAAAGTAGATTTAAAAGGTTCAATAGTGTTGCCTTACCAATCCCATCATGAAAGTAGCATGCAACTCTGGAGGTGCCAAAGAGTTGTTTCGAAACCTAAAAAGCTTTGGATAGAGTTGTAGAGCCAAGAGAATGACATGAATGATAAAACGAGAATCAATAGGGAAAGCTTAATTTTTCATAAATAGAAAGTTGTGACTTTCCTTCCAGATTCAATAGTCACTCAAGAGTATTACATTTGAAATATTCTTGAGAATGTAACACTCTAAAAATCACATAAATCATGAATTTTTGTGGGACCCTAGTGCATCACATAGACATCTATGTGTAACACTCTTGTCTAGGAAAAATGGACTCTAATTTAAAAAATTAACTACACTAAGTACTAAACCAAGGTGCTAATTGTTAGTTTTTTTTAAGTAACAAGTTTGGAATTTATGTTATAATTCTTCCTCTTTAATATCTTTGGCCCCATAGGTCTTATTTTCAAATTATCATTATGGGAAGTGATTTTCATAATTTTTGAGCCCATAAGAAATGAGCTACTCATAGTATATGGTGACTATAGTGTTATTTTTATTTTAAATTGTAAACAAGGAGGAATTATATGGGCTACTTAGTCCTAAAATAACTTCATATCCTTTGTATAATAGAATGTATTACTAGATATCGCTCTCAAGAATGGATTCTATACTTGGACAAACTAGTCTAGGCTATTACAACATTACAAAGAGATTTGATAGATTTTTTCTATCCCCTACTTAGTTAGAAATGAATAAAACCATATAATGTGAAACAATTTCATGATCAATCCTTTATGGTTTTATTCAAATATTGGTGGAAGGGACTAGCAAAATTTAAAGTCTTGAACATGTACTCCATGTTAAAAAATGATTTGCCTTAAAAGGCATTATGAACTAATGAGATAAAAACACCTTCAAAATAATTTTTTCTACAAAAGAGAAAATTAAATAACATCACCTCCTCAATGAATCAAGAATAATGTATGAAATAAAAATATTGTCTACTCTCATAACTAATAGAAATTTAAGCAGAGAAATGAATCTCCTATAAGCATTAAAATTGTAAGAGATTTATCTCAATGAGGAGGATAAGATTACCAAATTCTTCAATAATTCCACAAAGTATTGAAGGAATTAGAACAAAATTTCTTTCATTGAATCCAATACTAGGGCCACCCCTATAGAACCTTATTCCATAAATAAAATAGTATATGGTTTTATAGTGACCTACTACGAAGTGGAGAGGTGTCAAATTTGTAGCAACAAGTATAATTTCTATATTTTGTTCCCAATATAATCACTATTGAAGATAACTAGATTCTAATATAACCTTCATTGAGAATAAAATAAAGATAAGAACGTCTCAAATGTATCCAAACAAGTCCCTAGGCCCCAATAGATTTCCTATTTCCTTCTTGCACATGTGTTATCATCTAGTTGGAAAAGAGATCGTTGTAGCTTGTGATGAAGCATCATGATATATGAATATCTTAAAATATCTTAATTGCACATTAATTACATTAATCTCTAAGTTTTCTTCCTCTATGTATTTTACAAATTTTATGCCAATATCTCTATCTAATGAACTATAGAAAATCCTCTCAAAATTAAGGGACAATAATCTCAAAGTGGTACTTCTCTCCCTCCTTTCTCAAGAGAAAAGTACCTTCAACCTAATAGGGAAATCTCATAATATATAATCACAACTCATGAAATTATCCATTATATTTCAAGTTAAATTTAAAAGCCATGATAGTCAATGTAGAAATTAGTAAATCATATGAAAAATGGAGATTATTTATCAAAATTCTAGAAAATTTTGGTATTTATGAAATCTAGAAGCAACATATATTTGAATGTATATTATCCCCCAATATTTTTTTGACTATAAATCCAAGGGTCTAATTAGATTATGCTTGGGAGACTCTATTTTAATCAATGTCCATGAAGATGCCTCTACACAAAAACAATGGAAGATGCTTGGTGAGATGTATCAAGCCAAATCTTTAGTGAACAATATTTTCTTGAGGAAGAAATTGTATTCCTTGACAATGGAAGAGGGTGAACGAATTACAGACCACCTACAAGCATTCAATATGTTGGGGGTTCAATTGGCATCAGTTGGTGTCAAAATGGATGAGGAAGAGAAATTTCAAGTCTTGCTTTGTTATTTTCCTAATTCGTGGGATTCTCTTGTTATGGCTATTGGAAGTACTTATGTTATATTGAATACTAAAGATGTGGTGGGTTCTTTGATTTCTAAAGAGATGAGGAGGAAGGTATCCATCAATTCCAAGGAGGCGAAAAATGTTCATGGAAGACCTAAGGAAAAAGGAAAGAATACTTATAAGCATGATAAATCCAAGTCCAAGGGAGATCAAATTCTCCAGGAATTCCAAAGTTATTTGTTGGAACTGTAGTGAGCCTAGATATATTCACAAGGAGTGCAAAGAAAAAAAGAAGAAGAAAAAGAAGAGATTTGATTCTCATTTTGAATCTGAGAAGGATTGTGGTGATGCATTCATTCCTACTTTGGCAACTTGTGCAGGTAATGATACATGGTTAATGACTGGTGCATCTTTCCATATGGCCATTAATAATAGAGATTAGTTTTTGAATATGAAGAATTTGATGGAGGTAAGGTATACTTGGGTGATGATTCTTATTTAAATATTATGGGCCTTATTAAAGTAATAATTTTGGAAATAGGATGCCATTAATTGCAAATCCTAAACATTAATTATTTCATGTATCTCCTAAGTTCTTGGAATGTGTTCAACAACACTAAGATTAGGATGAGATTAATTATTTGGATGAAATAAATCATGAAATTGACATTTGTAGTTATTCCTAAATAATAGGAAGCATGTAGGTGCACATGGTAAGGTGAAACTTCACCTTGGAGTTCAAACTATTTGGAGTAAGAGATAACACTTATGAATGCATGTAAAGATCCTAGGAGTTAGGATTTGATGTTTGCATGTTTGAAGTCACCACCGCTCAGCTTATGGTTCGCTTATCTCGCTGCACAAGTGCATGTTGCATGCATGTTGTTATTTTGAGTTGCATGTAGTTAGCTTCAGCTAACTTGGAATGCATGGCTAATAACTTGAGTTGTATGAGGACTACCTCTAGTTAACAAGGGATGACCATTCTTACATGAATGGTGTTGAGTAAATGTTTTAGTTAACAAGAAATCACTTGGAGCCAACTTGGGTGCCAAAGATGCTTTCTTGGATTTACCTCTTTTGCATGTTGAGATATTTCTGAAGGCTCAATTAAGTAGGATTACTTAAGGGCGCCAACTTTGAGGAAGAGCTTTGGAATTATCACCAAAGTGAAGGATGAGTTGTAGCTTCAGTTTGGGATGCCCAAATGGATGAAGCACATGTTTTAGCATTGTTATTCACAAGATAACTCTATTTGCATGAGATATGGCGTACCTTTTAGGGATAGGGTTTGTGCATTGTAATTGTAACTCATGTTGAGTTTACAAAGTTGATTAAAAGCCTATATATCTCAAGCAAGTTGAATAGAGTTGTGAGATTTTTTTATTGCAGGTTGTGAAGAAGATTGGTAAAGACAGAAGAAGCATTCTCAAGCAAGAATTGGAGCTATTGTAATTCAGAGATTGAATAATAGAATAATTCTTGGTGGAGTTTTTTCCAAAAGTTTTCTCCATGGTACATCTTGTGTAATCTTTCTAATATCCTGTCTAGTTCTTCTATCAACTTTGTCTACATTCTACAACAGTAAAATGAATTAATCAAGATAATCACCCACAAATAATATATGTAACAAAAGAAAAAGCTTACTTAGATCAACAATATTAAAGTTTTTGAGTATTAAGCTAAGAAAACACCTCATTTTTCAACAATAATTAGGTTTCCTGATGGTAAAATAAAAGGTTTAATAGTGTGTTGCATATCCTTGGATTAGCACAGAATTTATTATCTGTGAGCAAACTAATAGATGCAGGTGTGCAGATAGTATTTTCTAATGCAATATGCAAGATGGTTAGATGTGTTATGGTGATTGAAAGATGTGTCAAATATGGCATATTGTATAAGCTTGATGTATGCATTGTTAAGTGTAATAGTAATTATATGAAAAGTAAGTTTGTGGAAGAGGTGAGGGTTTCATCTTAAGCGGGTGGTAATGGCTTCTAAGTACCCAAGGGTGCTCTTTCTTTTGAATCAAAGTTCCCTATAGATAAAATTGTTATGGCACCAAATACTTGGTCACATTGGAGAAAATGGTCTAAGGGCCTTGAAAAATAAAAACCTTGTTGAAGGGTGTTTTGATTGTAATCTTGAATTTGATTTTTGTGAGCATTACAATTATGGAAAACAAAACTACGCTCAGTTTTACTCAAGCTCTCATAAATCTCGTGGTGTATTGGATCTTATTCATTCTGATGTGTTTGGTCCTCTAGATGTTCCTTCAATTGTAAAATCCACATATTATGTTTCATTTATTGATGATTATAGTAGAAGGACATGGGTATATTTTCTAAAGAGTAAATCTAAAGTTTTCAATTGTTTTAAAGATTTTAAAGCAAAGGTTGAGTTGTAAACTGGAAAGAAAATAAAATGTTTGAGGAGTAATAATAGAGGTAAATTTTGCTCTAATGATTTTGATAGATTCTATAAATATTATGGTATTCATAGATAAAATATAACTCTATATTCTCCACAATAGAATGGAGTTGCAAAAAGAATGAATAGGACATTGATGGAAAAGGCTAGGAGTATGTTGAGTGGTGTTGGAATTTTGTCATTGATATACTTGTTGGAAACATGATAATGAATGTATAGTATGTAGATACAGTGTTGTCATTGATTTCAACATTGTGGTTTGATATGAATATTGGTACGTAGAACGATTGGTGAAGCATAAGTGTTTATTAAAATAATAATCCAATGCATCTATGCAAGATGTTTTGGTCCGATGTAGACAATAAGTTGAAGAATTGGCAAGTGTCAGAATACAAAGTTTCAATATAAAGGATATCTGGTTTTTGGTTTTGCATTGGTCCATCTTGAATATTTTTTCTCTATGGTTCTAAAAAAAAGAAAAGATTAGATGTTAGAGGAGTCTACATCCAAATTTTTCATGTATTTTTTCCCTCTGGTGTCGAAGATATAAGTAACAAAATATCAGGTCTATTAGTAACAGTGTTTGCAAGTACAAAGTATTGTTTTGATCAGTCTGCACTTCATCATGGAAGAATATCTAGTCTTATGGATTTGTGGAGATGTTTACAAGTGTTAGTAACATCTAAGTTCCATCTTGTGTAAATTTTGGAGGTCCACGCATCAATTTGAGGATGATCTATTGGTGAATTTTGATGTTACGTCTCCAGTGGTGCCGACCTCATATGTTTAAGGGTATGCGGAGTTTAAATGAGTGTTGATGCATTATATGTGAGATATTATAGGTCAATGATGACCTATTTTGGTTTGTTATAAGTTTTGATGGTGGCATGAAGTATGTTTTGGGTTGACAAGTTATTATTTTGCATGATACATCTAGTTAGGCCAACCTAATTAATGTTGCAATGGTTTGTGAATGTAATGGGTATATATGTAAGTTCATTTCGGTGTTGTGATGAATAAATGTAGAAGATAGTGAATATAGAAGTGTTGTTGATGTGAATTGTGTAAGTGTGATGTGAGTGTTAAAGCAGATCAGTATGAAGTGTGTAAACTCTATATATTGAGCTTCAGTTGAACTATAATTCATGCATATTGTAGATGCAATTGTAACAGTTCAAATATCAGTTGTGTGTCACCCCTCTCTTCTATCTATTCTTCATTTTGTGGGTATTGATTCCACTAGGACAGTGAGTCCACCTATAGTGAGTATTTTTGTAATATGTTGTAACCAGTTATAATATATTGTGAGCTAATCCTCACCACAATTTTCCATTTTTGGGTTTTCCATGTAAAAATTTGGTGTTCATGTGTTGTGTGCTTTGATGGTTTCTTTCATGATTTCCTTTCTTATTGAAAATTGAATATGCTATGTGGAATGAATGTTTAAATGATTAAGTGGTTTTAAGATAATATTGATTCACCCCCCTCTCAATATCTCGAGTGTTTAATAATTGGTATCAGAGCTTGGTTCTGTGGAAGAAGCTTAACCGCTTGGGGAAGATCTTGGAGGTTGAACACATGGCTCTTAGAAGATATCTGACTCCTTTCAAAGTAAAGCAAAATTTATATTGGTGGAAAGCTAAGAATCTCTTTTAGAAACCCTTTTTCTTTCATCAATTTTGGGTAAAAAAAAGTCATCAGCCACATGGGCGAAGTCTAGAAAAGCAAGGTAAGCTGTTAAACACATTTTTTGTGTTGATTTCTTATGATTGGCATGTCCTAGCCTAATTCCAAAGCAAGCCTGAGTCTAACCCCTAGGCAGTAAGGTTTGTGTCAGAAATATCATATATCTAATTCAAATCGGATATCCAATCAGATATCTGATATATTTTATATATGATTTTAAAAAAAGTAACATAGTTTATAATATATGATTTAAAAAATGCAATAAATAGTTTATAGTTTATTTTAATATATCTAGTTTAGAATATACAATATAGTTTATAATTTAATATATAATATACAATTTATGATAATCTC